>JACEFZ010009237.1:0-211492 GCA_014155875.1 Cepaea nemoralis | reverse complement strand
GAACACTGAGAAAGACATAAAGAAAGTAGTTGAAGATTTCGGGAAATGCATACTACAGGCAGCACGAGAAACAGTACCAAGAGGAGCTCGTAAACAATATAAACCCTACTGGAGTAGTGAACTGGAACAGTTGCATAATGATGTGGAAGTGTGTAGAAAGCAAGCAGAGGTCAAACCCAGCCAAGAGCACCACAATAAATTCCAGCATGCAAAAGCCAAATTTCAAAGGGCCAAGCTGCAGGCTAGACGGAAAAGCTGGCAGGAGAAAACAGAGTCACTGATCTTTGACAGAGACACAAGGAAATTGTGGAAACTAATAAAACAACTTAACGATGAGGGCACTTGGAAAATAAAAATTGCAGTACATAAAGACGGAAACATCTTAACAGGAAAGCAAGCAGGTGACCATTTTGCGGACTCATTCGCACAAGATAACAGCATCGAAATTAGTCCAGAGAAACAACAAGCGATTGGATAGAAAAGGCAACATACATGACAGAATGAAATACTACATGAGGTTCTGGAGGCACCTATCACAATAAGCGAACTGGAGCTAGCCATATCAAAACTGAAAATGAGAGTCACCAGGACTCGATAGTTTCTCCAATGAAATTCTCAGGAACCTAGGAACAATGTTCACGACAAAGCTGCTGCGTATCTTCGTTAAATGCTGGGCCTTAGACCGAGTGCAACTAGTCTTTGCAATTCAAGTACATTCTTGTTTAAACAATCTTTTAACGCATTGCATATTGCCTGCGCGTTACAGTCACTCGCTTCAACTAAATCGTATTAAAGGATTAAAGGAAGTTAAATTACGCGAATGTTGCGCGGTAATGTACTAAGACTGTTTTACTCCCTCGCTTCAGTTCAAATTCGGCTTTTTAATGTTCCCAAAATGATTTTTAAAGTAATTTTTACCAACCCCAAAAAGCACCAAAAAATATTGTGAAGCACCAAATTCGCGCGGCCGCGCTAAATGCAAATTTGTGGCACTAAATTACTTGAAAAAGCACTAAATTTGGTGCGAAAAGCGTCAAAATGGCAACACTGGTTGTTAGTCCAACGAGTTTATCCCAAGGCAGGTCATGTTTGTTAAACTTTTAAATATGTTGTCAAAAATGTCTTTTCTTGTCGTTGTCCCATACATGGATTTCATGTCCAATATTTCTTGTGTAACATTCAAACGGAGTCAACTCCACGGATGAAGAGCTGTGCAGTGTAGTCATGTCATTACTTTCATCGACAGCAAGGGAGAATGCAACAAAGTCTTTGCCTTTTTCGATCAGCTGTGTGTCCACATCAGTGGCCGTCTCATAAACCCGATCAACAACCATATTTCTGCTAAGGCTTACTTTTGCAAACATCTGCTTTTTGTCTAAACATAAGACATCACACACTTTCATCATACAGCGCTTCAGAAACTATCATCCTTCTGTAAATGGTCGGCCTAATTTTGCGATCTCCTCTGACACAATAAATGTTGCTTTCACAGCAGCTTCAGTTTGTGATTTTGCTTTGGTGAAAATCATCTGCTGTGATGTTAGATGCCTCTTCAATTCTGCTACCTTCTGTAGCTTCTGCTCAGCATTCAGCTTGTTTAACTTGTCTTGGTGTTTTAGTATCGTGTTGCCATCTCAGATTATATTCTTTGATCACAGCCACATTATCTCCACAAATTAGACACACAGGTTTACCGCCAATATCAGTAAACATATATTCAGCCTCCCATCGGCATTGAAAGGCTCTGTTTTCAGAATCAACTTTGTTCTTGGACATTTTAAAGGCTAGCTTTGATTTTGAAAGAGTGTGCATCAACCGACAGACGCTTGATTGATATCAGGTTAGACGTAGCGGGGAAAAGGTGATGTAATATCCGGGCATTACACTACTTTCAGTTTTTATGTGCCAATCCAAAACGAGCATCTGAACGTTGCTAGGTAACTATGATGACGAACACTAACTCACGATACAACTTTTATTTTCGCTTATTCTGATCGCAGCGAGAACGCTCTCAAGTAGCCTATCACTCGGAAGGCTGCTAATTAGCGAATTTCTTCATCTTCTTCTTCTTCTTCTTCTTCTTCTTCTTCTTCTTCTTCTTCTTCTTCTTCTTCTTCTTCTTCTTCTTCTTCTTCTTCTTCTTCTTCTTCTTTCGTTCGCTTGAAATATGTCTATAACTGCAATGTTGTCTCTTGTATGAATCTAACAGTCTTTTTTAGTTCACTCAGCGGTCTATAGAGTTTATCTTCCACTGTTGTCTCTCTAGGCCAGAAGGTTCGCCTGGATATGTTGTAGTTTCCACAGTCCTGGAGTATGTGCTCTACTGTCTGCGACGCCAAACCACATGTGCACATGGCTGAGTCACCAATCTTGGATTTTGTATACATGTGGTTGCGTAATCTATTGTGCCCTGTTCTGAGGCGCAGAATAATTACCTGTTCTGGTCTGTCCATAACGTGGTAGTAGTATTAGGGAATTTGATTTGTACTTTATATTGTGACCATAAAAAAAATATTTTTGCCTAAAATTCTCTCTTGGGCAGAATATATTTTTACGTCGGTTGAGACCTCCCGGGTCTGATATGATTGTACGGTGGGCCGGAAGTGGCCCGTGGGCCTTGAGTTTCTTCTTCTTCTTCTTCTTCGTTCATCCGGAGTTTTTTTTTCGGACGTGATTTCGTTGTGCCTGTTTACAGCAGAGCTGCGTTCTTGCGCCGTTAGGCCGACACATCCGACTTCTGCGGGCATTTGTTGACCGGGTTAACCTTCCCGGGTTTTTTTTAGGACGTTAGACTCTCACTGTTGTGGTGTTATCTCCCATCCCAGCTGGCCCATATAGATCAGCCAAAGGCATCCTGGATCGGCCCTCAAGGGAAGGCAGGGGCAGACCATGGGCATTCCCCGCCATCCAAGGATGCTTCCATAATTGCAGAGCCATCACACAGCGCTCTGGTACTGGGCTCACCCAAGGAATCGTCACGTCCTGCACATGGCTGCTTAGCCTCACTTCCGTATATTGGGCCTTCCGTTCACCATAGGCTGTTCTTCCAGAAACCAGAAGAATGCAGTTTGCAGATGACATCCACACAGTGAGCTTTCGATTCGGACTTTCCACGTAATGGATTTGCTATCCAAGCAATATTCCATTTCATGCCTCTGGGAGGCTTGTGTAACCGACATGCCTGTGGTATAAAGTGTGGCAGTCTAAATACTTCTTCATGTATATTTTAAATGTCAACCTGAATGTAGTTAAAGTAAGCTGCAGTCAACCTGAGCTTGTTGATATCTCCATAGAGCTTGTCCTCGAATGAAGCAGGTGTGGGCCAAAATATCTTTCTCTGTTCTGCATATATTGGGCACTCTTGCAGCAAATGTTTAGCTGTCATTTTACCAGTTCCACAATTACATTCATCTGTATCTCCTATTTTTAGTTTGTTGAACAAGTGGTATTTCAGCCTGTTATGTCCTGTGCGGAGTCTGAAGATTGCTACTTGTTCTCTTCGGTCGAGTTTGTAATATGCATCATCCTTCTGGCGGCCTGGATGCTCTGATTCCCATTTGGTTCTATAAGTGCTTTTTATCAACCTCTTTGCCTCATTATAGGTTATGTCTATGTCAGGCTGTGGTAGGCGTCCGCCCTCTTTTGCCAGTCTGTCAGCCTCTTCATTTCCAGGTATACTGCAATGTGATGGGATCCACTGTATTACAACTTTTTTGGATTTCTGGCATAGACCATGGAGTGCTGCTCTTAGGTCAGCTATTTCTGTGCTGTTATTGCTCTTCAGTATTGAGACAGCTGACTTTGCATCTGTAAAGATAGCTATTTGCGTCTCTTTTTTTCCTCCATCAAGAGCATTTCTGCTGCAGTTTTCAGAGCCTCTACCTCCGCTTTGAAGTTACTTGAAAACTTTCCAGTTGCCACTGAATGTGTTTTTTTCACTCCATTTTTTAAATTTAGGAGAATTCCTCCTCCTCCATTCTCTACTGAATTTTTGGCTGATCCATCTGTATATGCATGGGTCCAATTGCTGCTTGGGTAATGTTCTTTTATGTAGTTTAGGGTTATTTCTCTTCTTTCGGTTTCATGCTGAGTGTTCTTTTTCTCAATACCAGGAATGTTTTCTATCATCTCAGGCAGTTGCTGCTGTCTCCAAGCTGGGAACTTGTCTGCATTGTAAATGGGTTTGACTGTTGATATGTTAAGTATGGGATCTGCCCTAATCTTTCGTTTTGCAGTTTCTACAAAGTTGCTACGCTTCAGTCTTCCCTTTCCAAAACCACTAAACCTTTTATACATAGGGTTGGTCTGTCAATCTTCTAAATTTTTCAGCTTGTTGCTGGGCTCTGCTATCTCTTCTATCCTGCATTGGTTGTAAACAAGTGATCTTTTCTAATTCATTAATAGGCGTTGTCTTCAGGCTTCCAGTTATGATTCGCATTCCTTGATTTTGGACTCTACTTATTTTGTTAAAGTTTGACTTAGCTGCTGTTGCCCAAGCTGCAATGCCATATTTCAGTACTGGCCTCACCCGTCCAGTATATAACTTCTTGAGAACTTTCTCATCTGCTCCCCACGTTGTACCAGCAATCTTTCTCATGATTGCCATTCTTTGCCTTGCTCTTGTTCGATTTTTCTCAACCTGTGTCTTCCATGTCAGGCGACGATCAAAGGTGACTCCTAGATAGTTTGGATTTTCTTCATGGCGCAATATTTTTCCATTCAATACCAGCTTAGGTTGCTGAGTTTTAGTTGAGAGGGAGAACACTGTGCATGTTGTTTTCTCCTCACATATCTTCACTAGCCATGATTTTGACCAGTCCTCTAGCGCTAATAGGGCTTGCTGTATTCTGCTGTTAGCTGTACTAATATATTCTTCAGATGTCCATATGGCTAGGTCATCTGCAAAGGATGATGTGTGTACTCTGGCTGGAAAAATTTCCGTGATGTCATTTATATATGCTAGGAATAATGTTGGTGAAAGAACTCCTCCTTGGGGGACACCTTGCTCCAACAGCATCATTTTGCTGGTTTGTCCTTGTACTTTTGTCCTGGCAGTTCTGTGCTCAAGGTAGTGGCTGATCCATTTGTACATTTTCCCGCAAACATGCATTTTTTGCAGTTTTACTTTCAGTCCTTCCTTCCATACTTTATCAAATGCTTTTTCTAAATCTATCCAGACCGCTAGTGTGTGCTTTTTCTCTTGGAAGGCATCCTCTATTTCCTGAGCTATATAGGTTATTTGATCTTCAGTGGATCTGTACTTTCTGAATCCTGCTTGGTGAGGTGTTAAGAGTTGGTTTTCTTCCAGATGCCATGTTATCCTGCCATTGATAATGCGTTCCATTAATTTTCCTACACAGCTAAGAAGACTGATAGGTCGATAGCCATTTGGTTCTTCCAGGTCTTTTCCTTTCTTTGGGACTGGTATTAGTATAGCTTCCTTCCATGCCTGTGGGACTATTCCCCTCTTCCAGCTGTAATTTAGGACTGCTAGTAGTTTCTTTTTTGCCTTAGTGCCTAGTCCTATTAGCATTTCATTTGTGATTCCATCCTTTCCTGGTGATGTCTTCTTTTTTAGGGTATTCATTGCCTGTTCCATTTCTTCCATTTTTAGATTTGCCATCATATATTCTGCTGCTGTCTCTGTATATCTATGATGTATCTGTTTATCTTTGATTGCTTTCTTCTGTTCGGCTGTAATATCAATGTGGTTTGCACTGGCATAGTGTTCCATTAGTGCATTTGCAGCCTTTTTTCCTGTAAGCAAGGCATTTCCTTGTTTAATTGTTATTTGTTTGTTTCTAGGTCCTTCATTGTTCATGGCTTTCACTAGTTTCCATAGGTTTTCTGTTTTTTTCCTCCAACAATCTCTTGTTGTTTGATTTACTGTTCTTTTATATTTTGCTGAGATGGCTTTGAGAGAGATGTTCGCTTCAGTTGTTTGTTCTCTCTCTGCGGTCTTCCTGGCATCTTCAACTTTGTCCTCCAAAATTTGTAGTTCTTCAGTCCAGTATGGTTTGTAATTTTTCCTTGCTCCTCTTGGAATAGACTCAGTGGCCGCCTGTATTATTGCTCTGTTTAGACTTTCCACCATTTGCTTCATGTTGCCATATCGTGTATTTATGTTTTCACAATATTTGTCTGTTAGTATGGCAAATCTGTCCCAATCTGCTCGTTTGTAATTCCAACGGGGTAAAGGCTTTTGCTCCTGTGGAACATACTCCATATTTATTACAAGCTTGATTGGTCTGTGGTCACTACCTGCTAATTGGTCCAGCACATGGCGATCGATTTTGTGGAGGATGTCTCCTGTGCAGAAAACTAAGTCTGGAGTAGAAGTGGTAATCCATCTTCTGGAGTAGAAGCTCGGTGTGTCATCCGCTTTGTTGAGTAGATGGAGATTTGAGTCTATTTCCCAGTCCTCCACTTCATCTCCTCTTTTGTCAGTATCTGGGTATCCCCATCTTTCTGAACGGCTATTAAAGTCTCCGACAACAATGCAATTTGTGTCAGTTATTTCCATGTTTGAGAGTGTAAGATCCTTATCTGCCGGGCTATACAGATTGTAAATTCTTATTTTCACGTCCTTTATCATTATATCAACACCTATAATTTCCGTTTGGTTGTCAGAGATCACAGATACTTCACTGCAAGGTATTGTATTTCGTGTAAGTATTACAACTCCTCCTTTGTGTCCTTCGCGGTCAAAACGTGTGGCCTGATATCCATCGACTGAAAATGTGCGATTGGCGTTGAGGTGTGTCTCTTGAATGCATGCCACATCTATTCTATCTTTATGAAGACGCTGTGTTAGGGAGGCTTTCTTGTTATAAACTCCTTCTGCATTCCATTGTAGTATGTTGAGTGTCCGGGGTGTTTGGTCAATAGCTCTTAACCTACTCCTCTGTGCCTTGACTCCACAGCACAGGGGAAGGTGACCACCAGTAGTCATGGGTGGAGTCCCTCGAGGCAGGGGGCCCGGCACTATCACCGCCTGATGGGACTTCACGGGATTAGCACCATAACGATTAATTTTCATCTGTGGCATCATGAAATGATAAAGTTACGTTGCACTTCTTTGTCAAGCCTGTGGCTCAGTACATCCGATTTCGACAAGCATTTGTTCGGGATGCTTTCCCTAGCCTTTGACTGTCCCCAGTCTACCTACAAGGCAGCAGGTTTGTGCGTCACTTCGTCTGGTCCCTCTCCCTTGACCTGTCCGACATGGGTGACCCTACCAGTAGCTGTGCTACCGTCGGCATAGCTCTTGGGGTCATTGGAACGCGCAAGCCCCTCTACCTCGTCAAGGTGGACGCACGGCAGAGGGGGGCCTTGAGTTTGACATGTGCCGTAGATGAAATTTTGTGCTTCTTGGTGTATATTTGACTTTCTTTAATTTTATGTGTATATTGCTTAAGGAAACAGAATAAAAATCACAAACAAAAAGTATGCTAAGATAAATAAAGAAATAAGAAGTAAATGTGTGAGGGCAAAAGAAAGTTGGTTAAACGAGCAATGCAAAAAAAAAAAAAAAAACTATTGAATTAAATTACATTAAAGATTTTTTTTACAAGTACGCACAGTGAGCTCACTGGAAGAAAGATAAGAATAAATACAGGGTGTTTGAAATTAAAAACATGAAAGATATTATTGGAGGAAGGTGCTATAATGAAGAGATGGAATAAGTATATAAGAGCATTATACAATGGAGAAAGGGAAGAATTGACAGAAGAAAGTAACCTAGAAGGCCCATCTATTCTAAAAGAAGAAGTCGCTGACCCTATGAAACATATGAAGAAACGAAAAACTCACAGTAACTCACTGTAAACTCACTATAAAATCACAGTAGAAGAATTAGAAGCATTGGGAGAATTTTGGGTTGATATATTAACCAACATGCTGAATGATATTTACAGCAGTGGATATTTACCGAGCGATATGCTATAATCTATATTTATAGCAATACCAAAGGGACCAGGAGCAATTGAATGCGAAGATTTTCGTACAATTATCCTCATAAACCATGTCACTAAGCTTCTACTCAGAATTATAATGAGAAGAACAAGAAAGAAAATAAAAATGGAAATTAGTGAAGAACAGTATGGTTTTAAAGAAGGAAAGGGTACAAACAATGCAATACATATATTACGAACACTAATAGAAAGTTCAATAGAGAAACAGAGAGACCCATATTTGTGCTTCATAGATTATACTAAGGCATTTGATAAAGTAAAACATGATTAGTTGATAAAATGTTGGAAGATATCAACATTGATGGGAAAGATTTAAGAATAATAAAGAAAATATAATGGAACCAAGTAGCAGCAATTAAAATGGGAAATAAAGAGAGTAGTTACGAACAGATAAAGCTAGGAGTACGACAGGGGTGTATCTTGTCACCCGATCTCTTCTCCCTGTATAGCGAAGTAATAATGAGAGAGATCAAAGAGAAGCCAGGAGTAATAATCGGAGGATATAATATACGATACGCTATGCAGATGACACAGTATTGGTGGCGGATAATGCAACAGACCTACAACAATTGTTGGACAGTGTAGTAACAGAGAGTGCACAGAAAGGACTATCCTTGAATATCAAGAAAACAGTAACAATGGTGATATCAAAGAAAATGGGGACACCAAAATGTGACATGGAAATAGAAAGGGAAATTCTCAACCAAGTGGATAATTTTAAATACCTAGGGGCACTTACAACATCAGATGGAAGATGTACAACAGAGATTAAGAGCAGAATAGACAGGCAAAATGAAGAGTATCTTATTCAATAAGTCGCTATCAATGTATGTAAGAAAAAGAGTGCTAAAATGCTATATAGAACCAGTTTTGCTGTATGGCAGCGAATCATGGAATGTAAATGAACAAATTAGGAAGAACTTAGAAGCAACAGAGATGTGGTTTTAAGAAGAATGTTGCGAATTCCTTGGACTGCCAGAGTAACTAGAGTAACCTATTGGTAACCTATTGCCAGATAGAGGCTAATGAAACTAGAACCCCGTCAGCGTCCTGGGAGTATGGAGTATAAAAGAGGACATATGACAAGGACAGGACATATGTATGCCATGGATAGGATATAGACGGGGCTAGAGTGTTCATCTACAGATAGGACACAGGGATAGAGACAGGACAATGTCCGTGAGTGACAGTACAACCTTGAACTGAACGACCTGAGACCCCAGTCAGCAACAGACGGGGTAAGAACAGGACGACATCCAGAATACCGAGACATCTGACATAGCACGACTATTACGGACCACACGGGGTCAAGTACCACGTGACCTCAAGACGGAGGGTTAGATAGATCAGACTGGACAGGACCGTGATAGAGGAAGGATGTGTGTGGTTTGGCGAGAGAGTGTTCTGAGTACTCGACATGAAAGCTTGCCATAGCTGAGAGAATGAGGCAGTGATTTGCCTATGCGCTGTGTGTGAGACTGAACTGCGTTACGAAAGCACGAATACCTTTTGTGGCTGAGTATTCTGTCATAAGTGTATTCGCATTGTATAATAATGATGACCGGGAATGTATTCGTGTGCATAACGCGACTGTGTGCTTTAAATAAATAATATTAGTTTACATGCATTTTTGTCTTGACATCTTTGTGTACGCATGTATTTACTGTCTCTGTCACACCCACGAAAGAGACAAACAGCTTTCTTTGGTCATGTGATGAGAAGAGAGGCACTGGAGAACATCGTGACAACTGGAAAGATCGAGGGGAAGAGAGGCAGAGGCAGACCAAGAGAAATGATGCTGGACGGATTGAGACGGTGGCATGGAGGAATATCATCAGCAGAGTTGATCCAGAACACCAAAGACCGAGATCTGTGGAGAACCATGAACGTCTACGCCAAATGGCAGGGCACTTGATGATGATGATGATGATGATGATATTGCTTAAGATTAATCTATGGTCGCTGTAGCAGTCTGCGCTTGATATAGTTTTTTGCGATTTTTAAGGCATTTCGAAATCTTCTATTGATGAGAATGTCATAAATCTGATGTTTAATCTTATGATCAGGATTCCTCCATGTCCATAATCTCCTTGGTGCTGTTTATACCAGGTGTTTCCAGTAATCAAATCCTGCTCTTTTGCCGACTGTACAAGTCTGCAACCTCTTTCATTCTGTTCCCCTAGTGCATACTTGCCTACTATGCATCCGTCCTTTGATTTCCAACTTTGGCATTCCAGTTACCCATTATGATATTTACTTCAGAATTCTTACATTTCGTGAAGGCATTCTCTATGCTGTCATCACTACTATCTGCTGTTGGTGCACAAACTTGTATGACATTGGCATCAAAATGTCTTCCACTCAATTTCACTAGTAACACCCTGTTTGATGCAATCCGATACACATATTCAAAGATTGCCCAAAATACAACATATCCAGGCAAACCTTCTGGCCTCGAGCGACGACAGTGGAAGATAAACTCTATGGACCGCTGTTTAAAACTCTTAGTTGCATACCCTTTTACAGGACGTTTGAAGTTGTTTGCTGTTGTTGGTATCTTGGCAAGTTCACGCTCAGTAGTTTGCCATTGCTATCTGGACGACCGACTCCCATATAATTTCGTAAAAAAATCATCGCAACACAATCTTCTGCCAAATCGCGCGCAACTGTGTTTCGAACGCGGGATTACGAACCGCGTCCGTAATACCTTGGCCACGGAGGGTGGCATGAACCACTGAGTCAACTAAAAAAAAAGACAGTTAAATTCATTCAAGAGACAACATTGTATTGCAGTTATAGACATATTTCAAGCGAACGGAAGTAGAAGAAGAAGAAGAAGAAGAAGAAGAAGAAGAAGAAGAAGAATGAAGAAGTAGAAGGAAGAAGAAGAAAAAGAAGAAGAAGTAATGTCAATGACTTTGTGGTATAGAGAAGTACAACTCCATCCCTGGTCCCCGTCATGGGAGTCTCTGTGGCGAAGTAGTCAAGCCGTTTGACTCGTGCTCCGAAGGTTGTGGGTTCGATTCCGGGCCGCGCCCTTCGGTTTACGAGTTAAATGTTTCGGAGACTCCTGTGGGTCGTCGCTTAAAGCTACGGACTTCGTGCATTGTGCGACGCTTTCCGTGCTGTGGAAAGAGACTGAGGCATATAGGAATAACCCGGTGCAATGAAGTCGACCCTGTCGACTTTTAAGCGACTTTTTAAACGTTATGGGTGTAGTTATATATTGCCTTGATTGAAGCACAATGTATCAAACTATCATCATCCGCCCTGGTATTATAGGGGGCTGCGTGGTCTCGAGGTATGGTGTCCGCCTCGAGTGCTGGAGGCCCGGTGATGACCGGGATTTATTTCACGTGGACTTCCAGTAATAAAATGTCCCCTGGTCTCTGGGTAGTGAGATCGGACGCCCGTGTGTATTGTAGCGCACGTAAAATATCCCTTGGCAGTTGGAAATAGAAAAAGTGTATCCTAACGGCGCTGACCGGGCAAAAATTTCGAGTTAAAAATCTACCCAAAGTATTTCAGGATCCTCGCCGGTGCTACGGAGTTCGTGCACTGAGCTGAGGTTCTCCAGACTCAGGATTGGGTTAGGAGGAAAACGGTGCACTTATGGGTTACACCTGTGTGCCATGATGTTGATCCATCGACTAAACTAAACTGAACTAAACTGTATAAACTAACATTGTTTCGGTAATGCAAGCAGTACTTGCTATTATTATTACATAGTACGTATTCTGAGTTTTTATACGCGCTTTCCCAGTAAACATGGCGGCTTGTCTATGTTGAATGTCGGACTCCACATTCAGTTAGATTAGTGATGTTGAGTTGAATATTCGACTATATCATTCGATAAACGTTTACTGACGTTGAATATAATATCTTCTTATTATCTCACTGACCTCTACCATTGGCAAAAGTCTCAAGAAGGAGCTGGATTGATTTCTTCAGGTAACTCAGATTTTTTTTTGGGGGGGGGGGGGGGGGGGGGGGGGGGGGGGGTTACCTTGGCTATGATGCTGCATTGCCATATAAATAATTAATAATAGTAGGCAGCCCTATCATCAATTTAATTTTGAGTATTTACAAAGGAGACTGCCACAGTAGATTTTTTTTTTTTTCATATCCTTTACAGGACATAGCTGTCAACACCAGCATCTTTCAGCTGTATGTTGATTTCTTGGCAAGATTATGCTCAGTAGTTTGCCATTGCTTTCTGAGCAGCCGGCTCACATACCCCGTAAGTTATCGATGCGATTCGAACCACCGCTGATTCTTACCATCATCACGTTAACCAACGAGAGTATACGAGATTACAGAGAAAAGTCATAACCTCTAAGCCACGAAGCCGGCGCCACAGTAGATAGGCCTCGAAATTCAAAATCTAATGGTATCTCAATGATGCCTGTATGTCACTTCTAAGTGAAGATATTCACATCTTTGTGAAGGTGAGACGAGTTGCAATTTTTCATACTATTCACCCGTAAGTGTCGCTCTCCACTGTGTCCCATTTCCTCCACCAGCGACACTCGCTGGTGTCTGCGCGTCTATGCATGCGAGATTGTTTTAAACGGTCATATGAAAACTGACTTCAAAAATATGTTCTGTCATGTTAAATGATTACAAAATAGTACAAGTATACAAATAAATTATTAATAATCTTTAAACTTGTGTTCTATTTAACTTTAGTAGGTCAAATCGCACGTTTTGAGTGTTGAAAAGCGAAAGTGTAACATGCCACAGCGATCGATACGCGCATGCGCAGTCACCGTGGCACATAGCCATGCGCTTACCAATTCACAAAGAAACGCTTCGCAGAAAATGTTGTTTTTCATCCACCACGCAGCGATGAAACTTTCCAGATGTATTTAAAATTGTATGTAGAATTCAAAAATACATTTATAATCGATGTAATTCTATCTGTAACACCAGAATTGTGTTACACAGTGCACATGCCAGTCCGATATATATGCATGCGCAAAGAGCAAAATAATACACATCTTCGCAGAAAATGTTATTTACATCCATCCGGCAGCGATTAAAGCGATGAAACTTTCCAGATATATTTAAAATTGTATGCAGAATTCAAAAATACATCTATAATTGATTTAATTCTATCTGCATCACCAGAATAGTGTTACAAAGTGTCCCGATCTATATGAAGCAAGGAGTAAGACAAGGAAGTGTGCTGTCACCAGATCTATATGAAGCAAGGAGTAGGACAATGGGATGTGTTGTCACCAGATCTATGCTATGAAAATGAAGCAGTGTTGATAGCTGAATGCACAACAGATCTACATCTAGTGGACATTTTAGTACTAGAGACTCACAAAAAGACTTTTCTTGAATATCAAGAAAACAGAAACAATGATTATATCAAAGAAAAAGATAATACCAACCAAAAGAAAAATGATAATAGAAGGGAAAAGCTTAACCAAGCTGATAAATTTAAGCTCCATTTCACCTGTCTTACTGTATGGCGGTGAAACATGAATAAACAAATTCAGCTACCTCTAAAGTCAGAGTTGGTTCGCCTGATAGTGAGGGACACTGTTAATATGGAAAGCTAATCCTCACGCACAATTCAGTCCATCACTACTATAAATAGTGTGTATGGACTACGCTTGAGTTCAAAGCAAGGGCAAACAAAAAACATTCAGAACAGCTTAGAAGCAACAGAGATGTGGATGCTGAGACGATTGTTTCGAATATGTTGTACATCCAGAGTAACTAACAATGATTGCCTGGTAATGGCTAATGCCACCTGACCATTATATGCAATTATAAGAAGGAGACGAACATTATTTTGTGGTCATGTAGTGAGAAGAGGGGCATTGGAAAACACTGTGATGATTGCATGCTGGGTGGACTGAGACAGTGGCATGGTGGGATATCATTCTATGGTCATATAGTGAGAAGAGGGGCATTGGAAAACACTGTGATGATTGCATGCTGGATGGACTGAGACAGTGGCATGGTGGGATATCATCAGCAGATTTGATTCTGAGCACCAGGGACCGAGATCTGTGGAGAAAGATGAATGTCTACACCAGCCGGCAAGGCACATGATAATGATGAATGTACAAAGTCTAGTCGGTGAGCATCAGCCAATGAGCAATGGTGTCATTACCTTGTCCTCAAAAAGTTTAATCTAAATAGCTGGTGTTTCTGCTAACGTAGAGGGAAGATGAACATCTTGCGGAGTTAGTGCACTGCAGTAGATTGTGGACCAACACTCTGAATTACAATGAGAAACAGTAACAGTCTAGATCATACATCTGCTTAGATCATACATCTGCTTAGATCATACATCTGCTTAGATCATACATCTGCTTAGATCATACATCAGCCTAGACCATACATCAGCTTAGATCATACATCAGCTTAGATCATACATCAGCTTAGATCATACATCTCCTTAGATCATACATCAGTTTAGATCATACATCAGCTTAGATCATACATCTGCTTAGATCATACATCAGCTTAGCTCATACATCAACTTAGATCATACATCTGCTTAGATCATACATCTGCTTAGATCATACATCAGCTTAGATCATACATCAGCTTAGATCATACATCAGCTTAGATCAGGGGTGGCCAACCTTTTCAGCAGGCGGGCCATTCACTGTTGTTGTATAAGCATCTACATAGGTTTGTTAGATGTGTACTCGCTCCATACTGTTCAAGGATTTCCCACAGCTTGTTTCTATCTACTCTATCAAATGCCTTTTCTTGGTCGACAAAGGCAAGTAGAGTGTTTAATTGATTTTTCTATGATGCCTAAGAGTAAAAATTGCATCTGTGCATGTTTACTGATATTGGCTGTAAACCTGTGGGTCTAATATGTGGAGATAATGTGGCTGTGATCAAAGAATAGTAATCTGAGATGGCACTATGAGACTAAACATCAAGACAAGTTAAACAGCCTGAAATGCAGAGCAGAAGGTAGAAGAATTGAAGAGGCATTTAACATCAGAGCAGATATTTTTCACTAAGAAAAATCACAAGCTGAAGCTGCTGTGATAGAAAGTTTTATTGTGGCAGTGGAGATCGCAAAATCAGGCCGACCATTTACAGAAGGAGGGTTTCTGAAGCGCTCCTTGATGAAAGTGTGTGACATCTTGTGTTCAGACAAAAAGCAGATGTTTGCAAAGTTAAGCCTTAGCAGAAATACGGTTGTTGATCGGGTTTGTGAGATGGCCACTGTCATATATTTTGAAGGGAGTGGGAGATCACTGTAGTGCATGCCCCATTTCTAACAAAAGAAGTTGGGCCCCATCCTCTTCTATCTTCAATAACCCCAGAATATGACCCTCGAGTTATCTGCAGGCCTCGTCTTATTAATTATGTCTAGGAGATATGGATTATGGCCCTGGTGAGAATAGTAATTACTAACTGGGAATCTGTCCCTTCTCCAAGGATTCTTTTAGCTCTTGAGCCCTCCTTTTTCCAATTCTGAGGAAAGACTGGAGAATTTTCTCAGTCTGATTTATGTTAAGAAAGCATGGATTTTGAGCAGTTGATAGACCTAGAGTCTTCTCTCCCCAATTTGGTAATGCATCATGAGTGGATGTGTTTTGACAATTACACATTTAACAAATTCCAGTAGACATTGATACATGTTTTACACACATAAGATGAAGAATCAACTGATAGGTTTGACTGACAAATTAACAGAAGGTCAGTTAATGTTCATCATTTATTGACTGGGCCTGTGTCTTTAGGCCGGTTACATTCATTTTCTGTTGTGGTTTACACAAGATAAAATAGAAAATGGCATATAGGCCCAAGTGTACAGTCAATCAACAAATAAACATCAATGCATAAGATGTCAACAAGTGTGGAAACATTGTTTACATATAAATGTTGTACGTTATAAATATGGAGATGATCATTCAACATTTAGGTATCTGTTCCTGAAATGGGTGTTGTGTGTTCCTTAAAAATGTAACCTTGTGATTGGGAGATTAGGATAAGCCTCGGTCCATTGTCTGATGGATCCACTTCAGTTCTGCCCGTGTAGCTTCTCTGAAGGCCTCCCATACTCTGCTCATGGCGTAGTCATCTTCCATCTCACGTGTGGTTCATCTCTTTCTCTCTCTTCCCTCTTTCTGGTCTGGGTTGGTTGGTTGGCCAGTTGGTTGCCAATTGGTTGCCACCAAGATTTCACTGTGTAAGAGTCACATAAATATGTACAATCCTACCAATGCAATATTCTAGAAGTAGGTCGGAAGAAACCTAAATTCCTGAAGTAGGAACTAGTTTCCCCCCCCCCCCCCTCTCTTTTCTCTGATCTAGTGTTGGGTTAATTTGGGGTGGTCAGAGTTTATCACACTGTGTACGCCTGGTATCAGCTGGTTCCTGCTGTATATAAGTTCTCATTGGACCTGGGGTCAGTGAGACGTGTACAGTAAGACAGTGACAAGAGCGAGGAGGTGTCAAAATGCATATGAATAAATGACATACATTTATAACATTTCTATCACTCAATTGGGTTTGTAGTGTGTATAAATGATTCTCTGTGTTTTCCCAATTAACCAACTTCTTCTTCTTCTTCTTTGTATAATAACTCCTCTCCCATTACCTGTTGTTGTTGTGGTGTTGAGTGTTGGGTGGTGTGGTGTTGTGTTTTAAGTTATGTTGAGTAGTGGGTTAAGTCAACTTCTGGTGATGGAGTTCCGCGAAGCATAACTTTGCTGATGTAATGCAGTTCATGAGTGCCCTTATCTAAGTAAAATCTGACATAAATATAAATATTTATTCCATCAAACCCTATTTATTCAATATATGAAGGAGAAAGGAAAGATTTGATTTCTCTTTCAGCTTTCTAGAGTGAAAATAGGCATAGATAAGTCTGTTTTAAAACAAGGCACTTGTTCTCGTACACGAACTGTCTTATGAGCTGTAGATAGTGATAGCAATTTAAGCAGTGTTTCTGCTGAAATGCACAAGATTGCTTTAGAATCATCACTTCGTACAGTTGTCTAGAATAGAATGTAGTATTATTATGCACTTCTTAAAGTTAATAACTATCTTTAAGAATATCAGAGATTGCAGTATTTGAAGAGAGTAGTAGATTGTCAGTTTGCCCGGGAATCGGCTCAGCGTCGTCAGAATCTACAGTCGAGCATTTTTCACTTCAGAGGTTTTAATTTATAATAATACATTTCAATTGACATTACAAACACTGGATACCATTACTTGTCACTTGATACATCTGGTCATCAGTTTAATCAAAGGAATAACAAGGTTACCTCGGATCTAGACATTCTGCCGTCCCTATTTGAAAATGTGGTCACACAAGCGTTTGCGTCTGTTCATCAGGCGGGTTGCAGAAGAAGTGCGTGATTAACATATTCTAAACAGGCGTTTCGCACGGAAGCGTTGTCACATGTCTATTTTATCAAATGATCTCCTGAGCTTTGGCTGATGAAATAATTCCTAGAATTGACGTCATCTGTCACTGGTTCCAGTTTCAGTTTTGATGTTGCGTTAGTTTTTTAAGTTTTGGTTTCAGTTTGCGTTGGTGAAGTCAATTGTTTTACATTTTTCCCTCTCTTTGGCGTGCATTCTTGTCAACCGAATAATGGTGGTTAGTGGTTATGCCACAGCCACTGATGTGAAAACACAGCTGATCGAAAAAGGCAAAGACTGTTGCATTCTCCCTTACTGTCGAAAGTAATGACATGACTGACACTGTATAGCTCGCCATCTTCATTCATGGAGTGGACTCCAGTTTGAATGTTACAGAAGAAATATTGGACATGACATCCATGCATGGGACAATGACAGGAAAAGACATTTTTGACAACTTATGTCAAAGTTTAACCAACATGAACCTGTCTTGGGACAAACTCGTTGGACTGACAACAGATGGGGCACCGGTGATGTGTGGTGAAAAGAGTGGACTAGTTGGAAGGATGCGGTTTAAGATCCAGGAGAACTTTACTGGTGAATTGATAACATATCACTGCATCATACGCCAAGGATCGCTGTGTGGTAAAGTCCTCAACATAGAAGGTGTAATGAGCACTGTAACACAAACTGTCAATTGTATCGGAGCCAAAGGTTTAAATCACCACCAATTTCAGTCTTTTTTTGCAGAAAATAGTCAGCGTTCGGCAACATGCCTTATCATACAGAGGTGCGGTAGCTAAGTCAGGGAAAAGTTCTGAGTAGATTTTTCCAGCTGATCGAGGAAATCTGTCAATTCATGGACAGTATGGGAAAATATTCTGGTTTTTTAAGATAAAAAGTGGAAATGCGAGTTGGCATTTCTGTCTGATATAACCACTTGAACCTGCATCTCCAGGGACCGGATCACTTTATTACTGATATGCATGATGCAGTGAAAGAATTTCAAGTGAAGCTGCGCTTATGGGAGACACAAATGCACCAATGCAACCTATCTCGCTTTTCTTGTTGCCAAGCAATGTTTAACTAAGTCAACACTATGATGTTTCCCAATGCACACTTTGTTGAAAAACTTAGCTTACTTCGTGCCGAGTTTGCACAGCGCTTTAGTGACTTTGCCATAGATGTGGAAACTGCACCTGTAAATTTGCAGATGGAGTTAACAGAGCTGCAGTGTAATGGGACACTAAATGCAAAATATGATACTGTGGGGCCTGCACAATTCACTCATTTCATTCTTGAACAGATGCCCCATGCTTCGTCTACATGTGGCTCGAACTTGAGCTTGTTTGGTAGCACATATCTGTGTGAGCAGCTGTTTTCTGTAATGAAGATTAACAAAACATTACACAGGAGTCATCTCACTGATGAACACTTGCAGTCCATCATGAGAATCTCAATGACACAGAACATTAATCCCAGCATAAATGAACTTGTAACCAAGAAAAGATGCCAAACATTGTGCTCTGACAAATTGATATAAGAGTGAAAATGTGTATAACAGTGATTTTATATTAAGACGTTTTCTGTTTTAATTTATATTAATGTTTTAAAAAGGTTTATTTTTTGGCATATTGAATGTTTATCCTGTTCTGCACACAACCTTACATGTGATTTGAGTTTTGGCCCGCTGAACAATTGAGTTTGACACCCCTGTCCTAGATCATATATCAGCTTAGATCGTACATCAGCCTAGATCATATATCAGCCTAGATCATACATCAGCCTAGATCATATATCAGCTTAGATCATATATCAGCTTAGATTGTACATCAGCCTAGATCATACATCAGCCTAGATCATATATCAGCTTAGATTGTACATCAGCCTAGATCATACTTGAGCACATTAATGCTTGCTTGCTTGCTTGTGTTCGTTGGCTTGAGCTCCAACGTGAAGTCCTGTATGTCGGATGAAGGCATCCTGTTGTCCAACATCAGTGTGATGTCATACAGGACCTGAGGTTTGCGTGAGTATCCGTTGTCCCATGTCTGGCTTATTGGTGTGCAGACTGGTGGTTCCTCGCCGTACAGGCAGACACTCTCCGACTTCAGAGGAATCGGCGATCCTACTGACTTTAGCCAGGACCCCGAAGGGACCTGTTGCCCAGGACGCTCGACGAGGACGCGTCAATAGGTCTTGGCCAGTATATAACCCGGCCCTGGTGCCTTGGAAACACCTCTGCGTCCCGAGCACATTAATCATTCTTCTTCTCCATCTTTCGTCCCCTTGAAATTG
Organism: Cepaea nemoralis; assembly: GCA_014155875.1. Classification (NCBI taxonomy): domain Eukaryota; kingdom Metazoa; phylum Mollusca; class Gastropoda; order Stylommatophora; family Helicidae; genus Cepaea; species Cepaea nemoralis. Next base: position 191,861 of record JACEFZ010009237.1, on the reverse strand, counting down.
ATCGTGTCTATTCCTGTAATGTTTGCCTGTTTGATTACACATACACATCTGTTCAATACCTTGTATATTCATGAGGCTATTAATTATTTACTTTGTGTTTTTCAGAAACACACTCATGGTCTCCAAGTAATCCTTACCTCTCCTTACAAGAGCATTCACAACAGTGGACATATGACAGCATAGATGTGGAGGTTGTGAAACAAGAACTATTGGATGTTCCTTGTGAGGACAGGAGTCACGGCTTTAGTAAAATGGTAGACAGCTGGGGGTAGCATCATTCCAGAAATGGCAGGATACAGCAACTTAGAATCATAAATGGTTGTGAACAGGTGTATGGATTCAGTAAAACAAGAACAATTTTGTCAAATGTCAGAAAATGTCTCTTCTTTTGCTGGAACTGGCAGTCTGAAGAAACATAAGAGAACACATATAGGAGAGAAGCCTTACAAGTGTGATGATTGTGGTGCTTCTTTTAACTGTGCTAGCAGTCTGAAGGATCATATAAGAACACATACAGGAGAGAAACCTTACAAGTGTGATAATTGTGGCGCTGATTTTACTTATGCTAGCAATCTGAAGCACCATAATAGAACACATACAGGAGAGAAACCTTACATGTGTGATGTCTGTGGTGCTTCTTTTGCTCAATGTAGTGGTCTGAAGAAACATAAGAGAACACATACAGGAGAGAAACCTTATAAGTGTGATGATTGTGGTGTTTCTTTTATGCATGGTAGCAGTCTGAATGCCCATAAGAGAACACATACAGGAGAGAAACCTTACAAGTGTGATAATTGTGGTGCTTCTTTTACGCATGCTGACAGTCTGAAGGACCATAAGAGAACACATACAGGAGAGAAACCTTACAAGTGTGATAATTGTGGTGCTTCTTTTAACTATGCTAGCAATCTGAAGGTTCATATGAGAACACATACAGGAGAGAAACCTTACAAGTGTGATGATTGTGGTGCTTCTTTTATGCATGCTAGCATCTGAAGGTCCATAAGAGAACACATACAGGAGAGAAACCTTACAAGTGTGATGATTGTGGTGCTGCTTTTACTATGCTAGCAGTCTGAAGGCCATAAGAGAACACATACAGGAGAGAATCCTTACAAGTGTGATAATTGTGGTGCTTCTTTTAACCATGCTAGCAATCTGAATACCCATAAGAGAACACATACAGGAGAGAAACCTTACATGTGTGATGATTGTGGTGCTTCTTTTATGCATGGTAGCAGTCTGAATGCCCATAAGAGAACACATACAGGAGAGAAACCTTACAAGTGTGATCATTGTGGTGCTTCTTTTAACTATGCTACCAGTCTGAGGCACCATAAGAGAACACACACAGGAGAGACATCTTACATGTGTGATGATTGTGGTGCTTCTTTTAACCATGCTAACAATGTGAAGGATCATATGAGAACACATACAGGAGAGAAACCTTACATGTGTGATGATTGTGGTGTTTCTTTTATGCATGGTAGCAGTCTGAATGCCCATAAGAGAACACATACAGGAGAGAAACCTTACAAGTGTGATAATTGTGGTGCTTCTTTTACGCAAGGTAGCAGTCTGAATACCCATAAGAGAACACATACAGGAGAGAAACCTTACAAGTATGATAATTGTGGTGCTTCTTTTAACCATGCTAGCAATCTGAATACCCATAAGAGAACACATACAGGAGAGAAACCTTACAAGTGTGATGATTGTGGTGCTTCTTTTACTCGGTTTGGCAGTCTGAAGAGACATAAGAGAACACATACAGGAGAGAAACCTTACAAGTGTGATTATTGTAGTGCTTCTTTTACTCGGTTTGGCAGTCTGAAGAGACATAAGAGAACACACACAGGAGAGAAACCTTACATGTGTGATGATTGTGGTGCTTCTTTTACTGATTTTGGCAATCTGAAGAGACATAAGAGAACACATACAGGAGAGAAACCTTACATGTGTGATGATTGTGGTGCTTCTTTTGCTCAATGTAGTGATCTGAAGAAACATAAGAGAACACATACAGGAGAGAAACCTTACAAGTGTGATGATTGTGGTGCTTCTTTTACTCGGTTTGGCAGTCTGAAGAGACATAAGAGAACACATACAGGAGAGAAACCTTACAAGTGTGATTATTGTAGTGCTTCTTTTACTCGGTTTGGCAGTCTGAAGAGACATAAGAGAACACACACAGGAGAGTAACCTTACATGTGTGATGATTGTGGTGCTTCTTTTACTGATTTTGGCAATCTGAAGAGACATAAGAGAACACATACAGGAGAGAAACCTTACATGTGTGATGATTGTGGTGCTTCTTTTGCTCAATGTAGTGATCTGAAGAAACATAAGAGAACACATACAGGAGAGAAACCTTACAAGTGTGATGATTGTGGTGCTTCTTTTACTGGAATTAGCACTTTGAAGCATCATATGCGAAGACATACAGGAGAGAAACTGTGAGGTTTTTATATCGGACAGCAACCTTCTCTGTATCATCTAATAAATCTCATATCTCTCGTCGGTTAACGTGATGACGGTAAGAATCAGCAGTGGTTTGAATCGCATTGGTGACTTGCGGGGTATGTGAGCCGGCCGCTCAGAAAGCAATGGCAAACTACTGAGCGTAATCTTGCCAAGAAATCGACATACAGCTGAAAGATGCTGGTGTTGACAGCGATGTCCTGTAAAGGATATGCTAAAAGAAAAAAAAATATATATATATATATCTATAAAACAGAGTGTATGTTTGTTTGTTTGTGTGTGGGGATTTATGTATTGGATGCGTTCGATAACGGTACATCCGATTGAGATGAAATTTTCTACACGTCTTCCTTTCATTCATTTGCAACCGACTATAATAATTTCTTAATGTAAAATCTTCTACTTATTTAATAACATTTACTTTTCCATTTTCATTATATAATGTCTATATAGCAGGGGGACTTCACTCTAGAAAAGTTATTTCAAGGGGCATAACTTTTAATAACATTTCTATATACTTTATAGTCATATTGTTGGACTTACTTGCACTATTGTTAAACTCTTTGTCTATAGTTATTTTCAGGCATATGAGTTATAATAAATAATGATATAATCTTTAAGGCATTTTCAAAGTTTTCATAAAAATAATGCATAATGCATAACATTGTAACCCATCTTTTTCTACAGTTTTCATTGAATGGTGTGTGGAAGGACATTCTTTTAAGTTACTGTGCGCCAAGAGCTGGGCGAAACCACGCCGGTCAGACAGATAGACAGACAGACAGTCGGGAACGGGAGAGCTTATATGACTACTTATATGAATTAAATTAGATGCTCCCCACCAGGGACTGGGTGAAGCCGGGCCGGGACAGACAGACAAACAGATAGTCGGGAACGGGAGAGCTTATATGACTACGTATATGAATTAAATGAGATGCTCCCCACCAGGGACTGTGTGAAGCCGGGCCCGGTCAGACCGACAGATAGACAGACAGACAGATAGTCGGGAACGGGAGAGCTTATATGACTACTTATATGAATTAAATGAGATGCTCCCCACCAGGGACTGGGTGAAGCCGGGCCGGGTGAGCCAGACAGACAGACAAACAAGCAGACTGATAGATAGATAGATCCCCTCCAGGGCCTGGGCGAAGCCGGGCCGGGTCAGCTAGTATATATATATTGGAGAAAATCCCTGAAGGGATGGGTTACCAATCCTTATTGGTCAGCCTTCCTAAGAAAACCTGAAAATTGGCTCACAAACCTCCAAGTGCGGAATAAGACAGAAAAGTAAGATTCTGGTACTAAATGTACAAAGTAAGGTTCTCCTATGGACGGCATAAAGAGCATGGAAATTTACCTCAGACAAGGAGGAGACTGCTCACTCTGAAAAGAAGATTTGCCTGCATGCTTTTATCCACACCACTATGAGCTCTTTAATTAATTTATAAATTGTATTATTTACCAACTGTAGTAAACAATTACTGAGCAAAGGTTCAACAAGGAATAGACTCAAACTCATTGATCTAAATCAATCTATTGGGACAACTGCTGGGGTTTTGGGAAGATCGATGATCTGCATGTTAAACTAATACACAACCACATTTTGAAAATATATTGCAAGATAAACCACATATCAACACTGATAAACTAATTATCTCCAGGTCGACACTTCTTGATGATCTCCACTACAAATGATGTTAAAGTCCATCAAATCCGAAACCACAACTTTAGGAGGTAACGTCCAAATAGTCAACTAATCCTTATATTGGAATTCATGCAGACTCATCTTCATCATTGCACAAATAAGCCTTTAAAATTGTCTCTGGCATCACAACTGATGAGTCATTGTTAAATGATAAACTTGATGAAGTAGTACTTCCCATGATGTATTCAGCTCATCATAAATGTATTTCTCAAAGGGCTAAAATGATGGAACATGGCTAGTTCAATCTATATTACAGATATTCTTAGCTGGATGTGAAAAGGCTTGATGTTGAGGTCGGGTGGTCATTCTTTTTTTTTTTTTAAAGCTGCATATCTCTTATGGGACGTTGCAGTCAACACCAGCATTTTTCAGCTGCTGTTTATGTACTAGGCAAGTGTTACGTTCAGTAGTTTGCCATTGCTTTCTGGTAATTCTAGGTAACAGGTATCTATGCTTTAGGTCGTCCATAATGTCAATTCTTCAAATCATCTTAAATGACGAAGATCGTCCCGTTGTTCGTGTTTATGGTTCTGAACACCTCAACAGCAATCAACAGACCAAGTCATGACCAAGTTCATGATGGTAAAGTCAAACGAACACCACCCTTCTCATGAAAACACGAGAATACGGGACACATAAATCCACCGAATAAGATCAGATGTTGTGTCTTTCCTAAGTCATATTGTTAAATGTGCAGTATCAGATTCTGCCAGTTTTCAGCTCACATTTCTGTCGGCAGGCCTAGCAAATCATCCAATTGGATAACTGCATTGAGACGCGATGCTGCTCCAGACAAAGTTGACACTTGAATTAATTTTTTTCTGCTGATGTAAATCTGTCAGTCAGTATGGTAGCCGTTTTTGCACAAATGTTATAAAATCTCCGACATCACTGAAATACTGTGGGGACGGTAATGGATATATCACAGAAACCTTACATGTCTGATAATTGTGGTGCTTCTTTTAAGGATGCTAGCAGTCTGTAGGCCCATAAGAGAACACATACAGGAGAGAAACCTTATAAGTGTGATTATTGTGGAGCTGCTTTTGCTTATGCTATAAGAAAACACATACAGGCAAGAAACCTTACATTTGAGAAAATTGTGATGCTTCTTTTATCTAAATTAGCAGGTTTAATTAAGGACCATAGGAGAACACATACAGGAAAGGAACCGTACAAGGGTGATGATTGTGGTGCTTCTTTTAACCATGCTAGCAATCTGAAGGACCATAAGAGAACACATACAGGAGAGAAACCGTACAAGGGTGATGATTGTGGTGCTTCTTTTAACCATGCCAGCAATCTGAAGGACCATAAGAGAACACATACAGGAAAGAAACCATGTAAGTGTGATGATTGTGGTGCATTTCTTTTTACCATGCTAGCAATCTGAAGGACCATAAGAGAACACATACAGGAGAGAAACCGTGTAAGTGCGATGATTGTGGTGCATTATTTTTACCATGCTAGCAATATGAAGGACCATGAGAGAACACATACAGGAGAGAAACCTTACATGTGTGATTATTGTGGTGCTTCTTTTAACCACATGGCGGTTTAATGGCGGTTAGGCATTGAACCTTTGGGGCCTGTGGCGTGTTTATGCTTGTGGCTACGGTTTGCAATCGCATTTTCCTCATGTTGGACTGGTAGTACATGGTCCGTCGCCCTACTACTGAGTGCGTGGGCGACACCGTGAGCTGTGAAATTCGCGTGGAATGCTTTTACATATGTCCTGTACAGTGACATGCATGTTCAGAACAATGGCTACCATTGCTGAATTGACTTATTTGCCCTTTCAGTTCACGAGTGCATTTTTCGGGAGACTCCTGGGAGTCGGCGCTGAAGCTGCGGAGTTTGTGCTTTGTGCGACACCTTCGGCGAGTTCCCTGCGGTAAGAGACAGAGCCATGTAAGAAAACCTGGGTCAGTGAGGTCTTTCTGGTGACTGCCGAAGTCCATCAACGATGAACTGTGGCATTCAGGGATGAATTTCGTGTTAACATTCTAACGGCGGCATTATGCACAGTGTACCTGTGCGGGCTTGTTGGATTGCCGAGACTCCTGTCTATTCCACTTTTCACAATGGACAGCGGGGAGCATTTTGTGTGGTTTTTGCTGGCACGGGAATGGAGCATAATGGGGACGACTCGTTGCCGTGAAGATGGCACCTCGACTAACTAACTTAACCATGATAACATTCTGCAGGCCCATAGGAGAACACATACAGGAGAGAAACCTTACATGTGTGATGATTGTGGTGCTTTTACTCAATTTGGCAGTCAGAAAAAACATAAGGGAATACATCATCATCATGTGCCCTGCCAGCTGGCTTAGGCGTTCATGTCTCTTCACAATACCAAAGAATGCTGTTTGTCTCTGTCTTATAGTTGTGTGTAATACAGTATTCTAGTGTCATTAGCTTCTTCCAGGCAATCATTGCTAGTTACTCTCGGCTGACCAAGGTTTTCGCAACATTTGTCGCGGGGGCCACATCTTCATTGCTTCCAACCTGTTCTTAATTTGTTCAGTTGTGTTCCTTAATTTACTGCAATAAAGCAGGTTCTATATTACAATTTAGCGCTCTTTTTCTGACATACAATGACAGTGAATCACTGCATGAGATACTTTTCATTTTCTGAAATGCAACTTTAACTTGTTCTACTTTTAGTCTCTGTCACATATCTTCAGTCTGGTGTTATAACTGTCCCTGGGTATTTAATCTTATCAACATGGTTAAGCATTTTCCCTTCTGTTGTTATATCATATTTTGGTGTTATCTTTTTCTTTGATATACATATTGTGTCTGTTTTCTAAATATTCAAGGAAAATCCTTTATTGCATTCTATATTACTACAATGTCCAAACTTTGTAGATCTTTTGCATTCTCAGCTATCAAAGTTGTGTTCGGTGTCAAGAGGTAGGAGATATCCCCCCCCCCCCTTTTGGGTGATTTTTTTTCCCAGGTTTGGTTAACAAAGTTTCCTACTTTTCATAAGATTGAACGCTGTATTTCGTTACTTGTTAAATATTTTTCCTCTTTGACTAACGCATTTTTCCTACTTTCACATTTTGGTTAACAAAGTTTCCTACTTTTCATAAGTTTAGCTTTTCTTTAGGTACCTTGTTTCGTGTTTGTATCAGTTTTCAGTGTTTGTGTCAGCAATTTTCATTGGTTGTTTCAGTTTTCATTGTGTGTGTGTGTGTGTGAATTTAATTTGTCAGTTTCTTATTGTGTTTGTTACATTTCAACGTTTACATTTGCCTATTCTAGTTTCTTTTATTGTGTCAGTTTGTTTTTGTGTCAGTTTGTCGTTGTTTGTGTCAGCAGTTTTCCTTGTTTGTTTCATTGTGTTGATGTGTCGATTTTCATTGTTTGTGTTATTTTGTCGTGCTATTTTATTTTTTCTGTAGTTGTTGATTTCTTTATCTTGTTACATTTTGACGTTTCTGTCATTTTCCCCCCATTGTTTTTGTCAGTTTTCATTGTTTGGGTCAGGTGCGTTATTATCCTATATGTTTATTTGAGTGAGTAATTTGAGGACTTAGTGACCACGTATGTTTTGACCATGCTGGAACGGACAATCGATGACCTCATAAGTTGTGTACATTACGCTATATTCGACGCCATTTTGCCTTGTCATTGCCGTATCGTTGTTTGTTCCTTATGGTCATGTATCCCAGCCGCTGTCGCTTTGAAAAATTATCGATATCTCACAATGAGCCTTTTTCGCGGGACTGAAGACACTATCAATAGCTTAGCGACCATGATAGAGTGGGGGATTAAGACGTTATCACCTCTTACAGCTACAAAAGACATATAGTATTTCAACAACACATTACACAGCATACATTACAAACTAGTTTTGAACTACATAGTACGCAAGTTACCACAACTTAGAGTAATACATAGCACACATTATACTGGCATAGTACAGAATTTCTACGCCACTTGTATGCAACAAACAACAACCAAACTCTTTTGTAACCCACTCACCCATTGGTTGAATACAAACCCACCAATCAGATTTTGTGTTAGAAAACTAGTACCCTCAACTACTATTTTCGTATATACAACTCCCACTCACGCACAGCACAGACAAATTGGTGAGGAAACGAATGCGAAGTCATTTGAGTGCTCACAATAAACGAGGAAGGGTGTGTTTTGAAGTTTATTCAAAATAATTTCAACAGTTTTCTAATTCATCGGAAGTTAACAATCGTGTCTTCTGAAATGTATATGTACCAGTTGAATATGCGAATACTCTTTCGATTTGTTCGACACACACAGCACTATTGTACAAATAATTGACTAGTTTATTACCCAAATGTCCACCCAAAGACATTAAAATTATTAACCGACTCAATTGATGTGATTATCAGAAAAAATCGTATCTGCAATATTTCCGAAGAAGGTATACATGTTTTCCGTTGGAACATCTTTGACTAAGAACGCAAATTCATATTTACGAATCAGGTAGTAGAGTAATTTCTTCGTCTTACAAGTTGGTTCTATGCATGTCTGGACAGCCTCAATGAAACGACTCTGAAGTTCGGTCATTTCATCCGAGAATGGCAACTACACAGAGGCACGTATGTACTCTCTGTAATAAATCCTTCACACGTCCTGATGGTTTGTTACGACATGTTGCGAGTAGTCATTCTGGAGATGTTTTTAATTGTGTTTATTGAGATCGTATTTAAACCAGGAAAGATATCTTAAGGCGACATGTGAAGACCGAGCATGAAACAACAACTAACAATGACCACGATGCAACTCGCAAGAGAAGAAGAGAACCTACCACAGACAAACAACCTACTGGTAAACGCCGGAAGTCAACTAAGCAACAAGCACCGAATGATGGAGTGTCGCATTTTACAAACAATCAAATACCGGCTGGTAGCTTTTCGCCAGTTAACAATAACCAATCAGTAGCTAGTCCCTTGTCAATAGTTACAGACACTCAAACAGCATCATCGATTACCTTACTGAACGCAAATGAGGAATTATCATCACACATGAAATCGACTCAACAACAGTCAACATCTAGTGCCTTACTGAGTGACGCACAACCACCAAAAGCATCACCCGTATCATCATCATCTGGTGAATGTCTTTCGCTGCGGGTTTTACCCCAGATGTTAGAAACATTTATATTGAAAACTGGGACACGCTTAGATCACATATACGGTGTGGTCGTTATTTGTCTGAATGGACATATTTTAACCGACCGGATACTCATGCCACTATTGATTGGGGTTCCCGTTTATTCCCGATCTTCAACGCCCAGACCTCTAGTTTAAAATTGTCGTCAGCCTGCATACAATATTAAGGCATCGAGAGACACAAGCCCTACGCTTCTACCATGCATGACCGAATAATTCGTCCTTGTTCCCTACACCCTTTTTAGTATCCAATAGGTCTGATTTCGAGGCGTTTGTGGAAAAAGTGAATGCTGTAGATTTGTTAAATTCAGCTGGTCTAGTTAGACCAGATTCTGTGTTGAATCAATACCCAGTATCATGTTTTATATTTACAAGCTGGTGGAGTTCCCTGTTTGATGTTGTTTAGAAACCATAACCAATGCCCTCTGATCGTTTGGGTGGTACATGGAGCAAGCTTTAGAAATTGAAACCGAATAGGTTTTATCTACCAATAAAAGTCGTGTGAAAATTTTACCATTTTTGTATGTTATTATTTATGTTGTTATTGTTTTATGTTGTACCTAATCCACTTGACTACCTCTTACGTCATCACTCACTTTAACCACCAACCCGTCACTACACGTACTCTCCCCTACAATCTAAGGGGGTCATTTGACAACCTCTTGACCCTCACTTGACCAACACTTGGCCACTTTAACAATCACGGTGTCACTACATGTACTCTCCCTGACAATTTAAGGGGTCACTTGACCACCACTTGACAACGTTAGTGGTCACATTAACCACCACCATCTCACTACACGTACCCTCCCCTGCAATTTAAAGGGTCACCCCTTGACCACTGATTGACCACCTCACGATCATCACCAACTTACTACACCAACTTTTCCCCGACAATTTAAGAGGTCACTTGACCAACGCTTGACCACATCATTGACAATTTAATCACCGCCATTTCACTACACATACCTTCCTCTACAATTTAAGGGGTTGCTTGACCACCTCACGATCATCACCAACTTACTATACCCACTTTCCCTGACAATTTAAGGGGTCACTTGACCAATACTTGACCACCTCATGATCATCGCCACATCACTACACCTACTTTCCCCGACAATTTACAGGGTTTCTTGACCACCTTATCACTCACTTTATCATCACCCTGTCACTACACGTACTTTCCTCTACAATTTAAGTGGTCACTTGACCACCTCTTAACCACAACCACTCTGATGAGTCACTTGACCACGCCCACTTAAAAATAGTTATCGCCCTTTGTGGAGGAAAATCGATAAGAGCTAAAAATAGATAGCAGATTGTGGTGGGATATCGATAAATGGTTGATTTATATAGTCCTCCACCTCCACAAAAATGCACGGGATAGAGCCCGGCTTACACTACTACTCAGGTTATGGTCGTCACTAGGAAGAAAGAAGTGCCACAATGTAATATACAAGTAAATGGAAATATTCTTCAACAAGTGAATCGGTACAATTATCTTGGAACAGTCATAACATCTGATGGGAGATGCCTTGAAGAGATTAGAACAAGAATCGCCATGGCGAAAGTAGCCTTTAGCAAGATGAAAAACATTCTGACCAATAAAAAGATGTCAATTGAAACGAGAAAAAGAGTGTTGAGGGGATACATAGAGCCTGTTCTTTTGTATGGATGTGAAACTTGGACAATGAGCAGTCAAGCTGAAAGGCATCTGATGGCTGCAGAAATGTGGTTTCGAACGTTTTGTCCTGCATTATTCTGGTCTTCTTCATACATGCTGTGTATGTTGTTCTCGTCGTCTTACTGTTTGTGGTGGTGTGGTTATTGTTGTTACTGTGGTGGCGGTTTTATTGTTAATGTTGTCCTTGGTTGTGTTGTTCAGGACCCCATCGATTTGAGGAGCATAGTGGTTAGTAATCATGTCTGCAAAGAGTTGCCCCGGGTTCAATACCTAGAAGAATCTGATTTATATTCTTACCAATATGGCTCTGGGGTCGCCCCACCCTCATGAACTTGGGTTTCAGACATTCTTCTGAATTGTCTGGACATTGTCTGGGAGGAAAGGTGGCGAGGAAGACAATTTAACCAAAACTTAACCTTAATTTAACCTCAACTTAACTTTAATTTAACCTCAATTTAACCTTATTAATAAAATTCCTAACCTGCACAGATCGCGGCGACTGCACTAGCCAGGCGGCCTTAATTCCTCAGACTCACAGACCCCCTCCCCCCTGTCATACACCACAAGGTACTATATTGGCAGTAAATGACAGTTTTTATTGACAGTTTAACCTCAATAAGTAACAAAATGGACGTTGCAGCTAAATCCTTAGCCAGCACAGAACAAAAAAATAATCCCACACACATCGACAAGACTACGTGAAAAACACAACATAAAAATATAAGCATAAAAGTGACTTATCTGTGTCCTTGTTGTGGGCTGGATAGTCCTTTCATTGGATCAGCGTGTATGATTCTAACAAAGTCCACTTAAATAATTGGCAACTAGTGAGGTAGACCAAGAAGGCGGTGGAGAGATGATACATATACAGACCTACAAGCACTTGGAATCAATGACTGGCAAGAGAAGGTCCACCAGAGAGACGAATGGAGACGGATTGTATCTGCAGCAAAGAACCTCAATGGCTCGGAATGCTGAAGAAGAAGGAAGAAGAAGAAGTGAGGATTTGGTCTCTCCCAGACATATAGGAATCGTATAACGATGGTATACCACATCAAACCACACCACACCATACCTTAAACCAAACCATATCAATTCACATCAAAACCAAACCACACCATACAAAACCATACCAGACAACACCAAACCATACCACAACACACCAGACCAAACCATACCACAACACACCAGACCAAACCATACCAATCCATAACAAAACCAAAACACACCACAACAGACCAAACCACAACAAAACCAGACCGCACCACACTAAACCAAACCAAGACAAGCAACACGTTTGCTCCCTGCAAGCTGGTGATCGCTTCAAAATGTGTTTGCAAGACTGGAGTACCATCCTCGCCAGCAACTGCTGTGCCTCCTAGAGTTCCGTAGCGTGCACAGTCAGAGACCTTGGCAGGCTTCATCAGAGAGGAGGGTATGGTTGATCCTCCTCTCACCGTTCGCCAGACTGTCTGCTAAGAAAACCGTCTGTGGGTGAAGAGATGTCTTTGCAGTGCAAGCGCCAATGAACTCCTGCGTGTATTAAAACAGTCAGAACAACCGAAGTTAGACAACTAAAAGCAAGCATATTTTCTTTGGCAACAGCATCACGATCTGACCGATCATGCACCCTGCCAACTGGCGTAGGTGTGCATGTCTCTCCACAGATCTTGGTCTTTGGTGTTTTGGGTCAACTGTACTGATGATATTCCTCCATGCCACCGTCTCAGTCCACCCAGCATAATTTCCCTTTGTCTGCCTCTGCCTCTTTCCTCGTTGTTCTTTCCAGTTGTCAAGAGAATCTATGGACGACTGTTATGGGGTGGGGTGGGGGGGGGGGGCATTCTGAAAATAAACAAATCACTGGATCATAAATTATGTTATATTAACGTCAATGGCATTGTTCTGTAGAGAGGTACAACCCCATCTCCGGTGCCCATCATGGGAGTAGTTATTATGCCATTTTTTAAAATTTAATAACAATGAATCTTCTTCGCTTCTACTGCTCGTAGAAAAACTAAGAAGTTACAAGGAGGCAGCCAGAAACTTCTACAAAAAGATAAGTGCAATGCGAATCAGAGGAGAACCCTTTGACCCAACTGAAATAATTAACAGCGAAAATGGAGAACCAATAAGTGAACAAAAACAGATCCTAATAAGATGGAAGCAGTACTTCGAACAACTTCTCAACATCCCATCAGATGTCACAGGAATTCAAGAGACCTACACAGATGTCACCGAAGAACTAGAACCAGACATACTAAAAGAAGAAATTATAGAAGCCATCAGATTCTGATTAGCTCCATTGAACAAATCACCAGGACAGGATGAAATACCAAATGAACTAATTAAAGCAGCAAGAGAAGTAGGAACAGCTTGGCTACATAGACTATTCAACCATGTTTGGGTAGAACAACAGACACCACGAGACTGGGGAAACGCCATAATTATCCCAATTTGGAAAAACAAAGGCAGCAAAAGAGATTACACACAATACAGAGGCATTTCACTGTTGAGTCATACTGGGAAAATATTTTGCAAAATTCTTGAAAAAAGATTACGAACTACTTTAGAACCCCAGCTAAGCGAAACGCAGCTTGGATTTAGGAAAAACAAAGGATGCACAGACGCCATTTTTGCTCTTAGACAACTTATAGAAAAATCAATCGAATTCAATGAAACACTCTACTTAGCCTTTGTCGACCAAGAAAAGGCATTTGATAGGGTAGATAGAAACAAGCTGTGGGAAATCCTTAAACAATATGGAGTGAGTACACATCTAACAAACCTATGTAGAAGTTTATACAACAACAGTGAATGCATAGTGAGAGCAACTGGAGGACACTCAGAACCCTTCACCATAAGATCTGGAGTACGACAAGGTTGTGTCCTGTCCCCTCTCTTGTTCATAACATGTACAGACAACATATGTAAAGAAACCAGCCAAGCAGAGACAGCAAGAATACCGCATGACGAGAACACAGAAGAAGAACCATCTGCAAATCTAACCATTAGAGAACTCCTGTTTGCGGACGACCAAGCACTAATAGCAAAATCAGAAGCTGAATTACAAGACCACATGAATAGTCTAAACGAAATGTGTAGGGAACATAACATGAAAATTAGCACAAGCAAAACAGAGGTAATGACTATAACTAAAGAAGAACAAACAGCAACAATTCACCTAAACGAACATCCCTTGAAACAAGTAAAGAGCTTCAAGTACCTAGGAAGTATAATATCATCAAATGGCAGATCAGAAGACGAGATCGAAAATAGGTGCAATAAGGCAAATCAACTCATTGGACAAATGGCACCAATACTAAAGAACAAACATGTATCAATAACTACTAAGAAAGCACTTTACAACACAATCTTCCTACCAACTCTATGCTACCAATGCCAAACCTGGACAATGACAGAAAAAGAGAAAAGAAAAATCACAACAACAGAAATGAGGTTCCTGAGAAGAATACTCAACGTATCAAGAAGAGATAAGATCAGAAATGAAGAAATCAGGACTAAAGTGGGGGTTAAAGCTGCTCTAGATTTTATTAGAAAGCAGCAAGTCAAATGGTTTGGCCATGCAAGTAGGCTACCAGTCAACAGCATGCCACAACAAGCAATGATGTACAGACCAGATGGAAACAGAGGAAGAGGCCGACCACGTAAACGTTGGACAGAGGGAATAACAGAATCCATGGGAATGTCGATATACGAAGCCCATAACCGGGCACTCTCACGAAGTTTATACTTCACCTCGACACCGCAAGGTACAAGAGGAACATGATGAGATGAGATGAGATGACAATGAATCAAACTATCGTCTGTCAAGACGACATGGTGCCAGTAGCAGTAATGTCAATGGCCTTGTGTCACGGAGAGGTACAACTCCATCCCCCGCCCCCGCCATCCAACAGGGTATAGTTGTTATGCCTTATTTGAAGCACAATGTATCAAATTATCATATATGTATTAAATTATATTACATGTGTCACCTTTATGGGGTTCGTTGTATAAGGCATAATAAGGTATGTAGTATCATGTATGTTATGTACACTGTTTCTGTGTTACTGTTAGTATGTCTTATCTTTTTTTTTTTTTAAATTCATTTTTTGTTATTTTTTGAGGATGGGGACGAAGCGCTTATGTACACAGTATGGGAATGCCCCGAATGCTGTGATATCTGCTCCTAAATCAATCAATCAATCTTTTCGCTCCATGTACCAAACTGTTTGTATCTATTTAATATTATATTATATATTGTTTCGGTAATTAATTATCCATTGTAGAGTACGTATCTCTTAGTTTTTTGTACGCGCTTTTCCAATTGGTAGAAGAAACATGGCGGCTTGCCTACAATCTGTAGTGTTTGGTAATGTTAAATATATTGGATTACATCGTCCAGTCAACGTTTATTGATGCTGAATACCGCCGTAATGTCTCACCGACCTCTACCATTGGCAACAGTCTCGAGGAGGAGCTGGGTTGGTTTGCTGGAATACAACCAATAGGTTAGTTATAGTTAAGGATAGTAATAGTACTAGTAGCAATTTTGGTCAATATTTAAAAATTGGGTTTTTACTTATGAAATCATACCAGTTAGATAGAGCTTGACAAGACGAATCCAACGGTATCTCAACGAAGACTGTACGTTGATTCTAAGCGGAGTTATAAATTATATGGTGATGTAATTTAATACCAGGAAGTCCAATGAAGAATTAACTGATAAGTCAGGATTTATCGCGGCCCTAAGATTGGAAACTTGAGAAATTCTGCCTTCTATTACCGTGGCTTGTTTATTTTTAAATGGACAACGTTGTGCCATATATCATTGCGTCCGGGGCGGTGAGGCCTAACTTGACGTATTATTTATTTTTTTATAGGGTGTGCCGTGACCTAATTAACAATTTAAAATGGCCGCCAACTGTTTATTATTTGCCTTCTATTACCAGTGGCTTGTTTATTTTTAAACGGACAACGTTGTGCCATATATCATTGCGCCCGGGGCGGCGAGGCCTAACTTGACGTATTATTTATTTTTTTAATAGGGTGTGCCGTGACCTAATTAACAATTTAAAATGGCCGCCAACTGTTTATTATTTGCCTTCTATTACCATGGCTTGTTTATTTTTAAACGGACAACGTTGTGCCATATATCATTGCGTCCGGGGCGGCGAGGCCTAACTTGACGTATTATTTATTTTTTTATAGGGTGTGCCGTGACCTAATTAACAATTTAAAATGGCCGCCAACTGTTTATTATTTGCCTTCTATTACCATGGCTTGTTTATTTTTAAACGGACAACGTTGTGCCATATATCATTGCGTCCGGGGCGGCGAGGCCTAACTTGACGTATTATTTATTTTTTTTATAGGGTGTGCCGTGACCTAATTAACAATTTAAAATGGCCGCCAACTGTTTATTATTTGCCTTCTATTACCATGGCTTGTTTATTTTTAAACGGACAACGTTGTGCCATATATCATTGCGTCCGGGGCGGCGAGGCCTAACTTGACGTATTATTTATTTTTTTATAGGGTGTGCCGTGACCTAATTAACAATTTAAAATGGCCGCCAACTGTTTATTATTTGCCTTCTATTACCATGGCTTGTTTATTTTTAAACGGACAACGTTGTGCCATATATCATTGCGTCCGGGGCGGCGAGGCCTAACTTGACGTATTATTTATTTTTTTTATAGGGTGTGCCGTGACCTAATTAACAATTTAAAATGGCCGCCAACTGTTTATTATTTGCCTTCTATTACCATGGCTTGTTTATTTTTAAACGGACAACGTTGTGCCATATATCATTGCGTCCGGGGCGGCGAGGCCTAACTTGACGTATTATTTATTTTTTTTATAGGGTGTGTCGTGACCTAATTAACAATGTAGTCACTGGAGGGTCTTCTCCGTGATTATTTATTGTATTTTGTGTAGGCATTTGTTTTTCGTTATTCTTTTATGTAAGCTTCATTACTCTGTGTAATTTTATATTTTTTATATTTTCAGATTTCTGCAGTATGTACCTGACGAGATGCAGCGAAATATGCCAGGCAATAAATCGTGCAATCTATTGTTTGTGTCTTCGTTATTCAAATATATAGAAACTCACCACAGGAAGGTGTGCATCTGAATTGTTTTATCAAATTGACACAGGCTGTGGCAAAGGTGTGACAGGCAGAATCTTGAATGTCCCAGGAAATGGTTTAAGAAAGAGTGTCACAAGTGATGGCCATTCTTTGGTTAATTGCTGTTTATGTTTCACAACTAATTTTTTTAATTTATGTAAATTATTAGTAAGAGTACTTTCCTGTATTAGCTTGCCTGGTTCGTTGACATGAACGAGACTCCTCACTTCTCTCAGGTGTATAACGCAGGTGTATAATATAATTTAGTATTAGGATCCAGAACACCAAAGACCGAGATTGTGGAAAGCCATGAACGCCTACGCCAGCCGGCACTTTATGATGATTATTATTAATATTTGCCTATACAGAGAATATTTTAAAATGGGGTTTCTACTTATGATTTGGTAACAGGAAAGTAAAGGTAATATTCCTCTTTCGATAGAATGTCGAGAGGAATGAGAGGATCAACTTCATTGCACCAGGTTTGCTCAGTCTCTTTCCCCACAGCGGCCTGGTGAAAGCATCGTACAAAGCACAAGAGTCTCAGAGTTTCTGACAAAGATGCAATTGACTTATAAGACTTTTTGTTATGATGTGCTGTGACCTAATTGCTAGTTAAAAATAGCTGCACATTTATTATATTAATTAAATGTCATGTGAAATGTTCGTCGTTAGTGAAAGAACAATTCATGAAAATGTATCATATTGTCTTAATGTACTAACTGCAAGGTGTGGAATGCGCCTGACCCTGCAGCCAGCAGGGTTAGGATCGGCTAGCCTCTCCCAGGAGGGGTGAAGAGCGAAAATTAGTAGCCTGCCGATGACCCGCAGACTACACAAGTCAACCCCTACCTCCACGTGGTGCAGACCGGGCAACCATGACCGTGAGGTCATGGGCTAACGGGGCTATGGCTCGCCATAGGGGATGGACTCCCTGTGGTCAGATTTGTGTCCTAAACCTGTGACTGGCCTAGCAAGCCGGCAGGGGATCTTCATACTGCTCGTAGAAAAACTAAGAAGTATAAACGGACTGACTAAAGTGGGGGTTAAAGCAGCACTAGATTTTATTAGAAAGCAGCAAGTTAAATGGTTTGGCCATGCAAGTAGGTTACCAGTCAACAGCATGCCACAACAAGCAATGATGTACAGACCAGATGGAAACAGAGGAAGAGGCCGACCACGTAAACGTTGGACGGAGGGAATAGCAGAATCCATGGGAATATCGATATATGAAGCCCATAATCAGGCACTCTCACGAAGTTTATACTTCACCTCGACACCGCAAGGTACAAGAGGAACATGATGAGAATGAGATGAGATGAGTACTAACTGCATTGCGACAGCTTTCTTTTGTTGACTAAATATTATAAACATTAATGTAAGTAACTAAGTTTGTGACTGCTGCATAAATTAAGCAGCAGTTAATTAATTATTCAGATATTAAATAATAAAAAATTACAATATTAAATAATTAACTGTTCACTAAAAATCGATTTCTACTTCTCAGACTTCTTTTTTCTGTATCTAATAATTAATTAATAAATAATAGTCAGCAATTAAAAATTAAATACTAACTTATTTAAAACATAACTTATTTTACAGTACTGTATTTAAATTTAAAATAATTAAGTGCTGCAGCGCAGCTTAGAAAAAAAGTACTCCTTACTTAACATCTTAAACATCTTCTTACAAGTTTACAGACGGGTCTGAAAACTGGCTTTCAAAATTATTTTCAGTCATGTAAAATGCTGAAATATCATCATGCACGTACACAGATAGATACATACATTACTGCTACACATGACACTTGTATTCTGTTTAATGTTAGTACTTAAATTACCAGTTCTAATTGTAAATAAATACAGGTCCGCTCTATAGTTTATTGTATCGGCGCCGCAATCGGAGTATCAGTATGAGTATGACGGCCGGCCGTGGCCATGTCACTAAATATTTTGTCCTGAACGTCTGCAAACACCTGGAATGCTGAAACTCTTCATATTTATGTAAAATTGAACGGGGAATTCAAATATGGAAGAAAAAATGAAGGGAATGTTCAATTACATGAGTTATAAAACAAATTACCTTACTAATCGTGAAAAGAACCAAATATAATCCAAATAAATCGTTTTTTTGATATAATAACTTGGCGGTTAGCTAGCAGAACCACTTCTAAATATATGAGAATAACTTCCCCTTTGATCGTACCACACTGCTTTCGTTTTTTTTTGTTCTTTTAGCAGTCCATGTCAAACCGGAAGTGATCGTTCGAGGACGCAGGAAAAAGTTCGCAAAATTACACAAAAAAAAGTGAAGAGCTAAAAAAAGGGCGATAATTCTGAAATTGCTAGTAATAGTTCATTAGTTACAGGACATCGCTGTCAACAGCAGCATCTTTCAGCTGATTGTTGATTTCTTGGCAAGATTACGCTCAGTAGTGTGCCATTGCTTTCTGAGCGGCCGGCTCACATACCCCGTAAGTTACCGATGCGATTCGAACCACTGCTGATTCTCATCGTCATCACGTTAACCCACGAGAGTATACACGATTACGGAGAAAAGTCATAACCTCGAAGCCAGGAAGCCGGCTAGCAGTTTATAGTTAGTATACTATAAATGAACTATCACAATTTTAAATTTGAGAATTTACCAGTGAGACCGCCACAGTAGATAGGCCTTGAAATTCACAATCTAATGGTACCTCAATGATGTCTGTATGTCACTTCTAAGTGAAGATATTCACATTTTAGGGAAGGTGAGACGAGTTGTGATTTCTCATGCTCCTCACCCGATATTACCGCTCTCCAGTGTGTCCGATTACCTCCTCCAGCAGGTGTGGGTGTGTGTGTGTGCGAGATTGTCCCAAACGGTCATATGAAAACTGACTTCAGAAATATGTTCCGTGATGTTAAATGATTAAAAAATAGTACAAGTATCCAAATAAATTATTAATAATCTTTAAACTTGTGTTCTCTTTAACTTTAGTAGGTAAAATTGCACGTTTTGTGTGTTGAAAAGTGTAGCGCAATCGATATGCTCGGCCGTCATGACCCATTGGTTTCCAATACACAAAGTCACATCTTCGCAGAAAATCTGTTTTTCAACCACAATTCGAGCAAGTTTAGCGATGAAACTATGCTGATTCAGGGGCGATATTTTATATGGCAATTAAAATTCACATTAAACAAAGACATCTATTGGATCCATAGATTCCGATACGCGATAATTCCGCTGCCTCTGTGGGATGCGCTCCCTAGCAGTCGGCAGCTTGCACAGATCCATAGAGCACACTTTATTCACAAACTTCCAGTTTCTTAGTTCTATATAATATTTTAGTTCCTAATGTTTAATAGTTTCTATTATATCATCTAATAATTTTGTGAAAAAATTTTTTTTAAAAAGTACCCAGCCAGGAATAGAACCCCGGTCTCCCGCGTGACAGGCGGAATGCTTACGACTACGCTAGCGAGGACACAACGATTGTTCCATCAATGATTAATAATATAGTCAAGCCGCCGTTTTGAGTTTCCCATTCACAAAGGCACTCATCATGATCGTAACATCTTCGCCTGTTTTTCAACCACAATTAAAGCAAGTTTAGCGATGAAACTTTCCAAATTTCTGAAAAATTTAATGCAGAATTCGAAAATCCATCTACAATTGATGGTTTTCTATTGAAAGCGCCATAAAAAAAATTAATTACGGTTCAGCGTGCCATTTCCATTTTTCTCCGCGTGAGAGGTTGTCTCAACCAACACGGGTCATACGCAGATTATGAAAACTGATTTCAAAAATATGTTCTGTCACATTAAATGATTTAAAAATAGTACAAGTATACAAATAAATTATTAATCTTTAAACTTGTGTTCTCTTTAACTTTAGTAGGTCAAATTGCACGTTTTGAATGTTGAAAAGAGAAAGGGTACATGCCAGTCCGAGCGATATGTGCATGCTCAGTTGCCATGGCACATGACCATGCGTTTACCCATTCACAAAGGCACGCCTTTGCAGAAAATGTTGTTTTCATCCACAAATGAAGCAATTAAATGGATGGAACTTTCCAGATATATTTAAAATTGTATGCAGAATTTAAAAAATACATCTATAATTGATTTAATTCTATCAACAGCACCATAATAGTGTTACAAAGTGCACATGCCAGTCCGATCGATATGCGCAAAGAGCAAAAACACATCTTCGCAGAAAATGTTGTTTTCATCCACAAATGAAGCAATTAAAGCGATGAAACTTTCCAGATATATTTTAAATTGTATGCAGAATTCAAAAATACATCTATAATTGATGTAATTCTATAAACAACGCCGAAAAAAATTAATTACGGTAAGTATGAAATATATTCTTGTTTATATAAAAGGTCACGATGATTTCAACCAATCGCTGTGCACGGAATATTAGGCAAACCATTCCTGGAAAACCCAGGATGACGATGTGTTATTATCACGTGAGATTTGAATTAATGAATGACGTCGAAATAATGCATGGTCTTAACTAGCGAACTGGGAGACACAGAGAATCATGGCGGGATGGCTCCGTACATCACTTCCGTTTTAATTTCGGGTCATGGCACGATGGAACTTCCTACAAGTTCTTTTTCTTCAAACTTCACTAAGAGGATATTATTATTTAACAAAATTCACATTAAACACAGACATCTGTTGGATCCATCAATTCCAACACTTGATCACTCCGTCACTGCCTGGGGGATGCCCCATCTGTGTCTACATTGCTACCTAAATATCTGTAAATGCTCACCCATCTGTGTCTACATTGCTACCTAAATATCTGTATATGCTCACCCATCTGTGTCTACATTGCTACCTAAATATCTGTAAATGCTCACCCATCTGTGTCTACATTGCTACCTAAATATCTGTATATGCTCACCCATCTGTGTCTACATTGCTACCTAAATATCTGTATATGCTCACCCATCTGTGTCTACATTGCTACCTAAATATCTGTAAATGCTCACCCATCTGTGTCTACATTGCTACCTAAATATCTGTATATGCTCACCCATCTGTGTCTACATTGCTACCTAAATATCTGTAAATGCTCACCCATCTGTGTCTACATTGCTACCTAAATATCTGTAAATGCTCACCCATTTGTGTCTCAATCAATCAATCATGTGCCATGCCGGAAAGCGTGGGCGGTCATGACTCGCCATTTCACTCGATCACCAGTGTCGTGGATCAGCTCAGTGTTCCTGTCTCGTCCATGCCATGTGGCCAAGCCATCCAGGTATTTTCCTCTCGGTCTTCCTCTTGGTCTGTTCCCCTCGATCTTGCCAGTTGTCACTAAGTTCTCCAATCCATTTCTTCTCATAACATGTCCAAAAAATGTTGACTGTCTGCGTCTAATTTCTCTAATCAGTTTATGATGTTCATTTGTCTCCTGTAGTACTTGGTCATTGGTTTTTCTGTCTGTCCATGGTATTCTTTGCATTTTCCTCAGAAACCACATTTCTGCAGCCATCAGATGCTTTTCAGCTTGACTGCTCATTGTCCAAGTTTCACATCCATACAAAAGAACAGGCTCTATGTATTTGTGTCTACACTACCTAAAATATATGTAATTGCTCACCCATCTGTGTCTACAATGCTACCTAAAATATATGTATATGCTCACCCATCTGTGTCTAAATTGCTACATAAATTGTCTGTATATGCTCAACCATCTGTGTCTACATTGCTACCTAAATATATGTAAATGCGCTCCCATCTGTGTCTACATTACTACCTAAAATATCTGTATATGCTCACCCATCTGTGTCTACATTGCTACCTAAATAGGTGTATAATTCTGCCTGAGTACCTGTATATGCTCACCCATCTGTGTCTACATTGCTACCTAAATATCTGTAAATGCTCACCCATTTGTGTCTACACTACCTAAAATATCTGTAATTGCTCACCCATCTGTGTCTACAATGCTACCTAAAATATATGTATATGCTCACCCATCTGTGTCTAAATTGCTACATAAATTGTCTGTATATGCTCACCCATCTGTGTCTACATTGCTACCTAAATATATGTAAATGCGCTCCCATCTGTGTCTACATTACTACCTAAAATATCTGTATATGTTCACCCATCTGTGTCTACATTGCTACCTAAGATATCTGTATATGTTCACCCATCTGTGTCTACATTGCTACCTAAGATATCTGTATATACTCACCCATCTGGGTCTACACTGCTACTTAAGTGTATAATTCTGCCTCAATATCTGTATATACTTACCCATCTGTGTCTACACTGCTAAATAAATAGGTGTATAACTCTGCCTCGATATCTGTATATGCTCACCCATCTGGGGCTACACTGCTACCTAAGTAAGTGTATAATTCTGCCTTAGTATCTTTGACTTTCTCTATGAATTTTTAGACCTAATTGTTGTGACCTATCTATTTATTATGTTTAGCTAAATCTTGCATTTCATTTCAATGTTTGGGACAAGAAGGCTGTAACATGCAAAGGTTTATGCAAATTGGGAGGTTAACAGACTGGCTAGGAATGTTATTATACTGTTAGGGGTAACTGGGTTAGCAAAGTATGCAGATGTGAGGCCAAGGAGGTTAATCACACATTTTCAATAAACGGGGATAGTCCTAGACTAGATGATGGTTTAGTCATGGACACAGGATATAAATCGTTATGCTAATGGGTAAAGCCTCAGACAAGTGGTGGGAATGTCACGCACTTGTCTAGATTAGAATTCTCGATGGGGAGGTGAATTCTAAATGCAATGTAAATTAGGGTTATAGGCCAGTTTGTGGGAGGCCTGAGAAAAGGGATAAATAGACAAGTCTGAAGATTTCAAGACAGTTGGAGTTGAGGTTTGGGCCAGACAGTGGAGGTCTGGGTCTGGGCCGCAAGGTTTGGGCTACGTTGAGGATACTAGCCAAGTAGTCTGTGTCAAGACCGAGGAGGTTATGAGATCTATGGACGGAGAAGAGTCTGTAACAGTGTAGTACGTGAGGCCGAGAGACGGCAATAGCATGGTTGCTGGAGTTACTGTGTTATCTTATAATTTGAGTGTACTGGACCTGGGAAATCATAATTGAGATACATATTTCACTATTGACTGTCCCTGGAAAAGATCTTATATCATAATGTTATGTTACAATTAGAGTATTATGTGATGCTGCCTGGTGTTTGATATTGATTCATCGTGGTTGATCAGTCGTCCGAACACAACATTCACACTGACATCCTCTACACAACTATAGCCACTTCTCTGTGTCAATCACAACCACTTTGGGGCAAAGGCAATATCATCAATGAAGTCCAGATCATTGAGCTTCAGTGAAGAGACAACATTGGGACCAAATTTGCCTGATTGTCAAATGTAGGCATGGTCACAACTTTCATGTTAGAAGCTCACACCGTAGAATTCTTGCTCATAAGCAACAGTTTAGAAGAAACATTTGTGACAAGGTTTTCTTGTTTTTCTCTCCAATTGAAGACTCATTATTAGATGTAGGGAAAGGGGGGAGGGGGGGGGGGGGGGAGAGAGAATTGCTGCTGTTATAAGTATTGCATTAACTTTAATGTTTGTATGATGTCTGACACAAGTAATATAGATTTTCCACAAAGCTATCATGTATTGTTATGTTATTTTTGTCGTAATTACACTGTGGTTGATTGCCAAACTTCAATTCTTAAAGGGAACTTGAGTAATAACATATCAGAAATCATGTCTTGAAGTAATCATCAGACATTTGGTATCATTAATCATGAATAGATATTATCTTGAAAAACAAAATATCAAATTCATTCATATAGTTTATTGTTGCATACATATGTAACTTACAACTCCTTTCAGATTGAAAGATGGAGAGTAAACTACCATCAAATGTCAAGGTAGAACCATCTGAAGACTATGTAGGTCAAGGTAAGATTAAGTGCTACATAACGTAACAGTTAGTTGAATATCCTTTACAGGATGTTGCAGTCAACCCCAGCATTTACTGGCTGTTTTTGATTTACTAGATAATTTTACGTTTAGTAGTTTACCTTTGCTTTCTGAATGGGCACAGCCTTATACCATCGAAATCAACACAGTAGCAGAATATAAATCTACTCAGACACTGGGGAAAATAAGGTCATAGGTGTGACCGAGTATCCACCGGGATCAGTGCACAACTCTACAGCTGAGCCGAGCAGGGGATTCTCTTGTCCTGACAGTTGAACTTGCTGTCAAAGGCAGAGGTAAGCCTTGTGGGAATATGGAAGTCAATGGAAAACCACCACATTATCTTCCCAAGACTATGCATTTAGAGAGATGAGTCTGGGATCAACGTTAGTGGCTATCATAGGACACCTTCATCTCTTATAGATGTCATGAGCCACAAATGACACCATACCTTCGTCAAACTACAGATGTCAATACCAAAATGAACAAGTTTAAATTAGGAATATTGAATATCAGAACATAGTTTGAGATAGGAAAGTTAGATAATGTAATACAGAAATGAAAAATATGATGATTAATATCCTTGTCATGAGTGAGATGAGGTGGAGGAGATCTGGTAAAGTAATAATAACAGACAAACGCACAATAATGTATTCAGGAGGTAATACATACGGAAAAGGAATAGGACTAACTTTTGATGAGGAAACAGCTAAATCAATTAATTGTTATTTTATTAGATCAGATAGTTATTGTCAAATTCAAAGGCAAAAAAAAAAGAGACATACATATTATACAAGTGTAGGCATCAATCTACAAATACTGGTTTCCGTGGCCACAGGCTTGGGAACGCGGTTTGTGAGCCGCATACTAGGCATTAGAAACGCAGCTGTGACTGATAACGCAGCTGTGACTGTGGCAGATAACATATAGTTTTTTTCTGAGGTTACACACCCAAACAAACCTCCGCAGCCAGCTTCATCACTCACTCTTTACTTATGTTCATGGAATTCTCATACACTGTCCACTGTGGACCGAGTGCATCGTGGCCCATTATACAATATGTACAGTCCAGCTCGTGGTCTGCTTTGACACACTATAATTTCTCTCTGTCGTGACCTAGTGCAGCCCCAAATGTTGGCATACAATAGTCGTTGTATATACTTGAAAGTAGAGCCCACTTGTGGGGTACCACTGCTGATAATCGTTAATGTTCTCTCGCATCACACACCAGACTTTCTATCTCTCAGTTGATTCTCTTTTTTTTTTTACACGCGCATGCATGCACGCACACACACACACACTCTCTCTCTCTCTCTCTCTCTCTCTCTCTCTCTCTCTCTCTCTCTCTCTCTCTCTCTCTCTCTCTCTCTCTCTCTCTCTCTCTCTCTCTCTCTCTCATATGTTTTTTTTCCCTATGTAAATGTAACATGCACATTTGATGAATGAAAGATGAGTGATCGAAAGGGCTGAATGTAAGATGGGCTTGCGTGGTGCCCAATTTGTTACCCTTTTAAAATAAAGTTCGTTCGTTCGTTCGTTCACTCTCACTATATGTGTGTGTGAGTGTTGGATATGTGGTTGGGGGATGTGTTTGGCTGAGTGGTTGGGGGTGTGTGGGTGGGTGGTGGAGGATATGTGAGTGAGTAAGTGTTGGTAGGTTATGGGATGGGTGGGGAGATGTGTGAAGGTGGGGGGATGTATGGGTGGGTGATGGATGGGTGGATGCATGCATATGGATGGGGAATGTGTGGTGGGTGGGAGATGTGTGGGTTGGGAGATGGTGTATGTCAGGGTGTGTGTGGGATGTGTGGTTTGTGGGATGGATGGATGGGGGAATGTATGTGCCTGTAGGTATGTGTGTGGTTGAGTGGTGGATGCGTGTGTGGGGGGGGCACACGGGTGGATGGGGGATGGGTGGGTGGGGATTTGTCTTATAACATGGTAACATGCATTGTTTATGTTTACAAAATTCATTTGACAATGTTTTCTTCCTATGTAAATGTACTATGTACTGATGAACGAAAGATGAGTGATTGGAAGGGCCGAATGTAAGACGTGCCTGCGTGCCCAATTTGTTACCCTTTGAAAATAAAGTTCGTTCGTTCGTTCACTCACTCACTCACTCTCTCTTACTCACTCTCACTCACACACACACACACACACTCACACACACACAAAATTATGATGTTCGTGAAAATACACCTGAAGTATAAATACAGGACGTTGTTGATACTGTCCTAATGATGCACAGTTCCTCTTGTATATATGTCCCCTGCATGTCTGCTTGCATCTAACATGTAACCTCTCTATCTTGTGTGACTCTTCCAACTTGTATGACTTGTCGCTAAGCTGGATGACTTGTCACTAAGCTGTCTCGTGCCTGAATGAAGTTTTTTTTTCTGCCTGATTTGTAACAACTCTGGTGTTGAACTTTCATCATGCTAACCCAAGTTGTTGCCATTAAAGCTCACTGGCTTAGCTGCCTGACTGGATTTCTGGGCATGTCACATATTTCTGTCTCGCTATAGTCTGTTTTTATTTGGAACTATTGTGTAACTGTCTTTAACTCTGTATATCTCATCTTTCAGTCATAATTATTCTATCTGGATACCTGATACATGGAGATTTCAATGCAAAGCAGGAAAGGAAAGAATGGAAGATGTAGTTGGTGGTTATTGTTTAGGAACTAAAAATGAAAAAGGATAAAAACTGATGGAATGGGCAAAACTAAATAGTATGATGATTGGAAACAAATGGTTTGGACACTGTAGTAGACAATTGTACACAGGGAAAAGCCCCAATTAAAAATTCCAAACAGATTGACTACATACTGATCAATAAGAGATTTAGAAATGCCTTAATAAATAAATAAAGACAATATTTAAGAATATGTCAGAGACTTCTATGATGGAGAAAGAGCAGAACTGACAAGTAGAAAGTAACTTAGAAGGTACATCTATACTAAAAGATGAAGTCACTGGTGCTATCAAGCATATGAAGAAAGGAAAAACAGCTGGGCCAAATGGAATCATAGAAGAATTAGAAGTACTGGGAAAATTTGGAGTAGAAATGTTAGCTAAAATGGTGAATGCTACTTACAACAGTGGATCCATATCTCTGGATATTCTGGAATCTGTACTTATAGTTCTGCTAAAAAAAAAACCAGGAGCTCGTTAGTGCGAAGAATTTTGTACATTCAGCCACATAAACCATGTCACCAAACATGTACTCAGAATTATGAGAACAAGAATGAAAATAATGATGGAAACTGGTGAAGAGCAGTATGGATATGTCGAAGGAAAAGTTACAAATAATGCAATGTACACATGACAAACACTAATATATTGATACACAGAAAGACATATACATGTGCTGTATAGATTTTACCAAGGCGTTTGATAAAGTGAAGCATAATTAAATGATAAAAATGGTGGACGGTACTAATAATGATGGGAAAGATCTTTCATCCATCATGTGCCATGCCAGTAAGCATGGGTGGTGCCAGCGAGCGCGCTAAGGGTCTTCATTCACTGGTGCACTCCTGGTCTTGATAGCAGGTGCATTAATGCCCGCTGGTGGTTATTCATAGAGAGTGCCTGACTGCTCACAAGGTCGACAGGGTCATACGCACTTTGCATCTGATTGAAGGATGACTCGTCTCTGATATAATTAATTTCAGTTACATATGTGATTTCTTTCTCTTGAGCCCAGCACCGTAAACGTTATCTTGAATGTTGGACATTATATTTAAGTACCGCAACTCTCTGATGTTCCCCTCTCAATATTACACTTAATTATGTGGAACTGTCATTCTTTACTTCAGAGCAAACTCTGAACTGCATGCTTGAAAAATGGCATAGCTGGCCAGATAACATCTAGAAACGGAACAAGATCTAATACTATATGCGTGTATGGTGGCTGGTGTGTCACAGAAGCAACCGGTTTTTCTTGCCTTATGCAGTGCTTTTCTAGTGACTACCGTTTCCTTCGATGATGAACTGTGTTTTCGAGGAGGACCTATGTGTTGGCATTCTGGCGACGGAATTATGTGCAGTGAAATGTTTCTTTACATCTGTTCGAGGTTGTTTTGTTGCGTGAACTACATTTTGGAGGCAAAATGGCGTGGCTGGCTAGACAACATCTCGAAATGAAACAACAACATCTAGAAACATCAAGACTTTGTAGGCGACCATCTGGTTGGGAAAGTGACTGCCGCTTCCATTAAGGGTGAACTGTATGTTTTGTAGCGGACTTTTGTGTGGCATTCTGGCAGCGGCATTATGTACAGTGAATTGTTTTTACATCTGTCGATGTTTTGTTGCATGAACTACATTTCAGAGGCAAAATGGCATGGCTGGCTAGATAACATCTAGAAACGAAACAACAACATCTAGAAATATCAAGACTTTGGAGGTGAACATCTGGTTGGGAAAGTAACTGCCAGTTCCATCAACAAGTTCCTAGTTTTCTTGCATATCTGTAGCACTATGTTCTCTCCAAGTTCTTCTGTTCTTCACACAGCTGAACTTGCTGATAGACTGATAGTTCCAAACAAATCGGCTTTCTCAGGACACAAGTCATTTGCTGCTTCCATTATACATTCTTTGATGAAGTAGCCATCAGTAAACGGTTTTCCTTGTTCTGCCATCTTATGCACTATTTTGTAACTTGTACGAATAACATTCATTTTCAGCAAGCTTTCTCGGGAAGAGATTTCTTTGTGTTTCTAAACCACTGTTGTGTTTCTAAAATATGGACTCATATTTCTCAGAGCGTAACTTTCCAGAAAACTTTGAATATGAATATATTGATAGATGGTTTGTTCCGTAGTGATGCTGAAGATTGTACTTTTTCAAAACGGCAACACTTTCGCTGCATATTACGCAACTGGTTTTCTGGTCCTTTGTTTCCACAAAGAGGTACTTTACTCCCCATTCTTCATTGAAAACGCAACACTCGGCATCCACTTTTCTTTTCTTAATAACGATAATGAAGGGTGAAGTACAAGTAATCTGAAAATGAAAAAACATTGAATTAGAAACGTAATTAAACTCCTATTGAAACAAGAAAAGCAGAGGACTAGGGGTCATTGGTGAAGCAACGGCTCACCAAAGGTACATATAAAGTTTATAGGTACCTTTGATAATAGAATATATCTCATAATAAGGTTTGCAAAATATATAAATAGGGCCGGTTTAAATACACAGCCCAGAGCAGAGTTTTTCAATTGGGTTCCGCGAGTGGCAGCCAGGGGTTCCGCCAAAAGAGACCTAAACTGTCTTAATACAACATTTCTGCCCTACTGGTTTATTACATAAAGTAGGACAAACACTTGGATCGTAGCACAGAGTTCCTTGAGCAACGTAAACATTTGCGTAGGGATATGCTCCAGCAGAAAGGTTAAAAAACACTGGCCTAGAGACCAGCTCGATTAACACCTTGACCGGGGAATTCATCTGAGCTGGGGTTAATATTTTTGTAATAACACGAGGCTTATATGGCATATTTATGCTATGTTTGCTATTTTATTGCCTCTATTCACATTTGTAGTTCCCTTACCTATCACTGTCAAACAAAGAAATCATTGTTATATATCTATAAAATTTATGACTGGCAGAAAGAAGTAAATATTTCTGGCGCATCGGATCTGTGTTGACAGCCAGGCGCATCTGTGGGGTGGGAAAGATGCGAGTGTGTGTTGCCATGGAAAGCATGGTAATGTCAGAGCTTAGGCAGTGCTACCATGAGCCTGAAAAGGACTTGGCATGGCGCGAAGTAGGCAAACATTACAATAAACAAGAAAATCTAGATACAATAATTTATAATTGAAAATAGTAAATTTAAGACACAGCAACCAGGAGGTATCTGTCAAACACGTGTGAAGATCTCCTATTATTCTAAACATATATTTACATTTAAATTGTATCACAATGTCTCGTGTTGCATACTTTATATCAAGCAAGTTTGAGTACTGTTGGCAGGCCGGATGAAATTACGTCGCGGGCCGGATCCGGCCCGCAGGCCGTAGTTTGGTGACTCCTGGCCTAGATCATACTTGAGCACATTAATCATTCTTCTTCTCCATCTTTCGTCCCCTTTAAATTGATTGTGTCAATAGCTGCAGTGTTTGCCTGTTTGATTACACATACACATCTGTTCAATACCTTGTATATTCATGAGGCTATTAATTATTTACTTTGGTGTGTTTCAGAAACACACTCATGGTCTCCAAGTAATCCTTACCTCTCCATACAAGAACATTCACAAAAGTGGACATATGACAGCATAGATGTGAAGGTTGTGAAACAAGAACTGTCGGATGTTCTGTGTGAGGACAGGAGTCACAGCTTCAGTAAAATGGTAGACATAGCTGGGGGTAGCATCATTCCAGAAATTGCAGGGGACAGCAACTCAGAATCAAGAATGGTTGAGAACAGGTGTAAGGATTCAGTAGAACATGAAATTTGTTGTCAAATGTCAGAAAATTTGTCTTCTTTTGCTGGAACTGGCAGTCTGAAGAAACATAAGCGAGCATATGCAGGAGAGAAGTCTTACAAGTGTGATGATTGTGGTGCTTCTTTTATTCAAATTAGCACTGTAAAGCATCACATGCAGAGACATACAGGAGAGAAACTGTGCATGTGTGTTGATTGTGGTGCTTCTTTTAAGGATGCTCGCAATCTAAAGAGCCATAAAAGAATACATACAGGAGAGAAACCTTACAAGTGTGATTATTGTGGTACTGCTTTTACTTATGCTAGCAGTCTGAAGAACCATCAGCGAACACATACAGGAAAGAAACATTGCATGTGTGATAATTGTGGTGCTTCTTTTAAGCATGCTAGCAGTCTGAAGGTCCACAAGAGAACACATACAGGACAGATATCTTACAAGTGTGATGATTGTGGTGCTTCTTTTAACTATGCTAGCAATCTGAAGGTTCATATGAGAACACATACAGGAGAGAAACCTTACATGTGTGATGATTGTGGTGCTTCTTTTAACCGTGCTAGCACTCTGAAGGTCCATAAGAGAACACATACAGGAGAGAAACCTTACATGTGTGATAATTGTGGTGCTTCTTTTAAGCATGCTAAAAGTCTGAAGACCCATAAGAGAACACATACAGGAGAGAAACCTTACATGTGTGATAATTGTGGTGCATCTTTTAAGCATGCTGTCAGTCTGAAGGTCCATGAGAGAACACATACAGGAGAGATACCTTACAAGTGTGATGATTGCAGTGCTTCTTTTAACCTTTCTTGCAATCTGAAGGTTCATATAAGAACACATACAGGAGAGAAACCTTACATGTGTGATGATTGTGGTGCTTCTTTTAAGCATGCTAGCACCCTGAAGGTCCATAAGAGAACACATACAGGAGAGAAACCCTACATATGTGATGATTGTGGTGCTTTTTTTAGGCATGCTATCAGTCTGAAGGTCCATAAAAGAACTCATACAGGAGAGAAACCTTACATATGTGATTATTGTGGGGCTTCTTTTAAACGTGCTTGCAGTCTGAAGATCCATAAGCGAACACATACAGGAGAGAAACCTTACATGTGTGATGATTGTGGTGCTTCTTTTAACCATGCTAGCAACATGAAGGATCCTATGAGAACACATACAGGAGATAAACCTTACAAGTGTGATTATTGTGGTGCTTCTTTTACTCAATTTGGCCATCTGAAGAGACATAAGAGAATACATACATGAGAGAAACCTTACAAGTGTGATAATTGTGGTGCTTCTTTTAAGCATGCTAAAAGTCTGATGACCCATCAGAGAACACATACAGGAGAGAAACCTTACAAGTGTGATGATTGTGGTGCTTATTTTAACTGTGCTAACATTCTGCAGGCTCATAAGATAACACACACAGGAGAGAAACCTTACAAACGTGATGATTGTGGTGTTGCTTTTACTCAATTTGGCAATCTGAAGAGACATATGGGGAGACATCATCATGTGCCCCACCAGCTGGCTTAGGCATTCATGTCTCTTCACAATACCAAAGAATGCTATTTGTCTCTGTCTTATAGTTGCGTGTCATGTTCTAGTGTCATTAGCTTCTTCTTCTTTCGTACGCTTGAAATATGTCTGTAGCTGCAATGTTGTCTCTTGTTTGAACTTTTACTATTTTAGTTCACACAGTGGTCCATAGAGTTTATCTTTCACTGTCATCTCTCTAGGCCAGAAGGTTTGCCTAGATATGTTATATTTTGGGCAGTCTTGGAGTATGTGCTCTGCTGTCTGCGACACCAATCCACATGTGCACATGGCTGTTTCACCAATCTTGAATTTTGTATACACGTGGTTGCATAATCTATTGTGTCCTGTTCTGAGGCGCAGAATAATGACTTGTTCTGGTCTGTCCATAATGTGGTAGTCATCTTGAGCAGGTTTTGGTGGTTTTCTGACTGATTTCATCATTCTTTTCTTTTGGTGGTATTAACGGGCACATCAGGCTGTTCTTCTTTGGCTCCTTCCTTAGCCAGTTGATCAACTCTGTCGTTTCCAGGTATTCCACAGTGGGATGGTATCGACTGTAAGTGACCTTATGCTGAATGCTAAGTTCAGAAAGTAGTGTCCTTAGTACTGGCAATTTCCCAGACAGGAGCGCCTCAAGTACTGATTTTGCATCTGTCAGTAGCACCACAGGTTGTGTACCATTGCTGGTATTTAGTAATTTCTCTGTTGCTATCTTGATTGCCTCAATTTCAGAATCATAGTTATGACAGTACTTTCCTGTCTGTACTCTGGCTGTGTCCCTAGTATTGGGTATTCTATGTACACTTCCCCCATTTCGAACGGCATTTTGTGCTGACCCATCTGTGTAGCCTCGGATCCAGAGGTCCTGTGGGTATTCTTCATCAGAGTGGCTGTTCTGCGCTGCACACTGTTCTGTTCTTTCTTGTGAAATATTCCTTTCACTTTTGTCTGGATTTGTAATGATATTCTACGTGCATCTTTCCATGGAGTTCGCTCTGGAATAGTTGTTAGGGGGATACCAACTGTGGGCAGATCGGTGGTTTCTCTGCAGAGTCGTTTGGCCTGGTGAA
Organism: Cepaea nemoralis; assembly: GCA_014155875.1. NCBI lineage: Eukaryota > Metazoa > Mollusca > Gastropoda > Stylommatophora > Helicidae > Cepaea > Cepaea nemoralis. The sequence continues at coordinate 157,683 of JACEFZ010009237.1, read as the reverse complement.
TAAAACTACTTCTTTTCAACCGCCTCATAGTTAGGTTTTCAAATCTGTTCTTCATAGGGTGGCCTGGCAAGCTGAGGAACTTTTCTGCTTGTATTAGCATTTTCGTATCTCTGCGCTCACTCAGTGCTTGTGTCCTTCCCATCTTCTCCATTTCCACTATAGGGGTTGATCTCATCCCTCCTGTGGTGACTCTTAAGTGCTTGATTTTGCCTCTGTCTAGCTCTTGTAGTGTGGTTTTTGATGCTGAACACCACGCAGTTGACCCATATTCCAGGTGTGGTCGTATGCTCTGTTGGTAAACTTTACTAAGTATTTTCCCACTGACTCCCCATGTGGTTCCACTTAGCTTTCTCAGGATGGCTATTTTCCTTCTGCCTTTTGCTACTGCTTTGTTGATGTGCTTTCTCCATGTCAGCCTGCCATCAAATGTTACTCCAAGGTATGTTGGTTCTTTATCTTCTCTTAGGGGTGTTCCATTTATCTGGATGATCCCTGCCTTTTGTTTTGAAGAGAGGGTAAATAGAGTGATGCTGCACTTTTCAGTGTTTATGCTGACACACCATCTATTTGCCCATGCAACAAATGTATCTACAGCTCTTTGTAGCAATTTGGTGGCCACTGTGTTTATTTGTGCTCCATAAAACCAGGTCATCGGCATACATTGCCGCTTTAATTCCATGCGGTAGATTAGCAACAAGATCATTGATGAAGATTAGAAAAAGTGTGGGGGACATGACTCCGCCCTGGGGAACACCGTGACGCAGTAGTACTTTCTTGCTCTTGAGTCCGTCTATCTGTACTCAGGCTCTTCTGTTGTGCAAGTATGCTTTCACCCATTTGTACATTCTTCCATTGACTTTGCAGTTTCTCAGTTTCTTCATCAGACCTTCTTTCCAGACTTTGTCAAATGCTTTCTTCAGATCTATCCATGCCACAAGCACCAGCTTCTTCTCTTGAATGCATCCTCAATTTCTTGAGAGAGGTAGGTTGTCTGATCTTCCGTAGAATAGCACTGCCTATAGCCAGCCTGCTGTGGCACAAGGATGTTTTTACTTTCAATGTACCACTGCAGTCTGTGATTGATGATGCGCTCCAGTGTTTTGCAGAGGCAGCTGGTGAGGCTAATTGGTCTGTAGCTAGAGACAGTGGAACCATCTTTCCCTGATTTTAGGAGGGGTATCATGATTGCTTCTCTCCAGACTTGTGGAACACTGCCTAAGGTCCAGCTGTTATTGAAGATCTGCAACAGCTTTGCTTTGGCCTCTGTTCCTAGGTTCCTGATCATTTCATTGGAGATACCATCAGCTCCTGGTGACTTTCTCGTTTTCAGTTTTGATATGGCTAGCTCCAGTTCGCTGATTGTGATGGGTGCCTCCAGAACCTCATGTACTATTTCCTTCTGTCCTGTATGTTGTCGTTTCTCTCGAATCTCTTGTTGTTTCTCTGGACTAATTTTGATATTGTTATCTTGTGCGAATGAGTCCGCAAAATGGTCAGTTGCTTGCTTTCTTGTTACGATGTTTCCATCTTTATGTAGTGCAATTTTTGAGTTTCTCCCTGAGCCCTCATCGTTAAGTTGTTTTATTAGCTTCTACAATTTCCTTGTGTCTTTTTCAAAGTTCAGAGACTCCATCTTATCCTGCCAGCTTTTCCTTCTTGCCTGCAGCTTGGCCCTTTGAAATTTGGCTTTTGCGTGCTGGAATTTATTGTGATGCTCTGGGCTGGGTGTGGCCTCTGCTTGCTTTCTACACACTTCCACATCGTTATGCAACTGTTCCAGTTCACTGCTCCAGTAGGGTTTATATTGTTTACGGGTTCCTCTTGGTACTGTTTCTCACGCTGCCTGTAGTATGCATTTCCCAAACTCTTCAACTACTTTATTTATGTCTTTCTCAGTGTTCAGGTTTCTAACCAGTATGCTGGTGCCATGCTTGTACATTGCCCAGTCTGCTTTCTTGTAGTTCCACCTCGAGAGGCTGCTGCATTCACTTACAGGCTCATTTTCTACGGTTAGAAAGACTGGCCGATGGTCACTGCCACCAAGTTGTTTCCTAACAATTCGTGTAATGTTCCACTCCAGGTCTGGTGAATGAAAAGCCAGGTCAGGTGTAGTTGTAGTGTGCCATGATCTCAAGTAGAAAGTATGTGGGTCGGACGGCTTGTTAATCAAGATGAATCTATTCTCATCCTGCCTGTCTTCCAGTCTCTCTCCTCTCTGGTCCATGTGATCATAGCCCCAGCTTTGCGAGTGGCTGTTGAAATCGCCACACACAGTCATTTTTTCTTTTAATGATAGTGCGCCCAGTGCCTGTGGGCGGTCACTTGGACAGTAGTAATTGAGTAAGTGTAGGTCTGTATTACCTGTCTTAAATTTAAGTGTCTGATACTCAGCCCCTTCCATGTAGACTTCAATTTGGAAAGCAATGATGTTATCTTTCACAAGGGTCAGTATCCCACCTTTTTGCCTGTCCTTTCGGTCAGATCGGTAACACTGGTAGCCTCTGATTTTGAAGGCTATATTTTCGTTGAGGTGAGTTTCTTGCAGGCAACATATGCTTACTTTTTCTTGGCCCAAGATGTTTTCTAATTATATATATATATATTTTTTTTTTTTTTGCTGACTCCCTCTGCATTCCAGTGCATTATTTTAAGTCTTTGTTTAATATGGCCAGTCGTCCTATTCTCATGTCCCCTGGCTCCACAGGACATCTGAGAAGGACCTCTAGTAGTTGTGGTTGGACCCTTTCGAGACATAGGGCCCGGCACTGCACCTGCCTGGGGGTCCAAAGCAGGGCGAGCACCATAACATTTAGCAGTAGTAGACATATTCCATTTTGCGTGATTGCGTGGCGTCCTGATTTCTGTGGTGCGCCTCCTGGCTGGTTGCCTCCGTCTTCAGCACCTTTCATTGCTAGAGCAGACTGTGGTCTCACTCGAGTGTAGATGTGTACGCGAGCACACACGTTTCTGTGCATGCATGTACGTGCATACACATCTAGAGCATTCTGGTTATTTTTCAGCGCCAGAAACTCGCTGTCACCCCTTCTCCTGTTAGTTAAAACAGTTCCGCCACGTGAAGGCCAGGAGTTGGACTTTTGCTGCAGAGGTTATATATTCACAAGCCATTGAGGTATTTAAGCAATGTTGGTCGCTCACCCCAACACTGCGCCCCGACTACATACAGCAACATTTGGAACCGTTCTATATCACATTTTAGCACTCTTTTCTGACATGCAATGATAGTGACTTACTGTATGAGGTACTTTTCATTTTCTGAAATGCAACTTTAACTTGACCTATTCTTCTCTTAATCTCTGTCACATATCTTCAATCTGGTGTTATAATTGTCCCTGGGTATTTAAACTTATCAACATGGTTAAGCATTTTCATTTCTGTTGTTATATCATATTTTGGCATAATCTGTTTCTTTGATATAAACATTGTTTATGCTTTGTTTTTAAATATTCAAGTAAAATCCTTTATAGCATTCCATATTACTACAATGTTCAAATTTTGTAGATCAATGTTGTGTTAGAGAATACCATTCATCATGTACCATGCCGGTAAGTGTGGGCGGTCATGTTCTGCCATCTTACTCGATCACCAGAGTCGTGGATCAGCTCCGTGTTCTTGTCTTGACCATGCCACAAGGCCAAGCCATCCAGGTATTTACTTCTCGGTCTTCCCCTTGGTCTCTTCCCTTCGATCTTGCCAGTTGTCACCAAGTTCTCCAAGTCATTTCTTCTCATAATATGCCCAAAAAATTTGACTGTCTACATCTAATGACTCTAATCAGTTTACGACCTTCATTTGTTTCTTGAAGGACTTGTTCATTGGTTTTTCTGTCTGTCCATGGTATTCTTTGCATTTTCCTCAAAAACCACATTTCCACAGCCATCAGATGTTTTTCAGCTTGACTGCTCATTGTCCACGCTTCACATCCATACAAAAGTCAGGTTCTATGTAGCACTTCAGCACTCTTTTTCTCATTTCAATTGATATCGTTTTATTGGTCAGTATATTTTTTATCTTCGCAATGGCAATTCTTGTTCTAATCTCTTCAAGGCATCTCCTATCAGATGTTATGACTGTTCCGAGATAACTATCGATTCACTTGCTTAAGAATATGCCCACATATATATATATATATATATATATATAATATATATATATATATATATATATATATATATATATATATATATATATATATATCACACTGTGGTATTTCCTTCTTCCTAGTGACGACCATAATCTGTGTCTTCTTACTATTCAGTTCTAACCCTAGTTGTTCACTGTGTGCAACAACCACATCTACTAAATGTTGCAGGTCCTGTTCATTATCTGCAATCAAGACTGTATCATCTGCGTATCTAATGTTATTGATGTATCGTCCCCCAATGTTGATTCCTTCCATATCTGCTGCTGTGGAGGCTGAAGTACAAGCGTTGATTTTCGAGAATTCGTTAGACGGTGACGCGGTCATCTACACAGATGGGTCGGTCGTCCGACATGTGAGAAGCTCATGGGCCTTTACAGCTCGGGCCGGAGGGAGAATTGTGAAGGAGGACTCTGGTGCTTTCACTGAAACCACAAGTAGCCTGACCATGGAAGTCATGGCAGTAAGTAAAGCAATAACATGGCTCGAGACACAGACATTCACTAGGGCTTGTTTCCTTAGCGACTCAATGAACATGATCAAGAGGATAGAGGAGGGGTCGATCCGAAGAGAATGGTTGCTGCCTCTGAAGCGGTCTCGGCTGGCAAAGATTAGTTTCATCTTCGTGCCAGGAGTAGATGTCTAAGGGGGCTTTGGGGCTGTGACAAAACCGCCGGGGCTTGGTCTGGTTTGCCACGATAGATACTATCCCCTGCCTTTGCTCCAACCACCTCAATAGCACTCTACATCTACCAGGCCCCACACAAGCCGGGACAGCTTAACCTCCCCTCCCTCACCTAGGGTTCCAAACCCCAAGGGGGCTCGGACCAGACACCAGTCATATCACTGCACAAAGTCATAGCTAAGAGAACAAAAATTTAATTCTGAACTACGTCAACCACAACACAGAGAAGGATGGCTGAAAGCCAGACTAGAAGGACTATGTACATGAGCATATATGCAGATGAGGATTCTTCATCATGGAGACGGACGATAGCTCGTGCGGTTGTCCAGTCGTGGTAGCGACTCACCCAGGCTCCTCCAGTGGACTGGAACTCCAAGGTCTGCTGCCTCTCCAAAGTTCCCTCTTCACACAGAGAACCAAGCAAGGGCTGATCAAGCGCAGTACCACTGCCTGACTGACACTGCACCGATGAACAAGGCTCCTTCCTTGCTGTCGTACTATTTCCCTCGTCACACTCCTGATGAAGTCGGGGCCGACCCTAGCATATTAGCGGTCTCCCACTTGCAGAAAAAGTACATGTAGCACCGTCTCAAAATACACAAGAGCCAGGTCACTCTTCTATCTCATAAGTGACCCACACACTGATATGTCACCTACACAATGAGCGGTTGCTCCACACGAACACACAATGTCACTGGTAAAGTCTATCAGGTGACTAAACACTTCACCTTATTTCCATGTCCTTGGACAATAGGTCTTCACACAGTATCATGCCACTACCCTGATCAATGGGTAGTAATCACAACCTAGCATACACTGTCAACAGTTCATCACGACGGCATGAGGTAGCTCCCTACCTTACCAAACCTTGTCAACAGTTCATCACATTGGCATGAGGTAGCTCCCTACCTTAACAAACATGTCACTCTGGTGTTCCCACCAATGTTGTAATCAATGTCCTAGGTCACTGGACCACATGTTGGCTTCATAAAGGTAACCAATGTAGAAACACTATTTAAGCATCAATTGATACATGGTGTCCCATAACCCAGCCGGGCTAGAAGCATATAACACAGGTCATGGTGACCGGTAACAATGATCACGTTACTCAACTTGAAAGTTCCTGACCTTGCAATCACCAAGGTTTACACTGGGGTTGAATGTCACCAGTGCTTCACTGGCTTGAATCACCAGACGTTTCAGTGTTGGATCCTCTCAGGATCGGTTGACACTCGTCGGACTCTTGACGGAGGTCCTAACATAGACCTACCGACTTATTCAGCACTCAGCTCCTTCCAACATTGATCTCGCAGAATCAGACGACCACTCCCAGTATGGCCTCAATCAACTTCTGGATAGGCCCTGGAATGAGTGGGCCCATAGAGCTCATGGTGCAGCTCTTGAATCTTCTTCTGTATAGTACTAACAGATCCTGAAACACGGAGAGGTTGGTGTGAGTACTCAACTACAACAAAGACTACCTGCATCTCCACCCCGTCACCTGCCTCTCAGACATTCCTCATGTCTACCAACATGAGTATGAAATCATCACATCATAGATCTACTTAGTCACTATAATATATAGGCATAATGATGGTAGAAACAGCAATAGCACACCTGTTCAGTCAAGTAACACTTCTGGGCTACATATAACCCCTAGCACCAGAGTCGACTGTATGACTCTGTCAAGCATCCTTCGCCTGGTGCCAGTCCAATCCGGTTTCATCTTCCATCATCAATCAACATATACACTTACTTTCCTTTCAGTGTAGGGATTACTTTATCGAGAAGGTGTCCAGCCGGACATCTCCTTCCTGACAGACTCATCAATTCATCAATCCCTTAACCCATGGACTGATCAATTACATACATTAATAACTATATGACTATACTGAATTATACTCCTGATAATTCATTACTATAGCATTAACCAAGGAGAACTCATGACTTGTTACACTTAAATAACCAAATCATATCACAGCCATAGTGTCAGGTCTGGGATCCCTGCCCCAGATCCTGAGTTGCCCTTGTATTCACTGACTATCTTTCAGGTCAGTCATACCTGTGCCGGTCGAGCACAGCTGTGGTGGCCATTCACCATTACACTTTCCCACAGCTACTGTAGGTCCCGTGTCCCTTGTCCCGTGACGACTTAAGTCACGTCATCCAATGTAGCAAACCTCCAGACTCCACTACCAAACTTTGACTCCACCTTTTGGGGGGGATTATTCTTCTCATATACTACTACTTCACGGCAGTACTCCAAGTACTCCATGAACCGAATCAGGGTTCCAGAAGAGTAGAATATTCGAGACAGACACGGTTAGGTTCAAACCTCGATCTATCTAGACACCACGGCCTCGAATTACGGAGTGCCGCTTCACCCTCGATCGGGTATGTTCACTCTTCGGATCTGCACGATCGCATTGGGTCGGACCTATTACCTATCGGGTTGGGGGTACCGGCCTACCTCCCGCTGCCTAGACAAACGTAAGATGGAACATGCACGGTCATCGTAGCGGACGGACATGACAACCAGCAGTAACTATAGTATCAGGAATACTTTCTATCAACTGTTATCCTATCGATGCAACACCATTCGGCTTACGCGGAATAACACGGCTATCTGCACACAGCAAATACACCACTGCTGATCTCACCTTGATTCCTCGAAAAATCACCACCACTGATAGAACAATTAAGTTACAATTCTAATGTCACGAAGCACATTCAACATCTCTAATAATAAGCTCTACCTTATCATTTACAGCGTCATGCATGTTGATGTAATGACTGACAAACTGTCGCCTTGCCTGCGTAATTAATAAACCAAACCAGTAACTGCTACACACTGTAACGCACATCGTTCTGCCTATTTTATGTACCCACCACTCGCTGTGGAATACGGCTTGTTCCGTCAGGTAACACATTACATCGCTGATCGATAAAGCCTACTTAAATATGCAACCGCCAACTGTAACGGATAACTCAATTTTGCGACGGCAATTAATTCATTCCGGGAACTCAGCACGGCATCACGACAACAATTAAATAATAGAATAAGTATTCAACTAACCTGTGATTGAAGAATCACAACCTTGACTGCAGATGTCCGCACTGGCCGCGATTATTGACATCAAAATTACATCAGCCTGTTGGCTGCGATCTGTTCACGCTGAGATTTGGTGGGCGACTGACCACGACAATGTCAGTGCGCCTTCCACTCGCCTACACGGGCCGCGTGACTTTCATGATTCATGAAGAAAACCAGAGTCATGATAAGTTCCACCAACCCGTGCTGCCTGAAGCACTCGTGAACTTAGAGCTATTTCCCACGTACGCACTTAAGGGAACATTCTAGATTGTTCTATAAATAACTAGAATAGCTCCGCCCCGCACTACGTTTCTAGGGAAATCCCCTATTAATTGATATTAATTTCAAGGGAGACCACCGCCTCGCACTCCCTTCAAAGGGCTATTATGCAGAGATATGCCGATCTGTAGCCGTTTCGTCACAGGGGCCAAAAGGGTCGGGGCACCACAGGAGCGTCAAAACAACAGCCCCCTAGGGATCCAACCCCCCGGGGCCCCGCCCCCCTAGGACACGGGGTGCACACCAAGCGGTGAACCGTCCCGGAGCGCAACTTAGAGATATAGTATGTATGAGGTACACACCATGGACACACATCAGTGGCTAAAAGCGAATCCAACATGACAGCGTATGTACTGTTGGAGGAATACCGATGGAGAGTGGACCCACTACGACCCCCCAGGGGTTTGGTGCAACTACCAAAGATTTGAAGAGTCGCGCAGGGGACGTCGTCGTATTATAATGCACCACCGCAAGTGAATTAGAGCTACAACCTCCCAGGGTATATCAAGATGAATGGTTGTGAGTGGCCCAAACTCGGCGCAGAGCTGCGCTGCGGTCGGTCTTGTGTTGGTCTTTTCTGTTCAAGGCACAATGCACAAGCGAAGCGGGGTGTGACCATAGAAGAATGTATATTCTGTGAGAGGGGGGTTAAGCGCCCTTATGAGATGTGTGAGCGTTGTACGCTAGACGTCTTCCATAGGATGATTAGGAAGTTTGTGAGGAAGACCGACATCAAGCTGCTCCCATATAGAGGTATGAAACTGGATTGTGTTTCAGAGACATGCCTACTTGCCAGTGGTTCAAGAGTCCCACAACATTTTGTGGAAAGCCCTCAAGACGACGGTTTTGCGACTATCATCTCCGGATCATCCGACGCCAAGGCAGAAGAATAAGTGGGGGAACTATAATCATTCATACTCCTTGGGGTTGGAGGTCCTTAGGAGTTCCACCAGACTGTTTGGAAACAATCGCTGAGGAGGATGTGCAGAACGGGTGAATGTCTAGCCTGTCAATTTGAAGCCGACTGGGATAGTGAACCGTGGAGCAGCGATGTATCGGCGGCTGCACGATGTATGGTTCTGCAACATACATAGCACCCTTTTCGCTCTGGGATAAATCCAAACTTGCGCGCCTGTCAACACACTTCCGCTTAAAACGATCACGCCGGATGTAGCGTGACTGAACGGAGCAAGCGTGATCGTTTTGTTTCTGCGTGACAAGTTTTATGAGCCGCGCGAGCGGGACAATTTTTTCTCGCTAAGAAAATTGCGCGGCCCAGAGCAGAGTTCAGAATTAGAGACTAGCGACTCAAACTTAAAATGAAGAATTGTAAGTGGCTTGTGCAAGAAGGGGCCTCGATCCGGTGCGATCGCAGGTGCCGCGGCGAGTTCTGCTACAAACACCTCCAACTACTTAAAAAGGGTAGGAATGTGTTTGGGTGCACTATCTGTAATACAGTAGTACAGCAACCGTTCGATATGTGCCACACTTGTGATAGTGAACTAGCTGAGCGCTATGTGGCTCTGACAAGAGATTTGCCAGTAGACGATCCCTTGGAGAAATTCATTGAGGTGAAAGAGGCTATGAAAAAAGAGCGCGCTATCTAGCGGGCTATCTAGCAGGCGGGCTTCTGACTGGTGGGGTGAAGTCAGTAAGCTATTTTTTCTGGTGCAAGTCGGCAGAAAGTTTGCGTCGAATTTCAGCCTGCTGTCGTCGAAATTTCACTGATTCATTCAGAATTAATTTAAATTCCGCATCAGAAATTTCCTGGTCCTGCAAGGCCGCTGAGACAAGATCGGAGATTGTTGAAAGTTTCGATTCAACCAAAATCCTGATTTCGTCATGCTTCTTAGCTTTAAGCGCACATCTGCGGGTCACCAACTTGCCGGCCGCCCCCAATAGCCCACATACGAGAGCGCCTATCTCTAGGCCGAAGATGACTGGGACTGCAATGGCTGTTGACAGAAGTCCCACACTCACCGTAAGCAGTGCTGTATCAATCCCATCCAAGACATTCACAATCCGATGGTACTTCTTATACAACAGAGACCGTTTTTCTTGCTCAGCCTCCAAACTCTTCTGTAGTCTAGTGATCTCTTGAAGACGAAAGGTTTGGTCGGGCGCCATTGTATAGTAGTGCACCTATATATTCAATTCGAGGTGATACGTTTTGAATCCTGCTCAGTGACAGGATTGTTGGTTGTAGCATGATGGAACAGAATCCCCATTTCCAGTCCGACACATTTCATAAATATACTTTGAGTCTTAACAGGGACCATCCCAAAATAAGGGCTATTCTTAGATCGAAGGTTCCAGAACGAGTTGGGGGAGGCGGCGGTATGCACTTGTCTTATGATTGGTTCATAAATAATGAGCCCACGCTATTCCTGGGCCATATTTTAAAATCTAATTAGTAGGAGCGGGAATTTCACCAGGAGCGGTCGCTAGAGTGATGTGATGACCCAACAATGCCCTTGTAGATTCAATATATTGTTCTCTGGACAACAGGTACCACTTTAAAACATACTTTAATGTTGTGGCTAAACCTAATGTACGAAAGAGAAGAATATAAGAGTATTTTATGAATAATGTGTGAAAGTGGAAAACCTAACTTCTGTGCGCCAGTATTCTGGATAATGCTTCTTCAACCTTGACATGTCTTTCACGCTGTATACTCCAAGTGCATATCAATCCCTTGTTGTGACTGGTTGTGTATGCTTGAGGAATGTAGTACACTCATGCAGATTCGCAAACCAAAACCCCTTGTGCATTCTACATGCCTAGGATGACTTATTCTTAAAATCAACTGTACCTTTGCTCTCGTGCGAGTTAACAAATGGCAGTCTGAATGGGAATGAGTGATGAAACATGTACAAGTTCCTTTGTAAAACGCAGAGAATGATGGAGTGAGTGAGTTGGTGATTTAATAAATAGCCTCTCACATTAGTAGAAAGAAAGATGCTTCAAATATCCATATGTAAACAGGACGGTGATGGCACGCCAGAATTGCTAAGTTCATGTGATGCCTGGTTGCTATAAACTCAAGAGAATTACTATAATTTCTCTTTGAAGTATTACACTGTTACCTCTACTGTTGGATGGTTCATATAAACTAGTTCCTCAGAGAACCATAGGTGTGTGAACCTGTGTTTTAGTTGGCTGAATATAATGTATGGCTCATGCAAACTTACAAGGACTAAACATGTTTTCCACATATGTGCTTGGTGCATATGTGAACTATTGCTATGCAATTGAGCTTCTGTTACCTACTGTGGACATTACTCAGTGGGGAAAGAGCACATGATGATGATGATGATGTATCTGTGAGACAAGTCTGGTGAAAAAGGGGTGAGGTCTGGCATTGCTGTGTGAATATGGAATAAGACATTCATGCACCGACATCACAGCTATAGAAATGGATGTCTGGTCGGCTAATTTGGTAAATGCCATTAGTTAATACATAATGCATATTGCAGTTGTAAATGCCTATTTTCCATTTCCCTTCACAATGCCTGTCCCATGTTGCTATGTCACAATGATTGCTGTACTGTGTCTGGTCCTCCTTGTGCCCAGGTCTACTGTGGTTCAAACATGGTGGAACTTAGACCACATAAATGCTTGTAATTGTGTTAAGCTACCCTGTCTCAGCATATGGTCTTGTGATTACCACAGTACATCAGAGTGAAATTCACTACATCATCAACCTTAACCTTCCCCATCTCCATCTGTGTATGTTAATGTATGATAACATCATCTTTTAACACATGTGAAGAGATGTTGTGCCATTCTATATATCCACAGAGAACAGGAGGATGGAGGAGAGGCATCCATATATCATCTGGGAAAACTAACCAGTGGTCCCAGAATCCAGAACCAACTCTCTATAAGTGAAAACTTCTAGAACCCACAATATGGGAATTTCCTAGAGACTTTCAGCTCAGCTCTCAAACAGCTGGATATAAATAAGGGAGAAAAATAGTTCTGAAGACTACAATGATCATTAATCAAATGTCATCTGAGAAAGAAACAACAAGTCTGGTTGTTAACCCCATTCAGGACAACTTGTGAAATGACTGGTGCAATGGATGGTTTAGCTAGGACTTATCTTGGTTAATCTCCAGCCTGGTGCTCACACAGTGTTGAAGAATGTGACTTGAAGTGTAGGTGAGATTGGACTGACTGAGGGGCTGCAGTATATTGGATTTTGTTCCTATCTCTGGGTTTCTTCAGCAAGTCATGTTTTGCATGTACCGAGTATACATCTCCCAATGTCAGGAGAGTGTTATCCTCAACTTTTGAAGTATCCCAGTATCAGCATTCACAGACAGTCTGGTCAACGGGGAGAGACAGTCTCATATCATCCTACCAAATCTTGTCTTCAAGAGGAATGAATCTGCCATGAAGCTTATTTTGGGAAAGCTGCTAACTGGAGCTAGTCCAACATCCATGCTGATGATAAAAGGATTCAACAGACCCAGAACAGTAGTTTCTTCCTTGAGTTGCCCATGGATAGGATTTCTTAAATTCCCAAGAGACAAAAAGATGAGGATAGAGACTGATACTGAAACAGAATGGTGTAGTGGTGATTAGAGAGGAGAGGTGGATAAGAGTTATTAGTTGGTGGAGTAAGGGGAGGTGGTGTATCATGTTATCTTCATGCATGTTAGCATATTTGTACATTTGGTATGTACCTTGTTGAGGTGTTGACATGACAAATGGGATGAACAATGGTCAGCACTAGACTCACCATCAGCTCAATAAACAGTATGATTGAACCAGTGTTTCAAGTACATGTCCCCAGTGAATTTCTTGTACAGTTGCTGTCAAGTGTTGTCTCTGGTGACTGTCTTAAGTGCTGTGGTTAGTTATACATATTGTGAAAAGTCCTGTATAGATGTTGTCAGGTATCTCATGATGTCTATCTTGTACACTTGTGGTGTAAACCAATTCCTTGTGAATGTATGTTCCACTTTTGTCAAGAAACTGTCATGTAGATGTCCTGTCCAACAGATGTAATGTACAGTTATTGTTAAAGTTTGTTTGTCTGCAAAAATTGAAGGACTACTTGAACTGATATAGGTCATACTGACAAAATAAAGAAAGAAGAGATCTAGGTGACGGACGAACAGCACACTGTCAACAGTATAATGAGTGAGAGGGATCCTCAGTTGTACAGGCGCTAATAGTTCAGATCTTTTCTGGCCTTAAGGGAACCTTTTACTTCTTTTATAAATTTCTGTGTAGATATATAATAGTCTCACAGTGGGGGTTGAGCCAAAGAAAAATGGTTCTCCAAAAAGGCTATTGCGGGAATGTTTAGCTCATTTGAGTGACCTCTAGACAAAACGTGCTAAATCATATCCTTTATCTTGTTATTTATTATTCAAGATATATCTCCAGAGAACACTACAAACTATATTCTCTGACAACTCAATCAAACATGTCACATTGGTATACAAAAGTTTTATAAGATGAATCCACGGTGAAACCTTAACTTCTCTCAAATTGATGGTATCAACACCCCTAGCATCCTTAAGTATGTTTACTGCAATTCGGTCATCAGTAACTTCCACTTTTCCACCGAAAGTAATAATAACCCAACCCCCCGCCCTGCGAGCCAGAGATTTTACTTGAAGGCCTGGCATAACATCCCCCCAATTTGTAAAAGGCCCATCCATAAGAAGGAGCTTGATATATAGTTTGCTCCCTGGGATAGGGCGATCGATATATTCAGGCCTGGGTCGGCTGTTCACCACCAAACTAAGGGTGTAAACATTATCATCACCTTTAAGGTAGAACTGACCTGCCTCATAGCCGACATATACCCCATCAACAATGCTAAGTATACATGGTAGTACTCCCATGTTTGTAAGGTGACTGGGTTTAGTACCCGACCATCCCAAATAGGGATTTTGTACCACAAATCATAACGGCCAGTCAGAGGCACCGAATCGACCTTCCAAATAATTTTTTGTATTGGTCCAGTACCCCTTAACTCTAGTCTGTTCATCTAACAGCGCAGCCCTATGTTGCACATCAACATATTTTTTAGTGGCCGCATCTTGTTCCCTAACCGGTTCAGCTACATTGGCGATTCTATGAGTGCCCATATTGAGTTCCTCTGTCATCGTTCCCCGTTTAGAGAGCCGCTCTGTAAAACCACGCGTAGCAGCATCACTAGACCCTGAAGGTTCCCCCACATTAGTGAGGCGAAACCCACCCATGGATAGTGTACCTTGCATAGTGTCCCCATACTTGCTCACGAGCCCAGCTCGACTAAGCTGGACAACGGCCCCTCCGTTACACTTTCCAACAGACATGGTCTATACCATACGTAGTATTATGTCTTCAAATTGCTGCCCGCCCGCCAGCCCACGAAGCACATGAAGACATAAATGACCACAGATCACATCGTCTGCTCTCTGCAACTGAAAAGTTTGGGTGCGCACGGGACACCCTAGATAATCCAGGATCTCCTGGGGTGGGTCAAGCCCGAAACTATCAAAGTAAACCGCCATAGGCCCCGCCCTGTAATAAGCCACCCAGTGGGTCCCCTCACCCTCTGACGAGTCTAGATTGACAATCCCACATTCCGGATTGTGTAGAGCTGCGGGAAGACCATCGCGCATAAACACACCGCGGAAGTGGGGTATATCCTTAGCCGCCTTCTCAATATCAAAGTTGCTTAATGCTTCTTTTTTTTCATCCCCTTACCACCTCTAGCCAGGTACACACCCTTACCCCCCACCCCAAGCATGTCCCTAAGACCGGGTTGGTTGGCCAACACCAACTTCAAAATATCCTCTCCTAAACCCCCCAGCTTAGGCCGCCCGGCCAGCGCCAACTTCATAACATCCTCCCCTAAACCCTGACCCTTCCTCGGGCGGCCAAACTGCTCAATACTGCGAGACACACCACCCACTTCACGCATCACCCTACCCAGAAGGTCATCCCCAAAACCCCGACCCTCCATCGCCCGGTTATGACGAGCCTGATCAACTGCCTGTGCCACACCAGCAGCTCCACCCATCAAGCCTCCCAAGCCACCCAGCCAGGGGAGCGCCTTAGCCAAGAGAGGGATCACATCCCCCAAGGCGGGGAAAAACCCACCCACCTTCACCATCTTTTTGATCTGGCTCTTCGAGAAGGCCAGCTCAGCCCCAGAACCCACCGCCACATTCTTCTTAATGTGGTTAATCTGACGCTGGGTCAGGCCGACCTTATCAGCACCGTGCAGCTGCCCCACACCCAGACGTAGGGTGGCACCAGTGCCGTCTTTCGCCGCCTTGACCAACGTCTCTTTCTGCCCCGGAGAGAGGCTCAACCCATATGATACCAGCGCCATAGTCATTTCACTATATCTCTAGTGTTTAATTCAAGACTGTAGTAAACTTCCTGCCGTCAGATTCTAAGAACAGAGACTTATCTGCAATGACCACAGCGAAAGCCTTGGTGTCTGCAGGCACAGCAACATCGAACTCCACCTTGAGAGTGATAGCTTGTACAGCGTTCTTAATAGCCTCAGACTGGGCCCGCAAATCAATAACATGTATGGGGTAGAGGGCCACGAAATCTATAGGACTCACCAGGTTGGACGACTCCCGGCTGGTAATACCATAGAACGCCTCCTTGAAGTCTGCAAAAGCTTTGTAGGCCCGAGAGGTTCTATACTCAGCGAAGTTGACATTCAGATCCACTAGGGGGTAGCGTGCGCTGTTGATCAGGGCGTGAATATTCTTCACCCGCACATGATCAAATATGGCATTGTTCTTCGTCTGATCATTTTCACGAGCTGTTTGAAAAGCCACCAGGATCCACCGAGGCTTCTCTGTTTGGGATTTAACTCCCAACTGCCAGGTGAAGGATGTGGACTGCGGCACTGCCAAACTATCACACTGTAAGGCGCGGAAAGCCACAGGCACTCTAACTTTATTCTCTATCAGAGTCATGAGCGAGCTCATATAGGTTAGAGAGGGAATAATGTGAGGCATCATCCAGGCGATCTTAGACAGTTCAATCCTACCCTCTGGTGGGGGGACCACGGCGGTTACGGCGGCTCTACCTTCCGCGGCGGGCACAGCCGCCCGCCTGAAACTACTGCGGTGGATGGCCTGAGCGTCGTTCTGACGATCTAGCAGTAGGGACTGCTTGACACCATAGAGCACCTTCTGATAATCATTACAAAACCCAAAGAAATATTTGAGTGGGACACAGAAACTGAAGTTGCCTGGAGTTGTAGGTTTACCCATCATGATAAGCCGCCGCCTTTCCCAACCGGAATTCCCCGCCGCAGCAGCCCCCACATCAGAGTCCTTATACCAACCCATATTGAGGCCTTCGCCCCAAGCAAAGTCCTCCCCACACGACAGAAGAGTCATCATGGTGGTGGCCTGCACAGGATATGACACATCATCGATGGTGTTGTTGTTGAGTTGGTAACGTATTTTGTTGAACATGAACGCGACCGCGTTGTTAACCAAAGCCACCAGACTATTCGCATCATAGTATTCCTCTCGAAACGATCTGAGCTTGCCTTCTACTAGAAGATAGCTCTTGGAGGGGAGTGTGAAGGCATCCTGAGCATGTATATCAATTTGGATGGTGTTATTCTGGTTGAGGGCAGCTGGGTTCTGCGACTCATACTCCCGATACTCAAAGGATTCAATACCCTCATCAACATGCACAGGCTCGGAAATTTCAAGCATGGATGTGCGTTGCTCGTCCATGGTGATATTATAAACGTCTAGACTTATCTCTAATTGTCTTGAAACCTCCTCCCCGGCTGGCGATATCCAACACCTCCAGACTGGGCAGGACATCGGGCTGGACAGCGAGCTGCTTTAAAACCTCAGCGCTCTTAGCTGTGAGTTCCCTCTTCAGCTGGGGCGGCAAAGGCTTGAGTGCGTCCACCAGCTTCTTGGCAGCCGCGCCTGCGGAGGCCACAGACTCCGTCGTCTTGGCCACATTCCTAACTAAGGGGCTGCCAACAAATTTGGCAACTTTACTGACAGCGTTGGGTATCACCTTAGCACCTGAAGAGACCAAACTTCCAACCGCCCGAGCTGCCGAGCCCAACCAATCGAACATCCCCCCACCTACCAACCTCCGGCGTCTTGGGAAAACATACATGGTTACACACTGCGAATATGTAGCCTTATAGTTATTTGCTCGCCTCTAAAGTTTAATTGTGCGCCGTCTTGGTCAGTCAACCAGACGCGTATGCTATGTATACTACCAACTTGGGTGATAGGGCGGTAGACGGCAGTTCTGGGAGACTCTAAGATCTTATAGCCGGGGCACACGTTGGGGAAGAATGAGTAGATGGTGGGGTGGGATCCCCCACCGAGGTAAGACCCACTCACCACATTGCAATTGACCAGAATGCTATTCACGTGGAAGATGTCAATTGGTTTCTCCCCTTCTTTATAACCCTTAGTCAGTATTTGTGGGTCGAACCCCAGGATTTTGCGCAAAGTTGAAGCACCCATATCAACCTCATAGTCGGGGCTGGTTATCTTTACAAAAGCCCGAAGGGTTGAAGGGTTGGGTCCTATGGCGATGTAATACTTCTCCTCGGCCTTCTCATCCCAATCCTTGGCCTCCTCCATCTTTCTTTGAATCTCTCTATTGATCTGGGCGAGCTCATAGGCCCCCTCTTCTATAGTGATGGTTTTCCACTCCTTCTTCCCCACACGGTAGACGAAAGTATTGTTGGTGGAGTTAACATTGCTGATGGAGTTGTAGGTCTCTAGATTCAGCAAGGCCAGCTCGTATGACTTCTGAGGGTCAAGGTACAGCGCTGGGGAGTAGTAGGTTGTCCAGTCGCTTTTATCCGACGTTACCACCAGGGACATATTCTCCTTCGGTGCGAGTCGCACCTCCATCGCTGCGAGCCGGTCGCGGATGTCCTTCAACACTTGAAGCTCCATGTTTAATGAACAAAGATTCTTCTGTTCAACTTGATGACCTGTTCCGTAGAGACCACTCCACTGCGCATAAGCTCATCCAGTATCGCAGATATTTCTGTGTCAACACCTGTATTCCCCGCCTCCTTTGAGGCCACTAACAAGGCTAGACGCTCCACCAGAGTGTTAGGGTCGTTGTAGTATAATACACCACTACCTCGGATTAGTCCGTATTTTTTCCCTTTTTTGCTATAGACTGGTATTTTGGCAAGTTGGACCAGCCGGCTAAATGTCTCAATAGCCTGTGGGGTGTATTGTCTTGTTTTGACGAACCGCTTGGTTAGGAGATCGTACAGCGTCTCATCGGCTGGAGCCGACAATACTAGGGAGTCCCCATCAAAGGCTTGCAGCCGGCCCGCGGCCAGAGCTGCTGGATCAATAGTTAGGGTGCCGAATTTGCCTCCTCGGAGTTTCAGCCCTTGCCCACGAACAATAACTCCTTGTCGTTTATGTAATATAAGTTTAAGACGGTCCCTAAATAGTTGTATGTTCTCAATCTCATAATCTAAATCTCCAATTTCCTCCTGAGTGATGCCCCTCCTCTTCTTCCTCCCCCCGAGCGTGTGTGAATTAAGTTTTGCGGACTTGTTAAGAAGTTTTTGAATGTCTGCATCTGGTGTGTTGATGAGTGCGCTAGGCTTTGGGAAGCCGAATTTGTTAAGAATGTCCTCATCTATGCCCTGATCCATGTCAATTATAATAGCTTCTGGAGAAGCTTCTGGGGCTATGGCCTCCTCTGCTCTGGCCTCCTCTGCTCTGACCTCCTCTGCTCTGGCCTCCTCTGCTCTGGCCTCCTCCAGGGATCTGGCTCTGTCCTCAATGGCCCTGTTCAACGCCACAATGGCCTGAGCTAGCTCGTTAGCTTGTTTGTTTGTTCGTATAGCCAATGCACTGGTTTGTTTGTCGGCTATTTTAGCCAACTCACCGGTCTGAGCTTTGATGATTTGGCTTATTGCCCCCGTTTGTTGCGCTGACCTATCTGCTACAGTTTTAGTAATTGGTGTGAAGAGTTTGGCTGCCTCCTGTTGTAAATCTGTTTCCCCCACCCTCTCCGCCAGAAACCGCTGCTTCAGGCGGTCCCGACGTGCTAGATAATCCTTCACAAAAGCGTTACGCTTTGCTTGGTTAGTCACATCAGCCCACATGTTGTCGCTATCATAATAACATATATTTAAATAGAAGACTTTGGGATATAGAACCGATCGAATCCACATCGGTATTTACCATCGTGGGCCTTGCTGGTCAGGTCGATTACTGCGAAACCGTAAGGTTTGCTAGTGCACTCTGTGAAGAACTCCCTGAATTCATCAAAGGGCATATCACCACCAACATAGGAGTCATGGATGGCGCGCAGGTTCTTCGTGTCTTGGTTGAAGATCACCAATAGATTGGCATTGTCACGGATGGCCTGCTTGGGAATTCTGAAGAAGCTCTGGGTTAGGTAGAATGTGTCGGCACCGCCGTGCCGGCCCTGGCAGAAGTACTTCTCGATCGGTCCCTGCTTCTCCAGCATGACATCGTCAAAGACCATGACAGCTCTCTCTTCAGGGTTCAGGTCCTCGGCGGGGATGATGTCTTCGGCTGAGCTATGACAGGAGGCAATATTTTGTCCCGCAACCTCCCCGACAGACTCGGCCCAATCCTGGAGGAACTGGTACTTGTCCTGTCCCAAAGACTTCGAGTACAGATGCAGTCTGTCATAGTTTAGGTAGCCCGGCTTCAGTAGTAGGTTGAGCATCATGTTTGTTTTTCCGCACCCCGATGGCCCACACACAACACAACGAATGGTGTCCGGCAGCAGCCAGTGGTGGTGGTGGCGGGCTTTGTCCTCAAGGTCGAAGTTGGTTATCTCCATTTTAAATATATACATATTTGCAATATCTTCAATATGTATTGCCTGCGCTGTAAGAAGCAGACTCCTACGCTGGAGGAGTCGGAGGTTGTGCTGAAAAATCGTCGAATAACCAGGCGCGGCCTCTGTGAAGTTTGTGGTGCTAAGAAGAGCCAGCTTGTTGGTATGGGGCTCCTCAACAAAGCACTGAATATGTTGCCTTTGCCTGAGCTGCATATGAGGCTGCCTGAGGGCGTCAGCTCTGAGGATGTTCCTGGAGGCTCGTTCCAGAATACAGGGAAATATAGCTACTGCGGCCCTTTCACTAAACTAGATAAGCGGATGGCCCAAGGCTATGAGGGGGTCAACACACTCGACCGCGCCTGCAAGGCTCACGACATTGCTTATGCGGCTCATAGCGATACAGCTAACCGCAACGTTGCTGATGATGTCCTAGCCGCGGCGGCTGAAAATATTGCAGCATCTGCCCCCGACTGGGAGAGCCTCGATGCCCGCATAGTCTCGGCCCTGATGTCGGCCAAGAGCCACTTTGGTATGGGTGCGCCCTCGTTTTGAATATATAAACATCTGTAGTATATCAATATGTATTGTTTTCGGTGTAAGAGACAGACCCCCACTAAGGGTGGGACGATTAGCAAGATGAAGAATGGTCGGTCGGTTAAGCGTGGCACCTGCGTTGTGTGTGGTGGAAGGAAGAGTCAGATTGTTAGTGGGAAAGGAATCATCTTTGGACCCAAGTCACCAATCAAGGACATCCCCGTCTTGGGCTCCCTCTTGGGATGGCTGTTATAGAGATATGTGATATGGCCTTACAATAATGGAGCGTGTTTACTACAGCCCGCAAGGTTATTGGAAAGGACATTCAGCTGTGAAGAAGTTGGCTGCTGCGGCTAAGGTCAGTGAGACTGAGGCTAGGGAGTGGCTTCAGAAGCAGGCTATCTGGCAAATCTACCTGCCGCGGCCTCGCTATATTCCACGACCCCACATCGCCGAGTCCACACCGAATGCTGTCCATCAAGCAGATCTTTTGTTTCTCCCACATGATCGCGTTGGTTCTGGCCGCACGGCCAGGACCTATAGGTATGCCTTGACGGTGGTCGATGTTGCCTCGCGCTATAAGGAGGCTGAGCCGCTAACAGACAAGAGTAGCGACGCGGTCGCATCAGCGCTTGGACGGATCTATAAACGCGGGCCGCTCAGGTGGCCTAATCTTTTACAGATTGACCCCGGGCGGGAGTTTATGGGTGCCGTCAGTCAGCTGGTGGCTAAGCATAAGACACAGGTACGCCGTGGGCAGGCTGGGAACCATCGTCAGCAGGCTATTGTCGAGCGGTTCAATCGCACTCTGGCAGAGAGACTGTTCGGGGCCCAATATGCCCAGGAGTTGTTGCTCGCTGCCCGAGGCTCAGATGAACGGTCGGTCGCTGCGATCAATAATGAGGTGACTCGTTTGACTGGTAGGAAGCCGGCTGAGGCGATTAAGGATTCGTCCGTCTCCCACGCTCCAGCCGCGCCAGCCCGCCGCGCTATCGGGCGTAAGGAACCGGTGATTCCAGCCGACTCGCAGGTCAGGTATCTCTATTCGGCGGGCGAGCTTGAAGGGGGCCTGCGTCGGGCCACTGATCCTACATGGTCGCTGACCTTGCACAGGATTAGTCATATCACCCAGCAAGAGGGACAGCCCACTCTTTACTACCTGGTGGATGGGCCGGCTCGTGGTTTTGTGCGCGAGGAGCTGCTCATTGCTCCTCCAGACACACAGCTACCCCCTAGCAGGATTCTAGGAAACCGTAGGCCCTAGTGTTGATACCATCAGCACAAATCCACTTTTTCGTGTCCATGGGGCTCAGAGATGTTTTGTTCATCTCATAAACTCCTATCTTGTGGCCCTTGCTTCGGATGGCAACCTGTGTGTGTTTGTATTCACGCTGGCTGAACAGACTGTCCTTGTAGTGTTCGTGTCTGAGGTCCTTCTTCACAACTGTCCGAGCCACTCCTTTGGCTTTCTTGATGTTGGTGGCCTCCTCTAGGATTGAGACCGACGAACTCAGCTATCGAACGACCATTGCCTTCTACAAAACCACATTGTTCTTCTCCTATTTCGGGTTGTATTTTCTTCGTAACTCTTTGCATGATAACTCTCAGCAAAATCTTCGTGATGTGGGTCATCATACTAATTGTTCGATGTTGATCACATTCCAAGGCTCCTGATTTCTTCAGGATTGCAATAAATACAGAATTACATAATTCAGGGTGTATATCTCCAATATCATATATTGCGTTCAGCAGTCTGGTGACTTGGTCTATTCCATATTCTTCTAAGGCATTGATAATGTCTATTGTGATGTTATCTGTTCCCGGGGTCTTGCCAGTTTTTATATGGTTAAGAGCATTCTCAACTTCCATCTTCAAAATTGGTGCTTCTTCATTATTACTAGGATGATCATATTGTTCTTCTCTTGTATCATCATAAAGGTCTTTCACATAATCTGACTATGCATGTAAAATCTGATCTTTTTCAATTATGATTTTGCCATTTTGGTTTTTAGGCAAACCGGTTAATGTGTATGTTCTTTTATTAGTGATGTCATTAATTCTTTTGTGCATTAATTTGTTATTCCAGGTGTTGTGTTGGTTTTCAATGTCCTTGGAATTTTCCTCAAGCCATGTTTCTTTTGCCTCTTTGCATAGCTTCCTAATTTTCCTGTGAATCTCTTCATATTTTTCCTTGTTATTTTTTATTATTCCTTCTTATTTTCATGAGTTTTAAGATGTCTTCCATCATCCATTTCTTGCATCCTATTATCTTTATTTTTGGCGTGGTTGGTTCTGCAGCTTGGTTGACTGATTTCTTTAATATTTCCTATTGGTCGCTGGCGTCTTGAAATAATATTTCCATATTGGACAATGTGTCGAATCTGTTCTTTACCTCTACGTCGAATTTATCTTTTATCTCCTCTCTTCAGTGCCTGTAGATCAAATTTTGTGTTTCTTGGTGAATATTTGACTTTCTTTAATTTTATATGTAAATTGCTTAAGATTAATCTATGGTCGCTGTAGCAGTCTGTGCTAGGTATAGTTTATGTGACTTTTAAGGCATTTCAAAATCTTCTGTTGATGAGAATATAATCAATCTGATTTCTGATCTTATGATCAGGTCTCCTCCATGTCCATAAGCTCCTTGGGTGCTGTTTATACCAGGTGTTTCACAAAAGAGAGAACTCTTAGAAGTGTGATGTCTGTGGTTTGTTTACACTTATTTTAGCGTTTTTGTAGAAGACAAGAAAACAAAAAGAGAGAGAATTCTTAGAAATGTGATGTCTACAACATCTACTAAAATCAAATGCACTCTCTCGTAATACCAAAATCACATTATACAAAACACTGATCAGACCAGTTGTGCTGTATGGCTCTGAAACCTGGAGTGCAACGAAAGGAGACGAAGCCTTGTTACAAACCTTTGAGAACAGTTTTAAGACGCATCTTTGCACCCATTAGGGATACACAAAGTGGAGAGTGGAAAAGAAGAAGTAACAAAGACTTTTATGATCCATTTAAGTCCCCGCTAATCACTGATATCATGAAGGCTAATAGACTACAATGGCTGGGGTATATAGAAAGAATGGAAGATAATAGGGAAACAAAACTCGCTTACACTCAGGAAATAAATGACCGTAGACCCTGAGGTAGACCAAGAAGACGGTGGAGAGATAGTATACATACAGACCTGTTGTTGTTTGTCCATCAAGAATGATGATGACTGCCACATAACGAAACATGCGCCACCAAATATAAAGAAGAGACCTTACTGGATTTTCCCAGGCAGTCACAAAACTGGACGACAAATATGAGAAACCAAGGAAAGGAAAACAACGTCATTGGACGGCAACGAGAGACGCTGTGAATTCGTGGATTCGAAAGGATGTGTTTATAAAAGGCTCCGTGTGAAGGTGACGCCTGGAGGCGGTAATTTCGTGATGAAGCAGCTGGGAGTCCGGAGAAGGAATTTGTTAAAGACAACACAACGGTAGAAAGACCGGGTGTAGATACCTAGACTTTTATTTAATCAGTTGAACTGAGGATTTGGATAATTAGGCCTCAAGGGCAGCGAGCTGGACTCGGAGCTCGTAGGTAGATGTTATTTAAGTGAGCGCCGATCCTGCGTATAGGGATCAGCTCACGTTTCTACCAGAGTTATATCCTTTGTCCTGCGGCGGAATAAACGTACGTCTGAAAATCGTTTGCTCGACTTGAATTATGCCATATGTTCATGATCCGGTTCACGTAAGATAGAACATGTTTTGTTGTTCTGATCTGTTCTTGACGAGTTCATTTTGAGTTGCTTTGAGTGTACGGTCCCGTTGGATTTAGAGGACAGGCACTTCGAGACACATGGGGGTCGCCTCTGGACTGTTTGTTTGTCAACACAGATTCCCCGCCAGTTTCCATAGCTGAACATAAAAGAAATTACGCGCCAGCGGCACATTCCACACCGTGCTACACAGAAAGAAAGAAAGAGCACATGAAAACCCGCGCCACCAAAATGCCGGAAGTGAAAAAGCATTTTGTGATAAAGTAATAACAACAGGTGAAATTAAAACATCAAAAAAACTGTAAGTACGTACAAAATTAATACATAATAACTCAATCATGTTCAAGAAGTGCGATCTATTAATCATATCAAGTTTGCACCAGATGCGCAAAAGTACACCACGTTATTGAACACACCACAGCGCTATGAAATATTAGAAACAACGAACATTTAGTAATAGTGTAACTTATTTAAGAACATTATTTATTTAAAGAATATACAGTTACAACTACAAGTCTACGTGAGAAAAGAAGATGGTGGTTACATAAGAGATATACGAAACAATCGACACCATGGTCGACATTGAAAGGAATTATGTCGATGTAAGTAGGCAGCTGAGATCTGAAGAAACACTGCGCTGCCACAATTCTACACCACAGTAACCTATTATACTATAGCACAATGATTGACAATTTTTATTCAAGAATCTATGATCGATTGGAACTGCTCAAAAGTGTTGCATTATGTTGAGCAATTTGCTGAATCTTTGAAGTTCATTACAGGCTCAGACATTTGTCACAATTTTATCAGATTTATCGGTAGACACACATGATGGGGTGTACTGCCGACGCACAGTTATAGTTACGTTGTTGGAAAGACATTCGCTAATTCTGTGAACATTACAGAAAGTTTTGACTTGTTTGTTCAGAACGCCAAAGCATTTAACTACCTACATTTGTGGGACATGTACATCATACGTTCATTATATCTGCTGCCGACACTACTTCATGTCTGAATTATCGGCGCATAAGTGAGTTAGTACATATTACGACATTTTATATGCACACTTCGTCATGTGTCAAGATGGATAGCACGTAAACCACGGACACTCGTCTCCACCATAATTGACAAGGAAGATGTTGCGTTATTTGGACGTTGCACATATCTGAACATATTTACAGCTGGACGTTACATACATCAACGCATAATGACAACCAGGTCAGTGTACACATATTTATTACGTCATTGAGGACAATACATTATTCACATACCGGACACTTCATCACACGTCAGGACGACACGCAGACGTACACTAGGACATATTATTGTTGAAATTGTCGAGGATTTTTCTACCATCGAGCAAGTCAACGCGGTCAATCGGGACCGAACACGAACTCCTCACGTCGGCATTTATGAACTGAATTTACGAACGTACTCTAATACGCTGACGCCAGGACATACGAACACTGTCACATGGATTGATAATAAGACTACACTATCGTTTATCATTGTGATAACGGGCACACAGCCTGTTCACTCATTGGACTTTACTTACCAGAAGTCGAATCACGTCATTCAACTGTACTTACTGTGTACATCATTAACTCAAGTACCTACAGCGCACATTCAGCCTAAAGTATCAATACTAAGGCTGAAATAAACTCAAGTTTCGTCGATACACCACAGCTGACTACGTGTTCTTATGAGTCGGTGACGGACCGCGTCGGTCCAGGGTGCGAGTACAAGTTAATTGTACTATCATCTCAAGGCAGGAGCAACAATCGTTACACAACTCCTCGCATATTTTCATGCAACCAGGATACCACTGATCGATTGCCGATTACGGATCAGTATAGTTTGGAACTTAGCAACACGTAATTGAGAGTCTCAAATTATATCAATTCTCGAGCGATTCAAGTATTACTCTACGTTCGGGAGATGCACTAAAGGCTAGTAGCAATTGTATTGTTGATGTATTATAGCATTGATCCTAGTAATAAGGCACTAATTATCAATTTTTTTTGGTTTTGATCTTGCGGGCAGCACCACCATACTATTGTCTTGTCATAACTGTAGTAGTATAGTATGTGCGTTAACCGTTAAAAATGTGGATACAAAAATTTGTTATTGATTTGTAAACAGTAATATGTATTTGCGTCACTCGTCATTCATCTTTGATGATTGTTAGTTGTCTTGCGTTACATATATATTTTATATTGGATATATTTCTCTAGTTTATATTTATTTCCTTCATTATAGAGATATTCACTTAATTCTTTTGTGGTGTTCGAGTGTACACTACAGATGTAATTGAGTTTATATTTGCTCAACTGTGATAAGACGTTTACCTTACTATCTGAGTGATAGTGATTTGAGAAAATATCACAATTTTGTCGATTCTTTTCTTCTCTTGCCTACATCCATATTTATTTCAGCCAGATAGCTCATTTTACAGGTAGGACATTAGGACAAGATGTCTACACTGCAACATTTCATTGAGTTGGGTGAGAAGACTGGTTTAACCGGTGCCGAACTTCGAAATTGGGCGAAGCTTGAGCTCAGTGAACAACAGAAACGGGACAAAGAGGATCGACAACTACAAATTGCACGTGAGAAGGAGGAACGACAAACGACAAGAAAGACTGGCATCAGAAAAGCAAGATAAACAACTTGAGAGAGAACTAAAGGAAAAAGAGATGGTGTTGGAACGTGAACGAATGGAGGCTAGAGAAAGAGAATTAAATGTGGAACGCGAAAAGATTGCAGCGGAAAAAGAGAAGTTAATTATGGAAATGCAATTTAAAGAGAAACAATTGGCAATTGAGAAGGAGATATTTTGGAAAGACATGGGTAAGAAGTTTGGTGTGACTGAGACAAACCTTAGGAATTTGGCAAGGGAAAGAGTTGAACGATTAGAAATGTTGATAGAAGAGAAAAGAAGGAAACAACTACAAAACATTTATGAAACGAATACCAAAGAGTTAATTCAAAAAGTAACCGTCATTCGCAAACCTGATGAGACACTCACAAGTATAAGTACCCAAAGTGAAGTGACACAAGAAGAAAAAGATAAAGAAGAAGATAACACACAAATAGAACAGGTTACACCAACTGTTAACGAAAACGATATAACACAAATGTGTGATAACGCAACAGAAAAGATAAACAAGAAATAAACAAACATTCTTCATCAAATGATTCTACGTCCGAGAACATAAATGATGATCAGAAACAAAACAAACGAAATTATTTGTCTTTAAATGACATATTTTTGAAACATTCAAAAAAGAGACCAAAAGTTACACGCACTGATGGTTACTTGTCTTACTTCTGGTACACATTTACCAAACATACGACATTGCAGCGTATGCATTACAGAAGATATACAAGACTGAAAACAATAACATTGTTCCAATCAACAAATTTACAATGTACAAATATTGGCATGAGTGCAGATGAGAGATTTTACAGGTTTGAAACAAAGAAAGAGAGAACGAAATAGAGTGAAAAGAAGAATAAAAGAAAAATAAAATGGGATGAAAGTGTTAGGTTCATATTAACACAGAATACATTACATACACATTAGGGTCTTAGGTCTTATTACTTAATTATGGCATGTGGCACTGATATAAATATATACTTTTTAGAGATGTTCATACTATCTAATGTCTCTACACTCAGTTGGATAATATTTCGGTTCGCTATTCTTCGGATAATTATTCGTAACTATATATTTATTAGAGAACTTAATAAATTATTTGGTTTAAATATTTATTTTTGTTGAATCAGAATATTATATTATATTGCTGATTTAGTTTCTTAGAAGTCCTGAATAGTTGCAATGTCTCATTCTTCACAAGTCTATATCTGTATTGAAGATCTACAAGATTTTATTTGGTCAATCACATTCTGTGAGACATTCTCAGTCGATTATAATTAATAGAAAGGCAGATCTTTGTTATAAGTTAATTAGTTATATATATTAATGTTCTGTTCTTTCATAAGTTATTAAGAAATTCGATAAAGATATATTCAGATAGCGCCGAGTTGAGGGAGCAATGCTATAAGAATCAACTAAATATTAATTATTATTATTATTAGGATTGCAAATAGAATTTAGTTAATTAGGTACATATGTTACCGATTTTCCATTGACAGCGTGAGTGAAGGCAATACTCGGAATAAGAACTTCACAAGATACGCGTGATTGGAACATTCATTGTGCATTCAATGGCCAAGCCAAGTATTTTGTTTTGTATTATGACACGAACTTGGAACAGTTATTCATTAATTGATTGTTGAATTCAAATAATTAGAATTATTAAGAAGTAATTGTAAATTGGTATTAGTATAAATATTTAATTCTATGATATCAATTATTTACTTGCAGTAACAATGTTGTTAGATTAATTAATATTATATTAGATGGATTAAGCTGCACAGAAGGAGCAAAAGAATAGATACAATCAAGCGACATTCTTAAAATATCCACAGGAAAAGGATCAATGGATTCTCAAGGCGGAAAGTGTATAAGTCACCCTACCCATGGAGAAAAATTTCAGGAAAATAAATAGATGTATGGTACCAAACAAGGACAACAAGGATCAACTACAACAAAAATGGTTACATGGAAAACCTCATTATTACCCTCGTCCTAAACAAATGGTAATACCTAGAGTTAGGACAAACTGGTCTATTATGACAAGGTAGGGACTAATATGTTTATTAGTTGGTCTGATTGCCCATGATCAGCCACACGACGTCCAACGGAGGGTTTGGACAGGTGGGCGTGCCCGTTATGTAGCTTTAATTTTTTAAGGGTAGATAAGGGGGTAAAACCAAGTGCTATTCAGTTGTAGTTAAAATTGTTGTGATAGTCGTACAGATATACAGATATAAAGAAAAAATTATAAATAATTTTTATCTGGGAGGGGGCATTATGCCACATAACGGAACACGCGCCACCAAGTATAAAGAAGAGACCTTACTGGATTTTCCCAGACAGTCACAAAACTGGACGACAAATATGAGAAACCAAGGAAAGGAAAACAACGTCATTGGACGGCAACGAGAGACGCTGTGAATTCATGGATTCGAAAGGATGTGTTTATAAAAGGCTCCGTGTGAAGGTGACGCCTGGAGGCGGTAATTTCGTGATGAAGCAGCTGGGAGTCCGGAGAGGAATTTGTTAAAGACAACACAATGGTAGAAAGACCGGGTGTAGATACCTAGACTTTTATTTAATCAGTTGAACTGAGGATTTGGATAATTAGGCCTCAAGGGCAGCGAGCTGGACTCGGAGCTCGTAGGTAGATGTTATTTAAGTGATCGCCGATCCTGCGTATAGGGATCAGCTCACGTTTCTACAAGAGTTATATCCTTTGTCCTGCGGCGGAATAAACGTACATCTGAAAATCGTTTGCTCGACTTGAGTCTGCCATATGTTCATGATCCGGTTCACGTAAGATAGAACATGTTTTGTTGTTCTGATCTGTTCTTGACGAGTTCAATTTGAGCTGCTTTGAGTGTACGGTCCCGTTGGATTTAGAGGACAGGCACTTCGAGACAATGACCATTCATTTCATCCAGTGGGATTGAAGGTATGGAGCCATGGGTTCTGTCACACGTCGTTCTTGATGATAATATCAATGTTCTTGATGATCTTTGCTTGATATTGTCGTGTGATGGTCGTTGTCTAGGTAACGATGTTCATGGTGTGTCAATTGAGATATCTAACTGTCTCTTAAACCAACTCACCCCAGAAGTGCACCTTCACCAGTCATGAAACAAGATTGAGTTGGCGCACATAATCATTTATTCCAGAAATAAGACGAACAGACGGAACATATATATATATCCAGAAACAACGTAATCCATAGAATATAAGTATCCTCCTCACAATTTAACCAGCACACATCAATGCCTTCTCACGGCTTGCTTCTCATCACATCCACAAGACAGGTAATCCAGCTACTATCCACGGCTGAAAATCCTACAATACAACCCACACATTGGGTCGGAGCCACTGCTCAACTATGCAACCCACTCTGGGTTTTAGGCCCTCACTCCCTATAGAACCCACTCTGGTTCAGGCCTGTCTTCATAACTCGGAGAACAACACAACACGGAGATCTCTAACTCCGCTTCTCCTTAGACTACCGATCAGTTCGGCATCTACACATCAACTCTCTGAAGTCCCTTGACTTCACACAAAGCTAACCTGTCCTTCCCCCATCCCCTGGGGTCCACGCTCACCCTTCCCATTATTTTATTTCTCAGGACTGGCTGTTTTCTCATAGCCAGGTCAGTCACTTTACTGTCTCCCACTCTCATCTCCATTCTTCCTCATGCCCGGTCACTCAACTCAAGGTCAATGACCCAGGCTTATGTCATCACCCCCCTCTTAAAAGAAAACTTCGTTTTCAAATATTGGGCGACTAAAACTTACTAAACATGTGACCCAGACATATTGCCTGGGTAGCCCTAAGTATGGCTCCATCTCACTCTAGCTACCACCCTAAATAATACATCAAATGCTCCTAGTACACTCGCATATTCCCCACACATCAATACAAACAACTTTCTCTCTTGTATCCCAATCATCATCATCATCATCATCAAGTGCCGTGCCGGCTGGCGTAGGCGTATCCCAATACATGAACTAAAACATGGCATAGTAATAAACATATCATCTAAAACCTCATGTTTGTGTACCCGCAGGTCTCTTACTACTTCACGACCACACAATACTATTTGTGTACCGACCCTATATCAGGTGGTTCTGTACTTGCATTAACCCACCTCTGATTCCTGTCGATGCTGTGTCTACCTTTCATGTACCTATGACCCATGGTACCTCTACAATTACAACATCCGTTTGCTATCCCTAGCCCTGGGTCAGTAATGTCGCGAACACTCTTTTGACCTGACTCAACTTTCCTATCTGCATATTGCACCGATACACTTGCGTCTCTGTTTAGTCTGAACTCTTTATTCAATCTTGGCCAATATATCTGGCTACTTGCTTTCTGCTGCATACGCCTTATGCCTATGTGCCCTGCACATGCACTATCCTGAGCTGTTCTAGTATATCGGTCTCTGTGTGCTAAAGGTACTGCTACTTGCCCACGTGCAGTTCCACTATCTGACAAGTGGTGAGTGAGAACATTGTTCTTCCTCTCGAAGCACCATCTACCTTTCTTTGACTGCCTATGTTCTACTCTCCTACACCCTTGGGAACATTTCTTCAGAGTAGTATCTTGTCTCTGGGATTCACTAGCACTATATTTGGGATCCATTCTCATCTGCTCAGCTGTACTATCCTTGTCCTGAGTTCCTGTGTCTACTTCAAGTGCCTCTTCTACCTCAGCTATACTCTCTAATTTAGGTTCTCTTGTGGTAACTACCTCATTACTGCTTACACTATATTTTCGGTCCCAATAAACTATTTCCTCTTCTGTACAATCTTTAACTCCTATAACATTTCCTATGATCAAATCAGCCACTGGTGAGTCCAAAACACACGCTGTCACTCGTCCAGTGATATATGGTGTTTTTACTGTTATTATGGCTAATGGGTAGAACTCTACTGTGCCGTTGAATGTTATGCATCTAATCTTTTTCCCTGTATAATCCGAGGGATCTATTAAACTTCTCCTCACTCCGATAGACGTACATCCGGAATCCCTAATTGTTAACGCTGGTCTATCATTGACAAATCCCTGATGCAGCTTCAAACTTCCTCCTTCATGCACTGCTGATCCTGCTTTCACTGTGTGACCACATATTAGGACTGGCTGACTGTCTTTTTCAAAAAGAGGTTTGCACCCACTACAATCTTCATTGTTCATCGTCTCAATTACTTGCGCTGCATTTGAGTGCTCTGTTTCTCTCATCCTACATTGATGGCTGACATGCCCATTCTTTCCACATTTGAAACAAGTAATCTCCCTTTTAGTGTTGTTCGTTGGTCCATCTGATGGTTGTGCATCACACTGTGCTGCCTTGTGTCTCCAGCTCCCACAATTCCAACATCCGGCATAATTTTGACGTCTCTGGAAGTTCCCTCTTCTATATGGGTACCGTCCTACTCTACCAACATTGTTTCCTCGGAAACCATTATCTTGAAGTTCTTGCTGCTCACCTTTCTGTGCTGAATCCACACTTTTCGCCCTTGGTCTGATGACTGGATTCTGGTCCTGTTTAGTGTACGCTGCACAGACTATTTCCTCACTCATTAGTTTCCCAATAGAACTGTTAGGGTGTGCAGTCATATAGTTTTGCCCTAACTGAGACATTGTGTCTATGTCCTTTGGCTTCCGTTCCTCAAAGAACGCCACTAAATTAGAATTACATGCAGATACTACCTTGTCTCTTAACATTAGATCTACTAATTTATTAAAATCTTTCCCTACTTCTGCAAGCTCCATCCATTTGTTAAATGCATTCTTTACAGTGTTAACAAAGTCTGTGAAATCTTGATTTGTCTCTGGCACTAACTGTCTAAACTTTGTTCTATATCCATGCTCAGTGAGTTGGAACTTTGTGAGCAAACGTTGACGTAAGATAGTGTAGTTGTTTCTTTCTTCTACAGGTAAATTGAACATAGTATCTAGTGCCTTTCCCGTTAGAAGCTCACCTAGTCTAATAGCATACTGTTCTTCTGGGATGCCTAACACTTTCGCTGATGCCTGATATCTGTCCAAATAAGATTCAAGGTTGTCTCGGTCCGTAAAGTATGGCAGTTTTAATCTCTGTGACAACTGCGAAGGTTTTCTGCTTTCCTCACTTTGACCCTTCGAAGATAGTTCTAGTTTTCTGCGAGCAATTTCAGCTTCCATCTTAATCTTCTCTTTCTCAATTTCCATTTCAGCTAACTTTACTTCTTGTAGACGTTTGTTTTCCATTTCAGCTAACTTTACTTCTTGTAGACGTTTGTTTTCCATTTCAGCTAACTTTACTTCCTGTAGACGTTTGTTTTCCATTTCAGCTAGTTTTACTTGTGTCTCTTCCTGTAGATGCTTGTTTTCTATTTCCGCTAACTTTACTTCCTGTAGACGTTTGTTTTCCATTTCAGCTAGTTTTCCTTGTGTCTCTTCCTGTAGACGCTTGTTTTCCATTTCAGCTAGTTTTACTTGCGTCTCTTTCTCTTCCTGTAGACGCTTTGCCTCGCGTTCATTATGCCTCTCCTCTCTTTCCGTCTGTTTTGGTTCTTTTGCTTCGGCATACTCCTGTAACTCTTTACCTTTCAGGCCTATTCGTTCACCTGCTTCAATATATTCCATTAAAGTAGGCATCTTGTACTTGTGGACACGTTGCTGTCAATCAGCCAACTATAAATGTGACGACTCTGCTGTTAGTCTTTGTGTCACTTCCCTACGTACACCACAACTCCCTGTGTACGTAAATTCGTAGTGCTAAAGATATCACTCTGTACTCACCCAGTCACTCTATAAGCACTAGGTAGTGAGGGGGGAAGTATCACCTATACTCCCTTATATCTATATATCTATGACCACAAGTTCATGAAGTCCCTGGAAATATTGTTAAACATACATATAAATACATATACAAACAAATGGATGATAACACTAAGTGATGACTATCCAACGCTAGACTTCACAAGCTGAGTACACGGAGACGATGATCACACAGAAATAAACAACAGTAACACCCACAAGCTTGTGTAGGGACATCCACAGTGCGCGTAATATATAAATATAAATTGACAAAGACCACTAGACAGCAGAATGACGAAAGATCACAATAAAAACATATATCCGAACCCAACAAATATCATATGTAAATATAACGAAAAGAAGAAAGAGAAAAGAAAAATTGTAGCGTAACAATATACACAAATCTGACGTGAAACAACTCGGCTCTAGATATTGGTTAAGACTATTCCAATGCCACTGCACGACACGTTAACTCATTAACGTTTTCCTTACAAAAAATATCTTAAGCACCAGAAAGAAAAATAAATTTTTGTGCTATATCCCGACTCTCGAGAAACACCCCAAAAATCCCCTACACCTGACAAACACCGGACCACATACAAGTAATAGCTTAACAACCGAAAACAATATTTATAAGACAATGAGCAGCAAACAGAATGTCCCAATCGTTGGCCGACAAATATGTGCCCATTAATCCGTCGCCACAAGTTCTTTTTATTCAGTTACCAAAGTTTTTTCTCGCTTTAATAGTTATTCGTAAGCCGCTGGAAATGTCCACAACGCTAGATTTCAAACCGACTTCTTGTTTTGTTGAGTGGTTATTGAATTCACGTGGTGATCACAAGTTCCAACTGTCGACAAAAGTTGAAGATGATAGTGATATCCAAACTGTTCTGTCTCGACACAGTCCGTAACGTTATTGTACTTTCTCTGTACGTGGTGGAACCACAGTAATAATCCAAAGTGTTCTTTCGATTGTCGTACGAATTGAAGATGATGGTAATTATCCCAAAATGTTCTGGATTGCCGTTACCCGACAAGATTCACCAAAAAGAAAAGGAGAATGGCAGTCAATGTTCAGCGCTTTACATTTGGATATATAGATCCTTATTGGCAACGAAATACGACAATGGTTGCGATGACGATAAGTTAAAACTGTTTGCTCATAACAAAATAATGATGACAAAGGCTTGAACAAAGACGAAACATCAAGTCTGGCTTTCTTTCAAAACAACCTTGTTTATCCCGATCTCCTGTGGAAAATCCCAGTAACTTTCCACTGTCCCCAACCTTGACCTTGCCGGACACCTCAAGTCAGTATCTCAGTCTCCTTTGTCACAATAATCCACACTGACTGTCTGTAAAATGACCGGACACTTTTCCGTCATACAAAAAACACTTTCCACCCAACCTCTCAGCCCCGACACGGCTGCTATTTTTAACTTCGTGGAAAATACACTTTACACCATTACCCCTCCCCAACTCTGGCGGTAGGGTTCTTGTTGCCACCCGTCCTATTAACTGCGTCAATAAATCTTGACCAGTCAACTTGCAACAACACAGTGCGTTCCTCAGCACACACATACACACTTCTCCCCACACACAGGATGTTGCGACGAAATTGCTCGCTGTCTTCAATCTTTGGTTCAATCCTGTCCTTATCAAACACACACTAGGGCTGACCTCACTTGTTGCAAACCCCTCACTGTCCACGCGACATTTCCTCTGTGCTGTCCGTGACCAAACACCCCTGCTACTGCAATCGACTCTCCCGGTTAGTCTGTATGGCGTGTCTTTATCACCGACAGCGGTAATGTCCTACACACACACACACGCTGCCCTCGCCACTCTGGATTCAACACTGGTCTTTCATCGCCGCGTCTGCTAGTTTCAGCACTCCTGCCTGGTATCAAATTTACCTGTCACCGTAATGGACTCTCCCGGTCGATTTGTACTGCGTTAATTCTCCTGGCGCCCTGTCTCGTCTGTTTACGTGTACTGACCATCGTTAATTTACCTGTAGTAAACCTGACGTGAACTGACTGCTCGCCTGTGACCTCCGCCGCGCATTTTCCCCGCGCGCTGACAGTTTTTTTTTCGATGTGGCGTCTTACACACACAAAAGAGTTGCTGTTAATCACTTGACGCAGTACTGTCTAAATTGATGGAACAAAGCCACAGATAATAACTCCTCTCTCAGCGAAGAGCCCACAGATATCTTAGAATGACACAATGTCTATAATGCTCTTGACCGTACGTAGCCTTCCAGATACTCCTTACTAAGCAACGAGACCCCAGATGTTCTTGATCGGACGTAGCCCTCAGATGTTCTTGATGATCTTTGCTTGATATTGTCGTGTGATGGTCGTTGTCTAGGTAACGATGTTCATGGTGTGTCAATTGAGATATCTAACTGTCTCTTAAACCAACTCACCCCAGAAGTGCACCTTCACCAGTCATGAAACAAGATTGAGTTGGCGCATAATCATTTATTCCAGAAATAAGACGAACAGACGGAACATATATATATATATATATATATATATCCAGAAACAATGTAATCCATAGAATATAAATATCCTCACAATTTAACCAGCACACATCAATGCCTTCTCACGGCTTGCTTCTCATCACATCCACAAGACAGGTAATCCAGCTACTATCCACGGCTGGAAATCCTACAATACAACCCACACATTGGGTCGGAGCCACTGCTCAACTATGCAACCCACTCTGGGTTTTAGGCCCTCACTCCCTATAGAACCCACTCTGGTTCAGGCCTGTCTTCATAACTCGGAGAACAACACAACACGGAGATCTCTAACTCCGCTTCTCCTTAGACTACCGATCAGTTCGGCATCTACACATCAACTCTCTGAAGTCCCTTGACTTCACACAAAGCTAACCTGTCCTTCCCCCATCCCCTGGGGTCCACGCTCACCCTTCCCATTATTTTATTTCTCAGGACTGGCTGTTTTCTCATAGCCAGGTCAGTCACTTTACTGTCTCCCACTCTCATCTCCATTCTTCCTCATGCCCGGTCACTCAACTCAATGTCAATGACTCAGGCTTATGTCAGGTTCTAAGATGGCTGATAAGGCCTATTTTGGCTCGAAATGTTCTTTGACAATGTGGGCAAAGAATGCTTGACGTTTCTGGAGGAGGATTTCCTGCAGTGGTTTTTCTGTCCTGCCTTTTCTTCTCAGCTCTTGCAGTCCTGGTTGCCTCACATATGACTGCACACTTGCGTAATGATGCACGTCACTAATTTCGGTCTCTGGCTGCAGCCTCCCAGGTGTCATGATGAATTCCAAAAGCATTCAGTGAGATTTTCAGTGTCTTTTAAAGCGTTTCCTCTGGCCACATTGGGAGCATTTACCACAATGCAGTTCGCTGTAAAAAATTCGTTTAGGGAGCCTGGCATGCGAGTCAAGTGACCAGCCCAGTGAATCTGATTCTTCATCAGTAGAGATGCTCTTTCTAGGACTTCAGTGTCTGGAATCTTGTCTTGCCATTTAATTTAATCTTCAGTAGCTTCCTTAGGCAATCTGTGTGGAAGTGGTGTAATTTCCTAGCGTGTCGCTGATAAATAGTCCAGGTTTCACAAGCATATAGCAGTGTGGATAATACAACTGCTTTGTAGACTTCTAGCTTTGTTTGCAGGCTTATTCCAGTTCTGTCCCATACATTCTTGTACAGTCTGCCAAAGGCCACACTGGCCTTGGAGATTCTTGCATTCACTTCGTCATCAATTGTGACACAGTGCTGCCAAGATAGGTGAATTTGTCCACAACACTTAGTCTATGATCATTCACTTTGATATTCGGCACATTGTGATTATTCCCTGGAGCTGGCTGGTACGTAACTACGGTCTTCTCCAAGTTGATATTGAGCCCAAAGTTGGCACAGGCATGTGAGAAAGCTGAAACATTATGTTGCATGTCCGCCTCTGAGTTGACGAAACAACTCATACAGACCTACAAGCACTTGGAATCAACGACTGGCAAGAGAAGGTCAACCAGAGAGACAAATGGAGACGGATTGTATCTGCAGCAAAGAACCTCAATGGCTCGGAACGCTGAAGAAGAAGTGATGTCTGTAGTGTGTATACACTTATTTTAAAGTTCTCATGTAAGACAAGAAAACATAGAAGAGAGAACTTCTAGAAATGGGATGTCTGTGGTGTATTTACATTTAATTTAATGTTCTCATGTAAGACAAGAAAAAACACAAAAGAGAACTATTAGAAATGTGATGTCTGTGGTGTTTTTACACTTATTTTAATCTTCTCTGGTAAGACAAGAAAACATGCAAAAGAAAACTAATAAAAATGTGATGTCTTGATGCTTCTGTTACTTAAGTCTGACATGTGAAGAACCTCAGGAGAACCCTTACAGGAAGGAAACTTTATATAAGTGTATTAATTTTGATGTCTCTTTACTTCCAATGTAAGCTCTAAAATACTCCACAATTATAACTGTGCTTTAACAAATCCACCATATCACCCATCGAATGCCAATTGATGTTAGTTAGTTAGTCGCTGTTCCAACTTCATGGCAACGGGTTGTGCCCATTATGCTTTGGTCCTGTGCCAATGAATTTCACACAAAATGCTTCTCACTGCCAAATGTGAAAAGTGGAACAGACAGGAGTCTTGGCAAACCAACAGCATGCACAGTTACACTGCATACTGCCGCCGCCAGAATCCAACACTAAAGTCCTCCACAAAAAACACAGTTCATCATCGATGGAATCGGCAGTCACCAGAAAGACTTAATTGACCCAGGTTTTATCCCATATGGCTCGGCCTCTTTCCGCAGGGTGACCAGCCGAAAGCGCCACACGAAGCACAAACTCCGTAGCTCCAGCGACAACTCCCAGGAGTCTCCTGAAAAATGCACTCGTGAACCGAAAAGGCAAACCAGTTTACTGAGAATATAATCAATCTGATTTTTGATCTTATGATCAGGACTCCTCCATGTCCATAATCTCCTTGGGTGTTGTTTATATCAGGTGTTTCCAATAATCACATCATGCTCTGTTTCCCACTGTACAAGTTTGCAACCTCTTTCACCTAGTCCTTACTACTTGCCTACCATGCATCCGTCCTGTTGATTTGCAACTTTGGCATTCCAGTCACCCATTATATTTACTTCAGAATTCTTACATTTCTTGAAGGCATTCTCTAAATCATTATAACTTTCATCAATGCTGTCATCACTACTATCTGCTGTTGGTGCATAAACTTGTATGACGTTGACATCAAAAGGTCTTCCACTCAACTTCACCAATAACACTGATATAGTCCAATACACATATTGCAAGACTGCCCAAAATATAACATATCTAGGCAAACCTTCTGGCCTAGAGAGACGACAGTGGAAGCTGAACTCTATGGACCACTTTTTAAAAAAGAGTTAGTATCAAATCCTTTTACAGGACATTTACAGTCAACACCAGCATTCTTTGCTGTTGTTGATGTCTAGGCAAGTTCACGCTCAGTAGTTTGCCATTGCTTTCTGGGCGACCGGCTCTCATATCATTTCGTAAAAAAATCAGCGCAACACTGCATGCTGCCAAATCGCGCGCAGCTGTGTTTCGAACGCGGGTAAGTGGGATTACGAACCGCGTCCGTAACTCCTTGGCCACGGAAAACAGCATGGCCCACTGACTGAACTTGATTGCTTGCTTGCTTGTGTTCGTTGGCTTGAGCTCCAACGCGAAGTCCTGTATATCGGATGAAGACATCCTGTTGTCCAACATCAGTGTGATGTCGTACAGGACCTGAGGTTTGCGTGAGAATCCGTTGTCCCATGTCTGGCTTATTGGTGTGCAGACTGGTGGTTCCTCGCCGTACAGGCAGACACTCTCCGACTTCGGACAGTTACTACTGAGTTACATTCATACAAGAGACAACATTGCAGTCATAGACATATTTCAAGCCAAAGAAAGAAGAAGAATAAATGTCAATATATTGTGCTATAGAGAAAAACATTTGTACAACTCCACACCTGGTCTCCGTCATGCGTGTAGTTATATTGCCTTGTTTGAAGCACAGTGTATCAAACTATCGTCAGCCGCCCATGTTTTATATTATATAGATTGATTGATTTAGGAATCGACATCACAGCATTCGGGGCATTCCCATAAATGCTCCGTCCCCATCCTCAGCAGCCAGCGAAGAGTTCCAACACTAATAGTACCAGTAGCAATCTGATTATAAGTCCGTCTCGCCTTTCCTCTGAGCGTTGAGCGTCGGCCAGATCCCTTCGTCACTCCTCGTTGTCTCATTCTTGCCAGACCATAGTGATCCATTTGCTCCTCCGAGGTGTGCACGTGCTCCCACAAGGCCGCAACCACGTCTGCCTTGTCATGTATCAATACTCCACCAAGTTCTGCAGAGCCAGCCAATCTGTCCGCCTGTTAATTTCCTAGTACACCGGCATGCCCCGGAGAAAAGATCCAGGCGATGCTTGTCACCCGTGACCTCCGAAGCGAAGCAAGCCACTCCGCACGAAGTCTGCCCGTCCTCACCCTCGTCAGCATGCTTTCTGAGTCAGTTACAATCACGATGTGTGTGTGTGTGTCGTATTCTCCATCCAGCGGAGAGCCGCAGTGACTGCCTCCACTTCCATTCTTAAGCTGGATGTTGTGGTATCATATGCCAGGCTCTCCTGCCCCAAACATCGACCATTAGCTTTGGCTATGAACCCCCAGCCACTTCTCTCACCTCTCAACACCGACCCATCTGTGTAGATAATCACATCACTCGAGTGAGCATTGTCCTGAATTAGTTGCTGGATTTCCACTTCCGTGGCCCCTGCTGGCCTCTCCCTGCACTCCCGGCTTAATGTGATTATAACTCTGCACAAGTCTGACTGCTCCGCTGGCACTCTGACCCACTCCTCTCCACGCCTAATGTTCTCCAAGGGGCACACCTGTCTGATCGTATCCTCCGCCTGAGCCATCCATGATTTCCCTCTTATCAGTCGCTGACCCTTAACTGCGTCCAGCGCCTCATGCAGTGGGTGGTCTGTGTCTGCAGCTACTCTGAGGTATGCCTTCGCCTGCATCACCTTGAGCCTACCAGCAACAGTCGGCAGACCAAGGATGTAACGCATACACACTACTGGGGTGTCTCTAGTGCATCCCAGAATGACCCGCATAGCTTCGTTCTGTATGCGCTCTAACTTCACCAGCTGACTCTCTGAGACAGTGAGCAGACCTAATCCATAATCAATTACTGAGAGGATCAAGTGCTGGTATAGTGTGAAAAGCATTCTCTGCTCTATGTCCATTGCAGCCATAGTTTTAAGTGCATTGAGTCCCTTTTGAGATCTTGTCACGACCGTCTCCACATGGTCCTTGAAGGATAGGCTCCTGTCAAATGTGATCCCCAGATACTTCAGTTTGTTCTCTCTGCTGACATTTCTACCATCTATCGCGAGGTTTGGGACATCAGCTCTTACAATCCTGTTGTCCAGAGAGCACCACAAAACAGCCGCCTTTTCCGGGTGGATGACAGC
This sequence comes from Cepaea nemoralis, assembly GCA_014155875.1. Lineage (NCBI taxonomy): Eukaryota > Metazoa > Mollusca > Gastropoda > Stylommatophora > Helicidae > Cepaea > Cepaea nemoralis. The sequence goes on along the minus strand of JACEFZ010009237.1, from coordinate 116,353 downwards.
ACTCATTTCTGTGCACCAGTCAATCACTTTATCTACTGTCGCCTGTAACTCCTGGGCTGTTTGCTCCCTATCTCTCCCCTGCCTATATGCAAGAATATCATCTGCAAATGTTAGTATTCTTCCAACCCCCGGTGCTTCTAGGTTTGCAATCTTGCTCGTATACACATTAAAGAGCACCGGTGAGACTGCAGATCCCTGTGGCAGTCCCGGGGTTAACATATGTGGCTCTGAGGTCCATGCGCCCAGACGGAGAGCAACCCGACGAGAGTGCAGGACGGCTGCTATCCAGTTCACCAACCAGGGATTGACCCCCTTCTCCATCAGTGCGGTCATCAAAATATCATATCGAACTCTATTGTACGCATCCTCGAGATCAAGCGCTACCGCCATCGTTTCCTGTCTACTCTGGAACCCCTCATAAACATCAAAGGCAAAAGTGGCTGCATTTGACCAGGTATCTTTTCCTGGCCTGTAGCTCCCCAGGCCTCTTGGAAGAAGCTTCCCCCTTTCCAAAAAATCCTGCAGCTTAACAGCTACTATCTTCTCTAAAACCTTCCCAAATGTATTTTGAAGGGTGATGATCCTAAAGCCGCTAAGCTTTGACTGATCCTTGAATGGTTTTGGGAGAGGGATGAGATAGCTGTGCACCCAATCCTGCGGTACTGATGCTGTCCTAATGCTCTGGTTAAAGCAGTCGGTCATCTCCTCCAGGTCTGCTTCGCTCAAACCCTTCATGTGGCCATACCTGACCCCATCGGGTCCTGGTGCCGTGTCTTTTGCCTTTTTCAAAATGTGTTTAACACCTTCCACCCGTATGATGTCTTCATACTGCATATTATTCGTGGTGCCAGATAGCTCCTCTCTAACTGCATCCCTGGTGTCCGCATCATTATGATTGGTCTGCTCTAAAAATCTCTGGAGAAACGCCTCCCCTTTCTCTTTGTCTGTTGTCACGCGCACACCATCATCTCTATGGATTGTTCCCACTGTCATCGGCCGTTATATTATATATTGTTTCGGTAATGCTACTTATTATTATTATTATTATTATTATTATTATTATTATTATTATTATTAACAGAGTACGCATTCTTTCAGAGTACGTCAATTTTGAGAACAAATGTCTTAGAAGACTTCTAAACATCCACTGGACAGACTTCAGAACCAATTCGCAAATAAGACAAGAGACTAAGCAAGATACAGTATCCAATTTCATAAGAAGACGCCGTTGGAACTACCTCGGCCATGTACTCAGAATGGACAAGTCAAGACTCCCCTACCAAGCCCTCATATGGTCACCAGTAGGGAAAAGAAAACGGGGAAGACCAAGAGAGACGCTGCGTAGAACCATCATTAGAGAAGGCTCATTCAATGGCCAAGTAAATGTCCAAGATCTACAACAGGTAGCAGCGAACCGCCAAGCATGGAGAGACAGGACTTCTGCCCTATGCGCCGCCTTAGGCTCAAGAGGAAAGACTAACTAACTAACGCATTCTGAGTTTTTTATACGCACTTTCCCAGCAGGGTTGCCATTCTAGATATTTTATATCCAGATCTAGAGGTTTGCGCCGGCGTCTGGATACCGTTTTGTGACATGTGGATGCTGGATGCAATTCTAGATATTTTTCCTTTGCAGTTGGATATTTTGGATACTTTCTAGATTTTACTTTTCTTTCGGTGTCATTTTTAACTCATTTTTTTGTTTGGTCTGAACGCGCGTTAATTATGGTAACTGCCATTATTTAAACTTTGAACTGACTTGGGTCACCGCTCAACAATCTGGCAACCCCCTCCCCCCTCCCCCCCCCCCCCCGGATAATGAGTAAAAGGACGCATAAAATATAATAACATTATTTGAACCTTCTGGCCTAGAGAGACAACAATGGAAGATAAACTCTATGGACCGCTGAATGAACTAAAAAAGACTGTTGGATTCATACAAGAGACAACATTGCAGTTATAAGTATAAGCATATTTCAGGCGAACGAAAGAAGAAGAAGAAGATGAACTGTTAACTCACCGTGTTGCGAATTATTGCTGTGATGCCGACTTTGTGATTCTTTTTCATGTGATTTATTTTTAAATAATTGCTCACCTTCATATGTGTCTTCCACTTTGAACAAATCTTTCAACATGCCAAAAATAAAGCAATATGAACAAAAGTTTCGGAAAGAGTGGCTGCAGGATGACATAATTAAAGATTCCATCCATCCATCATGAGCCATGCCGATAAGAGTGGGTGGTCATGTTTTGCCATCTCACTCGATCACCAGAGTCGTGGATCAGCTCCGTGTTCCTGTCTCGACGATGCCACGTGGCCATGCCATCCAGGTATTTACTTCTCGGTCTTCCCCTTGGTCTCTTCCCTTCGATTTTACCAGTTGTCACCAAGTTCTCCAAGTCATTTCTCGTCATAACATGCCCAAAAAGTTTTGACTCTCTACGTCTAATTTCTCTAATCAGTTTGCGATCTTCATTTGATTGTTTGTTTGTTTGTTTGTTTTTTGAAGGACTTGTTCATTGGTTTTTCTGTCTGTCCATGTTATTCTCTGCATTTTCCTCAGAAACCACATTTCCACGGCCATCAGATGTTTTTCAACTTGACTGCTCATTGTCCACGCTTCACATCCATACAAAAGTGCAGGTTCTATGTAGCACTTCAACGCTCTTTTTCTCATTTCAATTGATATCTTTTTATTGGTATGTTGCTCATCTTGCAAAAGGCTACCTTCGCAAAGGCAATTCTTGTTCTAATCTCTTCAAGGCATCTCCCATCTGATGTTATGACTGTTCCGAGATAGCTGTACCGATTAACTTGCTTAATAATATGCCCATTTACTCGTATATCACATTGTGGTATTTCCTTCTTCCCAGTGACGACAGTAATCTGTGTCTTCTTACTATTCAATTGACACTGAAGTCCTAGAAAGAGCGTCCATGCTAAGTATCCACACTCTACTAATGAAGAATCAGATTTGCTGGGCTGGTCACTTGACTCGCATGCCAGATCACAGGCTCCCTAAACGAATTTTTTACGGCGAGTTGCGTTGTGGTAAACGCTCCCAAGGCGGCCAGAGGAAACGCTTTAATGACTCTGAAAATCTCACTGAATGCTTTTGGAATTAATCATGACACCTGGGAGACTGCAGCCAGAGACTGAAATTCGTGGCGTACATCATTACGCAAGGGTGCAGTCACTTGTGAGGCAACCAGGACTGCAAGAGCTGTGAAGAAAAGACAGAACAGAAAAACCACTGCAGAAAATCCTCCTTCAGAAATATCAAGCATTTTTTGTCCACATTGTCAAAGAACATTTCGAGCCAAAATAGGCCTTATCAGCCATCTTAGAACTCACGGCTCCATACTTTCAACCCCACTGGATGAAATGAATGGTCATCATCATTCTTGATTGACAAACAACAAAACAACAACACTATTCAATTCCAACGGCAGTTGCTCACTATGTGCAACAACCGCATCTACTAAATGTTGTAGGTCCTGTTCATTGTCTGCAATCAAGACTGTATCATCTGCATATCTAATGTTATTGATGTATCTTCCCCCAATGTTGATTCCTTCCATATCTTCTATATTTCTGAAAATATTTTCACTGTACAGGGAGAAGGAATCTGGAGACATTACACATCCCTGTTTCACATGTACAGTGATGAAAAACAAATTGGCATTCCTTCTCTTTTTACATCCCATGTTAAGTGAAGTGCAAAAAGTTAATAAACTGTTTGAATCTCAAAATGTTGATATTGTTAAATTATTTGACGATCTCACTTTGCTATTTCACTCAATTGGTAAAAGACTTATATTGCCAGCTTCTAAAGCTGACTTGTTCACTTGCACTATAGAGAGCTATTTGGCTCCTAAACCATACCTGGGGTACCAAATCGAATCAAAAATTGATGGTTTAAAAACAAAAGGACTGTTAACAGAAAATGAAGAGAACAACTTTAAGAAAGCGCTATTAAGATTCAAGATCGGGCGCAGCTGCGTTACACGGCGAAAGCCGTAAAACTCTTCGCCAGGGAGACGGCAGTCATATCAATACATATGGCAATGACTACCCGGAGGTCACGGGTAGCAAGCATCGCCTGGATCTTTTCTCCTGGGCATGCCGGTGTGCTGGGGAATGAACAGGCGGACAGATTGGCTGGCTCTGCAGAACTTGGTGGAGTATTGATACATGACAAGGCAGACGTGGTTGCGGCCTTTTGGGAGCACGTGTACACCTCGGAGGAGCAAATGGATCACCATGGTCTGGTTAGAATGAGACAGCGAGGTGTGACGAGGGGATCTGGCCGACGCTCAACGCTCAGAGGAAAGGCGAGACGAACATATAATCAGATTGCTACTGGAACTATTAGTGTTGGAACTCTTCGCTGGCTGCTGTGGATGGGGACGGAGCGCTTATGGGAATGTCCCGAATGCTGTGATGTCGGTTCCTAAATCAATCAATCAATCAATCAATACATATATAATTTCTTACTTTCTCAAGCTGGATATTTTTCCTAGATACTTTCCAACGAAAACTAGATATTTATGGATGTTGTTTGGGCCGTGTCTACATTTTTTTTGGTCAAAAAAAAAAATAAAATTGGCAACCCTGTTTCCCAGTTGCTAGTAGAACTAGAAGAAACATGGCGGCATGTTTATGTTGAATATTTGACTATATCATTCGATAAACGTTTATTGATGTTGAATATCGTCTTAATATCTCACTGACCTCTACCACTGGCAAAAGTCTCGAGAAGGAGCTGGATTGATTTCTTCAGGTAACTCAGACTCTTTGTTTTTGGTATCTTGGCTATGCAGCCATCCACGTCTATCTTCTTCCCGATCCGATGAAATTGATCATTGCCTTGAATAACATGAACCATCTTGATTTTAAGTTTGAGTATTATTTACTAATGAGACCACGACAGTAGATAGGCCTTGAAAATCAAAATCTAATGGTACCTAAATGATGCCCGTAGGTCACTTCTAAGTGAAGATATTCATATTTTTGTGAAGGTGAGATGAGTTGCGAGAGTTGCGACTTCTCATGCTCCTCACCCCATATTAGAGCTCTCCAGTGTGTCCATGATTGATTGATTTATTGATTTAGGAACCAACATCACAGCATTCGGGACATTCCCATAAGCGCGCCATCCCCATCCTCATCCTCAGCAGCCAGCGAAGAGTTCCAACACTAATAGTTAATAGTTCCATTAGCAATCTGATTATACGTCCGTCTCGCCTTTCCACTGAGCGTCGATCGTCGGCCAGATCCCCTCGTCACACCTCGCTGTCTCATTCTTACCAGTGTGTCCATTACCTCCACCAGCGATCCGTGCGTGTGAGATGGTCTCAAACGGTCATATCTTCTTCTTCTGCATTCATAAACGGTCATATAAAAACTGACTTCAAAAATATGTTCCGTGATGTTAAATGATTAAAAAATAGTACAAGTATACAAATCAATTATTATTAATCTTTAAAATTGTATTCACTTTAACTTAAGCAGTTCAAATTGCACGTTTTGAGTGTTATACAGTGTAGTCTGATCGACATGCACGGCCGTCATAACCCGTGGGTTTCCAATTCACAAAGTCACATCTTCGCAGAAAATCTGGTTTTTCAACCACAATTGGCATCTGTGGGATGTGTTCCCCAGCAGTCGGCAGCTTTCACAGATCCATAGAGCACACTTTATTCACAAATTTCCAGTTTCTTAGTCTATATCTATAAAAAAGGATTTATGTATGTGTGTGTGTGTATGTATGTCCGTTCTTTATACGTTCGCGAACGGTCCATCCGATTGAGATGAAATTTTCTATACGTCTTCTTTTCATGCCTGTGCAACCAACTGTCATAGCTTTTTTTTTTGTTTGTTTCAGCTATTTACTTACTAAAATTTAATATTTAAATTACATGACTTAACATCATAAAAAATACATAAAGGGAACGAACGAACGAACAGACTTTATTTTCAAAGGGTAACAAATTGGGGCACGCAGGCCCGTCTTACATTCGGCCCTTCCACTCACTCAGCTTTCTTTCATCAACGTGCATAGGAAAAAAAAACATTGTCACATGAATTTTGTAAACATAAACAATGCATATTACTATGTTATGAGACACATCCACCACCCACCCACACATCCCCCATTCACTCCAACTCCCCCACCCAACCACACACATAACCCTTACACACACATACATTCCCCCACCCATCCACCACATCCCTACACCTACACATCTCCCCACCCACACACACCTCTCACCCACCACACATCCCATCCACCCACACCCCAAGCACACATACATTCAATAACCCACACATCCCCCACCTACACACATCTCCCCACCCACTCACATATCCTCTACCCGTCCCATTACCCACCAACAATCACTCACCCACATATACACCTCCACCCACCCGGCCGGGACATAACTTTTAGTAACATTGCTATATCGTAGGTTAAGTCCCCTGGCTATAGACAGCCAGGCCGGGTCGTCAGACAGACAGACAGTCAGGAACGGGAACTTATATGACTACTTATATGAATTAAATGAGATGCTCCCCAGCTGGAGCTGGGCGAAGCCGGGCCGGGTCAGACAGACAGACAGATAGATAGTCGGGAACGGGAGCTTATATTGACTACTTATATGAATTAAATGAGATGCTCCCCACCAGGGACTGGGTGAAGCCGGGCCAGGTCAGACAGACAGATAGTCGGGAACGGGAGCTTATATGACTACTTATATGAATTAAATGAGATGCTCCCCACCAGGAGCTGGGCGAAGCCGGGCCGGGTCAGACAGATAGACAAGCAGACAGACAGACAGACAGTTAGATAGATAGATCCCCGCCAGGGCCTGGGCGAAGCCGGGCCGGGTCAGCTAGTTCTATATAATATTTTAGTTCGTAATGTTTAATAGTTTCTATTATATCACCTAATAATTTGGTGGGAAAAAAAAAGAAAAAAGTATCCATCCATCCATCCATCATGTGCCATGCCGGTAAGCATGGGCGGTCATGTTCTGCCATCTCACTCGATCACCAGAGTCGTGGATCAGTTCCGTGTTTCTGTCTCGACCATGCCACAAGGCCAAGCCATCCAGATACTTGTTTCTAGGTCTTCCCCTTGGTCTGTTTCCCTCGATCTTACCAGTTGTCACCAAGTTCTCCAAATCATTTCTTCTCATAACATGTCCAAAAAATTGTGACTGTCTACGTCTAATGTCTCTGATCAGTTTACGATCTTCATTTGTTTCTTGAAGGACTTGTTCATTGGTCTTTCTGGCTGTCCATGGTATTCTTTGCATTTTCCTCAGAAACCACATTTCTACAGCCATCAGATGTTTTTCAGCCTGGCTGCTCATTGTCCAAGCTTCACATCCATATAAAAGTACAGGTTCTATGTAGCACCTCAACACTCTTTTTCTCGTTTCAATTGACATCTTTTTATTGGTCAATATGTTTTTCATCTTGCTAAAGGCTACTTTTGCCATGGCGATTCTTGTTCTAATCTCTTCAAGGCATCTCCCATCAGATGTTATCACTGTTCCGAGATAATTGTACCTATTCACTTGTTGAAGAATATTCCCATTTACTTGTATATTACACTGTGGTATTTCGTTCTTCCTAGTGACGACCATAATCTGTGTCTTTTTACAATTTAATTCTAACCCTAGTTGTTCACTGTGTGTAACAACCGCATCTACTAAATTTTGCAGGTCCTGTTCATTGTCTGCAATTAATACTGTATCATCTGCATATCTAATGTTATTGATGCATCGTCCCCCAATGTTGATTCCTTCCATATCTTCAATATTTCTGAAAATATTTTCACTGTACAGGGAAAACAGATCTGGAGACATTACACATCCCTGTCTCACACCTCTCTTAATAGGCTGATATTGGCTTACTTCATTATCAACTCTTATGGCAGCTTGTTGTTTCCAATATATGTTTTTTACAAGTCTAAGGTCTTTTCCATCAATTTGTAGATCTTCAAGCATCCTTATCATGTTGACATGTCTCACTTTATCAAAAGCCTTTGTGTAGTCAATAAAGCAAAGGTGTAGATCTTTGTTTACTTCTATAGAACGTTCGATTACGGTTCTCAGTATATACACAGCATTTACTGTACCCTTGCCTTCTACAAACCCACATTGTTCTTCTCCTATTTCAGGTTGTATTTTCCTCCTCACTCTTTGCATGATAATTCTTAGCAAAATCTTCGTGATGTGACTCATTATACTAATTGTTCGATGTTGATCACATTCCAAGGCTCCTGATTTCTTTGGGATTGCAATAAATACAGAATTACATAACTCATGAGGTATACTTCCAGTATCATATATTGTATTAAGCAGACTGGTAACTTTATCTATTCCATATTCTTCTAAAGCATTAATCATTTCTGTTGTGACGCTGTCTGGACCGGGGGTCTTGCCAGATTTCATATGATTAAGAGCATTCTGAACCTCCATCTTCAAAATTGTTGGCCCTTCATTATTATTCTGAACATCATACTGTTCGTCTCTGTTATCGTCATAAAGGTTTTTCACGTAATCTGACCATACATGTAAAATCTGTTCTTTTTCTATTATGACTCTTCCATCTTTTGTCTTTAGGCAGCCTGCTGATGTACGTGTTCTTTGATTGGTAAGCTCCTGAATTCTTTTGTGCATTAGTTTCGCATTTTTACTGTTGTGTTGTTTTTCAATTTCTCTGCAATTTTTCTCAAGCCATGTTTCTTTTGCCTCCTTACATAAGGTTCTGACTTTTCTGTGAATTTCTTCATATTTGGCAGGATTATTTTTGTTCTGTCTTCTTGTTTCCATTAGTTGCAAAATTTCTTCAGTCATCCATGTCTTACGGCCCACTTTCTTTACTTTTGGAATAGTTTTTTCTGCTGCACAACTGATTGAATTCTTCAGCATTTCCCATTGATCATCTACATCTTGAAATAGGATCTCTAGATCAGACAATAAATCAAATTTGTTCTTTACTTCTATGTTAAAATTATCTTGTATTTCTTTGTCAGTTTTCAATTTGCACAAGTCATATTTAGGGTTTCCTGCTGTATACTTGACTTTCTTTAACTTAACCCTCAATGTGCCAGTAATTAATCTGTGATCACTGTAACAGTCTGCATTTGGAACTGTTTTTACAACTGTTAACGCATTTCGAAACCTTTTGCTAATCAGGATGTAATCTATCTGGTTTTTAATCCTGCTGTCTGGACTCCTCCATGTCCATAATCTTCTAGGATGTTGTTTAAACCAGGTGTTTCCTACCACCATTTCTTGTTCTTTTGCCCATTCTACAAGTCTGTAACCTCTTTCATTTCTCTCTCCCAAACCATGGTTGCCTACACTGCATCCATCGCTTTGCTTTCCTATTTTTGCGTTGAAATCACCCATTATGATATTTATTTCTGATTTTTTACAGTTCTTCAAAGCAGATTCAATGTCATTATAAAATTCCTCTATGCTTTCTTCACTGCTTTCACTTGTTGGGGCATATACTTGAATGACATTTATTTTAAAAGGTCTTCCGTTTAATTTTACTAATATAACTCTGTCTGACACAGCCCAGTATCCTTTGACAGAATTTGATGTTTGCTTATCTAACATAATGGCTACACCTCTTTGCTGTTCTTCTCCCCCAGAGTAAATAATCTTACAATCCTCTCCTGTCCTTATCCCTGCTCCTCTCCATCTCGTTTCCGATATTCCTAATATGTTAATCTTCTCTCTCTCCATTTCTTTTTTGATGTCTTCTAACTTTCCATCTGCATTCATTGTTCTAACATTCCAAGTACCTATTTTCAATGCTATTAATCTTTTGCACCTAGTAGCCTGTTGACGGTCTGGAGTCACCTGGTGCGCATGACTATCCCTACCGGGCGAGGCTGCTCCTATGGAGCACCCATTTACGCCGTTTCTCTGATTATCGATAAGTGAACACAACATGATTTTCTTGGCATCTGTAAAGAAGGTAGTTTGCCATTGCTTTCCTTCCCAGCAGTGACCATACTGGTCAGTGACCGTAGCCATTGTCTCCTCAAAAAGGAGATCCTCTGCCTACCGTCGTGAAGGTGGAGACCATAACCTACAACTATCTGTCGGCTGCTCTCCATCTTCATCCACCACCTGCACCCATGGCTTCACGTAACCCTGATCGGGGGGCTAAACGGGTACTCCACCTTGCCCAAGTATCCAGCCGGGAATAAAACCCCGGTCTCCCGCATAACAGGCGGAATGCTTATGACTACGCTAAGAGAGGTGTGGCCAAACAAGAACACTACACAGTAAGCAAAAGAAGATTAATAAACCAACACAGAACTGTTGTCTTGAGCCGCTACACGCAGCGGGATTTGCTAAGGAGGGGATGAGAGCACTTATGGACTGAATGGTTCGATGTGCAACGAGGATGATCTATCGACTAATAACTGACTATCTAACTAACAGTGAATGAATTGTGTCGATCAGCTGCACAGTTAACAATGAAATGCTACTCTCTGCTGTCAGTTGGTCAACTTTTGGGTCAAAGAATGTGGAAATCCATGGGCATGTGACCGGGCTCAAGTGCCTGTGGCCGGATTGATATTTTTTTTATAATACTTAGGGACTTTGGATTATATCCACACATTGGGGTTTTGAGCCTTCTTCAGTTAACTCAGACAAACTTTTGTGTACCTGTGCAGCCACCAATGTCTTCCTAATATTCATTTCGCTTCCTAATTCTCTTCTCCTTGCGTTTTTAGGTCTTCCTTTATTTCATTGACCCTGTAAATTTGAGACAAAGACTTTTCTAGTGATACAATTATCAGGTTTTCTCAATTATCATTTCCAGTGCCAGAAAGTTTTTCTAGTTTCTTGATACGCTGGTCAATATTTGTTTAGTTCTCACCATGAGCTCCACATTTATAATTCTGTAATTTTAGTCCTTTTATTCTGCCTAGTAAACAATTAATGAATGTTTTAGTTTATTGCTAATAATATTAGTAGTCGTTTTTAAGTCATTTTCCATGTTTCTGATCCACACAGACTACAGTAGTACTGATTTAATGTTATAATTGAATATTCTATTTAATTTCTGTTGACTTGCCAAATAATTATATATCCTATTGCTATGAAATCAACTCTTGCATTCTTCTTTTATTATCTGTATATGCTCACCCATCTGTGTCTACATTCCTACCTAAATAGGTGTATTATATCAATATCTGTGACGTTTTCTATGACTTTTTAGACCTAATTGTTTAGAAGGAATACTACTAATTGTTTAGAAGGAATATTTCTGACAAGATGTTCTTGTTTTTCTTTCCAATTGAAGACGCGTTATTTGATGTATTGTATGGAACAAGATACAACACAGTGGCTGCTGATATAAGTATTGCATTAACTTTAATTTAATGTTTGTATGATGTGTGACGCAAGTAATACAGATTTTCCACAAAGCTGTCATGTATTATTATGTTATTTTTGTCATGATAAACCAATATCATTACACTGTGATTGATTGCCAAACTCCCAATTCTGAAAGGGAACTTGAGGAATAATATATCAGAAATCTTGTCTTGAAGTTATCATAAGGCATTTGGTATAATTAATCATGATTAGATATTATCTTGAAAAACATTATTCATTTATTTAGTTTATTGTTGCATACATATGTAACTTACAAATCGTTTCAGATTGAAAGATGGAGAGTAAACTACCATCAAATGTCAAGGTAGAACCATCTGAAGACTATGTAGGTCAAGGTAAGATTAAGTGCTACATAACGTAACAGTTAGTTGAATATCCTTTACAGGATGTTGCAGTCAACCCCAGCATTTACTGGCTGTTTTTTATTTACTAGATAATTTTATATTTAGTAGTTTGCTTTTTCTTTCTGAATGGTCAAAGCTTGATACCATCAACATCAACACAACAGCAGAATATAAATCTACTCAGACACTGGGAAAAATAAAGTCATAGGTGTGACCGAGTATCCACCGAGATGAATGCACAACTCTGCAGCTGAGCCGAGCAGGGGATTCTCTTGTCCTGACAGTTGAAAATTGCTGTCAAAGTCAGAGATAAAAGACCCATTGTGAATATAGAAGTAAATGAAACATGAACTTCCCAAGACTATGAATATAGAGAGATGAGTCTGGGATCAACATAAATTGCTATCTTAGGACACCTTCATCACGTATAGATGTCATGAGCCACAAGTGACACCATACCATCATCAAGCTACTGATGGCGATACCAGAATTAACAAGTTTACAATATGGAATATCAAGAATAGTTGAGATAGGAAAATTAGATAATGTAATGACAGAAATGAAAAGTATGAAGGCATGAGTGACTTGAGGTGGAGGAGATCTGTTAAAGTAATAATAACAGACAAACACACTATAATTTGTTCAGAAGATAATACATACAGAAAAGGAGTAGGACTAATGTTTGGTGAGGAAACAGCTAAATCAATTAATTGCTATATGATTAAATCAGATAGCTATTGTTGTCAAATTCAAAGGCAAACCAAGAGACATAAATATACATGTGTAGGCACCAATAACAAGCAATAGTAAAGTGGAAATACAAACATTTTATGACTAAGTGGAAATAGCAATATCTCAAACAATATCTCACGGTTCCAAATGTAAATCGCACGAAATAAAATTTATACTTGGTGCCAAGAGGCTACTATGTAGTTCTATGGGGGGGGGGGGGGGGGGGGGGGGGGGGGGGGGGGGGGGGGGGGGGGGGGGGGGGGGGGGGCATAGATAAGACTGTAAACAACAACGTGGCTCGCTCACTCGTAGTCTGGCAGATGCTGAGATTAATGTATTTAATGCAACTCCGGTGGCAGCTGACATGTAGCTTATTTATTTCTGAGGATACACGCCCATACAAACCTCTGCAGCCAAATGAGTCACTCACTCTTTACTTATCTTCATGGAATTCTCATGCACTGTCCACTGGTACAATTATATCAAAGAAAAAGACAACACCAACCAAAGAAATGATAATGGAAGAGAAATGCTTAACCAAGCTGATAAATTTAAGCACCATTTCAGAAAATGAAAAGTATCTTGGGCAATAAGTCACCATCATTGAATGTCAAAAAGAGTCCTAAAATGTTATATAGAACCTGTCTTACTGTATGGCAGTGAATCATGGAACAAATAAAGAAATTCAGAACAGCTTAGAAACAACAGAGATGTGGAAGCTGAGACGAATGGTGTGAATACATTGGACCTCCAGAGTAACTAACAATGATTGCCTGGTAAAGGCTAATGCCACTAGAACATTATATACATCTATAAGAAGGAGACAAATATCATTCTTTTGGCATTGGAAAACACTGTGATGATTGCATGCTGGATGGACTGAGACAGTGGCATGGTGGGATATCATCAGCAGATTTGATTCTAAGCACCATTAACCGAGATCTGTGGAGAGATATGAACACCTACGCCAGCTGGCTAGGCACGTGATAACGATGAATGTACAAGTCTAGTCAGTGAGCATCAGCTAATGAGCAGTGGTGCCATAACCTTGTCCTCAAAAAGTTTAATCTAAATAACTGGTGTTTCTGCTAACCTTCTGGGAAGGTGAACACCTCGTGGAGTCCAGCGCACTGTAGCAGATTGTGGACCAACAACTCTGAATTACAATGAGAAACAGTAACAGCCTAGATCATACATCAGCTTAGAACAGTGGTTCTCAACCTTTTTTGATTCATGGACCCCTTCATCATATGTTAGAATGTCATTCCCCCTTTCATATTTACTCCCTATAACCCCCCCCCCCCCCCCCCCCCCCCCCCCCCCCCCCCCCCGGGCCACACCACCCTGCAGCCTCTACACAGTATGCATAAAAATGGAAGCTCAATTTATTAATACACACTAGAACAAATCTAGACGTCTGCTTATGTTATAAAACGAATTTCAGAAGGGCGAGAAGTACAGAACTGTAAAGTGTGGAGGGAAAAACAATATCAAGTAATTGGCTCTTGTATTAACACGATATTGAAATAATCTAAATCAGTTGAGAACCACTGGCTTAGATCATACATCAGCCTAGATTAGGGGTGGCCAACACGAGTCCCGCGGGCCGCATGCAGCCCACGGGACGTCATGTTGCGGCCCGTGGAGTGGGAAGCGCTGATGTGGTCGAGGCTGTAGCATGCTTGCTTGTTTACTTTAATTAACCATAAAAAAAACATTAGGTGCGTGGCCCGGCAGAAAATATTATTTCTGAAATTTGGCCCGCCAGCTGAAAAGGTTGGCCACCCCTGGCCTAGATCATACATCAGCCTAGATCATACTTGAGCACATTAATAATTTTTCTACTCCATCTTTCATTCACTTGAAATTGATCGTGTCTATAGCTGCAATGTTTGCCTGTTTGGTTACACATACACATCTGTTCAATACCTTGTATATTCATGAGGCTATAATTATTTACTTTGGTGTGTTTCAGAAACACACTCATGGTCTCCAAGTAATCCTTACCTCTCCATACCAGGGCATTCACAAATGTGAACATATGACAGCATAGATGTGAAGGTTGTGAAACAAAGAACTATCGGATGTTCTGTGTGAGGACAGGAGTTCACAGCTTCAGTAAAATGGTAGACATAGCTGGGGGTAGCATCATTCCAGAAATGGCTGGGGACAGCAACTCAGAATCAAGAATGGTTGAAAACAGGTGTAAGGCATCAGAAAAACATGAAAATTGTTGTCAAATGTCAGAAAATGTCTCTTCTTTTGCTGGAACGAGCAGTCTGAAGAAACATAAGCGAACATATACAGGAGAGAAGCCTTACAAGTGTGATGATTGTGGTGCTTCTATTACTCAAGCTGGCAATCTGAAGACCCACATGAGAACACATATAGGAGAGATACCTTACAAGTGTGATGATTGTGGTGCTTCTTTTAAGCAAGCTAGCACTCTGAAGGCCCATAATAGAACACATACAGGAGAGAAACCTTACAAGTGTGATTATTGTGGTGCTGCATTTACCCAATTTGGCCATCTGAAGAGACATAAGAGAACACATACAGGAGAGAAACCTTACAAGTGTGATAATTGTGGTGCTTCTTTTATTTGCTTTCACCATCTTAAGAGACATAAGCGAACACATACAGGAGAGAAACCTTACATGTGTGATTGTTGTGGTGCTTCTTTTATTCAAATGAGCGCTTTGAAGCCTCATATGCAAAGACATACAGGAGAGAAACCTTACATGTGTGATTGTTGTGGTGCTTCTTTTAATCATGCTAGTAGTCTGAAGGATCATAAGAGAATGCATACGGGAGAGAAGCCTTACATGTGTGATTATTGTGGTGCTTCTTTTAATTATGCCAGAAGTCTGAAGGTCCATAAGAGAACACATACAGGAGAAAAACCTTACAAGTGTGATTATTGTGGTGCTGCATTTACCCAATTTGGCCATCTGAAGGTCCATAAGAGAACACATACAGGAGAGAAACCTTACAAGTGTGATTATTGTGATGCTTCTTTTATTCAAATTAGCGCTTTGAAACATCATATGCAAAGACATACAGGAGAGACACCTTACATGTGTAATCATTGTAGTGCTTCTTTTAAGCAAGCTAGCACTCTGAAGGCCCATAAGAGAACACATACAGGAGAGAAACCTTACAAGTGTGATTATTGTGGAGCTGCTTTTACTTATGCTAACATTTTGAAGAGACATAAAAGAACACATACAGGAGAGAAACCTTACAAGTGTGACGATTGTGGTGCTTCTTTTAACCGTGCTAACATCCTGCAGGTCCATAAGAGAATACATACAGGAGAGAAACCTTACAAGTGTGATGATTGTGGTGCTGCTTTTACTCAATCTGGCAATCTGAAGATTCATACGGGGAGACATCATCATCATCATTTGCCCCACCAGCTGGTTTAGGCGTTCATGTCTCTTCACAATACCAAAGAATGCTATTTGTCTCTGTCTTTTAATTGTGTGTCATGTTCTAGTGTCAATAGCCTCTTCCAGGCAATCATTGCTAGTTACTCTGGATGTCCAAGGTATTCACAACATTTGTCACGAGAGTGACATCATCATTGTTTCCAACCTGTTCCGAATGTTGCTGTTATATAGCCGGGGTGCAGAGGTGAGGTGAGTGCCCAACCTTCCATAAATGGCTCATGCATTCATCACCTCTGCGGCAAAAGTCCAACTCCTGGCCTTCATGTGGTGGAACTGTTTTAACTAACAGGAGAACGGGCGGCCGTAAGTCACTGGCGCCAAAAAATAACCAGAACGCACTAGATGTGTATGTACATGCATGTGCAGGCACATGTATGCGACCCTTTACATCTAAATTCGAGTAAGATCACAGTCTGCTCTAGCACAGGAAACTTGCTGAAGATGGAGGCAAGCAGCCAGGAGGCATACCATAGAAGCCAAGAGGCATACCATAGAAATTAGGATGCCATGCAATTGCGCCATGAAATATGTTAACTACTGCTAAATGTTATGGTGCTCACCCGGCTTTGGACCCCCAGACAGGTGCAATGCTAGGCCCTATGTCTCGAAAGGGGCCAACCACAACTACTGGAGGTCCTTCTCAGGTGTCCTGTGGAGACAGGCGACCTGAGAATTGAGTGTCTGGCCATACCAAACAAAGACTAAAAATAATGCACTGGAATGCGGAGGGAGTTAGCAACAAACAAATTGAATTAGAAAACATCTTGGACCAAGAAAAAGTAAGCGTATGTTGCTTGCAAGAAACTCATCTCAACGAAAATATAGCCTTCAAAATCAGAGGCTACCAGTGTTACTGATCTGACCGAAAGAACAGACAAAAGGGTGGGATACTGACCCTTGTAAAAGAAATAACATAACTGCTTCCCAAATTGAAGTTTACATGGAAGGGGCTGAGTATCAGACACTTAAACTTAAGACCGTCTACACAGACCTACATCTGATCAATTATTACTGTCCAAGTGACCATCCCTTGGAGAGAAAGCCATTGTCAACTGTCTTTGAGTCCATGAGTTTACCATCAACTCTGATGTCATCAATTGTACGTGTGTTGTTGATTCTTGGAGAATGTAGTCGTTTGTGTGTACATGACCGTAGGGCATCTGATTTTTGTTTTACATGTGATGTTTGAGTTCTCTTGTTTGAGTAGTATCTGTATGCGTTCTCGCTTTTTCGTGATGTTACTTTAATGGTAGTGCAAACTTTCGTAGGTTTGTCAATATGGTTATTGACAGTTCTATTTGGACATCAAATATGATCCGATCGGGAGGAATCTCCATAATGTACGTTCATAGAGTGTTCTGTCATATTGTGAATAGTAGTCTCCCTTGGGTTTATTGGCTGTAATTGCTGTTCTTGATTATATGATTTCTTATTCATTGCAGTTTTGTCACTTCAATGTCTTTTTGATGACTTTGTTCCCAGGCCTTAATTTCGTTTTGGGTTCAGTTCTTAATCTCTGGTAAACATCCTAAAATTAAATATGGATTCTCTAGAACTGCACATGTGAAAGTTCCTGACAAAAAGGGTGTACACATATGTGCAATCGCTAGTGGATATTTTTCCACATTGCCAGAAAATGTTCGGAAATTTACAAATTTACCTGTATAATGTTCTGTATTTACAAAATCTTTTCTAAGACCAATCAAAGTGCTGACAGAATCAAGGAGGACTTGGCATGGTTTGTTATTTACTAAACCATTGTGGAAGTTTAGTTTTCCTCTGGAGGAAATAACAGCATTAACATTTTCACATGAGTATGGAACAGTATGGCCACATTCTAAAACGCCATCTGCATGAAATCTATCACATATCTCACACTTATCAAAATTAAATATGTCAATCGCTGCTAGAGCGTTATCTTCTGATTGTACAATCTCTTCGCATTCACTCTCACTTTCTGACGAGGTGTCAATTAATGCTGCATTTGTACTCTTTAACATTCGGCGACCTTCACAATATGCCAAATAATGTCCTAGACATTTGCAGAAGAAACATTTTATAGCTCTCTTGTAATTGTTTCGTTTGGTCTGTTGTTTATTGACCATCATCTCTAAGTGAGCTCGGTTCCCTGGATTTTTATCACACATTTGAAATTGATGGTGTAACAGTTTATAGTATGGGCATGGTGGTAAGTTTGACTTTTGTTTGTTGTTGTAAGTGAATGGTTTCGTTGGTTTGATATTCGCTGCAGCTACTATGTTATTCTCACTGGTGTTTAATGTGAAAATGTCTCTGTTTGATGTGAAGTAGGCAGACCCTTTTCGTTATAATTGTTCAATAGTCTCACAATCAGATTGTTGCAAAGATTTGGCAAATGGGGTTGGTATAGATAATATAATTGTATTCATTATCATCAAATCTCTTAACTTCTCAAACCTCTTGTTCACTTTAGCAGCATTTATCCATTTATTAAAAATAGCTTGAACTTGTGACACATAGTCAATGAATGTTTGGTTGGATTTAGGCCTTAAATTGGAAAATTGGGCCTGATAACCAGGGGCATCTAGAAGGAAATTTTGCATGATTCTCTGATGGATATAATCAATAGTCTTTTCTCCATTTTTGTGGTATAGACTCAATTACTTTTAAATGTTCTAGGGCAAGATTCCGCATATATATCATTGCCCAATGTTCTTTTTGGGATTTCATGGTATTGCATTTGTGTTTCCAAATTCTCAGACCAGGCTGAGATGGAATCTCCTGCACAAAATGGTTTTACAATACCCTGATATTGTTTAGATTTCTGTTCTTCTCCCTTCCTTTTTAATTTACGAGTTTCAATATGTACTTGTGACTCAACCTCTAGTTCTTCCATCTTTATCTGTGTCTCAGAGTCTAACTTTTTCCCCTTTAATTTTAATTCCTTACTTTTAGATTCAATTTCTAACTGTCAATTTGGTTTCTTCTGCTAGCTGAGCTAATTCTAATTCCTTATTTTTAGGCTCAATTTCTAACTGTTTCTCTTTCAATTTGGTTTCTTTTGCTAGCTGTAGTTCTTTCAATTTGGTTTCTTCTGCTAGCTGTAGTTCTTTCTCTTTCATTGCCATTTCTGCTAATTATTTTTTATGCAATCGTTCCTGTGCTCTTTCTTCTCTTTCTGCGGCAGCAATTTCTTTGAATCTGCTCTCAGCCCATTCTGCAAGCTTATCGCCCGAATAACCTAATTCTTTGCCAGCTTCTACGCAATCTTTTAATGTTGACATTTTCAGTTTTCTTTTATAACAATTTCAATAAGACTAATTTATTTCACTTGATTGTATCAACTTGGTATGTGGTAATACTTTACAATGTTATTCACAGCAGAAAAAATAAAGTGCTGCTTTAATCTGCAATATACATATAAAAGTACTTATCTGGAATAGGTGGATTGTCTTCAGTGCCACGACTTGTTTTACTGCTGGTAGGAGAAATATAACACTCAGCAATATGACATCTATACATGGGTGTACATCTTTTCTGTGGTGGGAACAAAAAATATTGGTATCGTGGAAAGTTGTGCCTGTCCAATGTCATATATTAGAATACAGATACTATATTGTAATTTTATAAAGTGCAACTATGTGTAATTTCTATCGGTCAGATGGTTTTCTGTCTGGTTTCTCTTATTGTCGTTATTGTATCAAGTATACATGATATTCATTTTTCTTTCCGATCAGTCAAAACTATATCTATTCAGATTAAATGTCTATTTTAGACTGTCCTGGGGTTACGCCAAAACAGACGAGAGCCCTCAAATTAAATTTTCTATTTAAATTGTCAAACTAATGTTTGGGGTTTCTATCCAAAAGGACGATTGCCCCCAAATTATTTGTTTACTGGTTCTATCCAAAGCGGACGATTGCCCCCAAATTAACTGTTCTGTCAACGTCGTATAAATATAAGTAACCCTGGCTCGTCGTTCTAAACGTGACACCCCACGTGGACAACAATTACCTTCGGATTAATAAGCCTATGAGGGTAAACCCAGGACTATCATTCTGAGCTGGTGATGGACCCTAACTATAACTTCTCCTTTAAGTTGAACGGGGTAGGGGTAATGGTGAAATCGAATCGAATTGCATGTTTGAGCGGTTTTAGATGGTACTTATGATAAATACGATGCTTCATCTTATGACGTCATTTCAAATTAGTATTCCCCCTCTGCTGTGTGTCCACCGTGACGAGGTCGAGGGGCTTGAGTGTTTCAATGACCCCAAGAGCTATGCCGACGTTAGCACAGCTACTGGTAGGGTCACCCATGTCGGACAGGTCAAGGGAGAGGGACCAGACCAAGCGACACACAGACCTGCTGCCTTGTAGGTAGACTGGGGACAATCAAAGGCCAGGGAAAGCACCCCGAAAAAATGCTTGTCGAAATCGGATGTACTGAGCGACAAGCTTGACAAAGCAGTGCAACATAACCATTCACGATGTCACAAATTAAAATTAATCGTTATGATGATAATCCCGCGAAGTCCCATCAGGCGGTGATATTGCCGGGCCCCCTGCCTCGAGGGGGTCCACCCATGACTACTGGTGGTCACCTTCTCCTGTGCTGAAGAGTCAAGGCATAGAGGAGTAGGTTAAGAGCTACTGACCAAACACCCCGGACACTCAACATACTACAGTGGAATGCTCGATTATAACAAGAAAGTCTCCCTAACAAAGCGTCTTTATAAAGATAGAATAGATGTGGCATGCATTCAAGAGACACACCTCAACGCCCATCGCAGATTCTCAGTCAGAAGATATCAGGCCACACGTTTCGACCGCGAAGGACACAAAGGAGGAGTTTTAATACTTACACGAAATAGAATACCTTGCAGCAAAGTATCTGTGATCTCTGACAACCAAACGAAAATTATTGGTGTTGATATAATGATAAAGGGCGTGAAAATAAGAATTTACAATCTGTATAGCCCAGCAGATAAGGACCTTACACTCTCACGCATGAAAATAACTGACACAAACTGCACTATTATCGGAGACTTTAATAGCCGTTCAGAAAGATGGGGATACCCAGATACTGACAAAAGAGGAGATGAAGTGGAGGACTGGGAAATAGACTCAAATCTCCATCTACTCAACAAAGCGGATGACACACCGAGCTTCTACTCCAGAAGATGGTTTACCACTTCTACTCCAGACTTAGCTTTCTGCACAGGAGACATCCTCCACAAAATCGATCGCCATGTGCTTGACCAATTAGCAGGTAGTGACCACAGACCAATCAAGCTTGTAATGAATATGGAGTATGTTCCACAGGAGCAAAAGCCTTTGCCCCGCTGGAATTACAAACGAGCAGATTGGGACAGATTTGCCATACTAACAGACAAATATTGTGAAAACATAAATACACGATATGGCAACATGAAGCAAATGGTGGAAAGTCTAAACAGAGCAATAATACAGGTGGCCACTGAGTCTATTCCAAGAGGAGCGAGGAAAAATTACAAACCATACTGGACTGAAGAACTACAAATTTTGGAGGACAAAGTTGAAGATGCCAGGAAGACAGCAGAGAGAGAAACAACTGAAGCGACATCTCTCTTAAAGCCATCTCAGCAAAATATAAAAGAACAGTAAATCAAACAACAAGAGATTGTTGGAGGGAAAAAACAGAAAACCTGAATTTTGACAGGGATGGAAACAAACTATGGAAACTAGTGAAAGCCATGAACAATGAAGGACCTAGAAACAAACAAATAACAATTAAACAAGGAAATGCCTTGCTTACAGGAAAAAAGGCTGCAAATGCACTAATGGAACACTATGCAAATGCAAACCACATTGATATTACAACCTAACAGAAGAAAGCAATCAAAGACACACAGATGCATCATAGTAATACAGAGACAACAGCAGAATATATGATGGCAAATCTAACAATGGAAGAAATGGAACAGGCAATAGATACCCTAAAAAAGAAGAAATCACCAGGAAAGGATGGAATCACAAATGAAATGCTAATAGGACTAGGCACTAAGGCAAAAAAGAAAGTACTAGCAGTCCTAAATTACAGCTGGAAGAGAGGAATAGTCCCACAGGCATGGAAGGAAGCTATACTAATACCAGTCCCAAAGAAAGGAAAAGACATGGAAGAACCAAATGGCTATCGACCTATCAGTCCACTTAGCTGTGTAGGAAAATTAATGGAACGCATTATCAATGGCAGGCTAACATGGCATCTGGAAGAAAACAACCTTCTTAACACCACACCAAGCAGGATTCAGAAAGTACAGATCCACTGAAGATCAAATAACCTAAATAGCTCAGGAAATAGAGGATGCCTTACAAGAGAAAAAACACACACACACTAGCTGTCTGGGTAGATTTAGAAAAAGCATTTGATAAAGTATGGAAGGAAGGACTGAAAGTAAAACTGCAAAATATGCATGTTTGTGGGAAAATGTATAAATGGATCAGCCACTACCTTGAGAACAGAACTGCCAGGACAAAAGTACAAGGACAAACCAGCAAAATGATGCTGTTGGAGCAAGGTGTCCCCCAAGGAGGAGTTCTTTCACCAACATTATTCCTAGCATATATAAATGACATCACGGAAAATTTTCCAGCCAGAGTACACACATCCTCCTTTGCAGATGACCTAGCCATATGGACATCTGAAGAATATATTAGTACAGCTAACAGCAGAATACAGCAAGCCTTATTAGCGCTAGAGGACTGGTCAAAATCATGGCTAGTGAAGATAAGTGAGGAGAAAACAACATGCACAGTGTTCTCCCTCTCAAATAAAACTCAGCAACATAAGCTGGTATTGAATGGAAAAATATTGCGCCATGAAGAAAATCCAAACTATCTAGGAGTCACCTTTGATCGTCGCCTGACATGAAACCCCCGGGAAGATTAACCCTGTTAATAAATGCACGCAGAAGTCGGATGTGTCGGCCTTACGTCACAAGAACGCAGCTCTGCTGTAAACAGACACAACGCGATCACGTCCTAAAAAAGGGCTCTGGATGAAAGAAAAAGAAGAGGAAGAAGAAGAAATTAGTGTTCCTGGTGTTATTGATTTGTTAATTTAAGCGTTTCGAACATTTTGTCCTGCATTATTCTGCTCTTCTTCATACATGCTATGTGTGTTGTTGTCGTCGTCTTACAGTTTGTGGTGGTGTGGTTATTGTTGTTGTTGCTGTGATGGCGGTGGTGTGGTTATTGTTTCCTTGGTTGTGTTGTTCAGGACCCCATCGATTTGAGGAGTATAGTGGTTAGTAATCATGTCTGCAAAAACAGTTGCCCCGGTTCAATACCTAGAAGAAGCGAGTTTGTTTTTCCAACCAGTATAGTTCTGGGGTCGACACACATTAATGAACTTGGGTTTCAAATATTCTTCATTAGAGATTTAACATTAGAGATTTAAAGATTGGCACCTTGCCGTCTTGACAGACGATAGTTTGTTACATTGTACCACAAAAAGGTATATCTACAACCCATGGCGGTAGTGAATGTCACTGATCAGATGAATTCGCGCTGTAAATGTTCGTCCACGATGGATACATGTGAACACATGGTCATTTTCACCATCACGCACCATCTTACGTCTCACACGCTCAGTATGTGCTTTATATGCAATCATTTTCTCCTTTATCTTTATTACATTTCTGATAGTTGCGCTCCATGCAACACGTTCAGCGGCGACTTGCTCCCAATGTGCATTATCAATGCCTGTATCAAACATGTCCCGCTTACACAATCTTTGTATCGTAGTAGAGGCCGACCCTGAGATCTCTTACCCATCTGTAATTCACCAAAAAAGATGTCCTTTGGTATTCTACCATCATCCATCCTCCTAACGTGTCCTATCCATCTAAGTCTACGAAGACTGAGCATGGAACACACCGTCACACAACCTAATCTTTCCAATACTTCAGTATTTGTGATTTTGTCTTGCCGCTTAATACCAAGAATTCTTCGCAGACACCGCATATGAAAGCTGTTTAAATGTTTCTCTTGGCGTGAGTAAGTTGTCCAGGTTTCACTGCCATAAAGAAGAGTACTAAGGACACAGGATTGATAGGCGAGGACTTTTGTTTTGGCAGTAAGCTTCCTGTTCTCCCAGACTCTTTTTGCTAACATGTTCATTGTTGTTGCTGCCTTGCCAATCCTGATGTTGATTTCCTAATCTAGGGATAATTTGTTATTTACCACTGATCCTAGATATGTAAAATGGTCTACCATCTCCAGTTCGGCCTTGTCAATAAAGATTGATTGTACCCCGTATGCACCTTGTGACATAATCTGTGTCTTATTTTTGTTAATTGTTAAACCAAATTCAGAACAAGCATTGGAGAATGCAGATAGATGCCAGGGAGCTGCGTGGTCTCGAGGTATGCATAGCAATGACTTTTTCGTACGAATCCTGTGTGTGTTTTAATAGTTATGAGCCGACCCCCGTGCGACCACTGAATCACATCTCACAGCAACCATCCGGCCACTTAATGACTTTTGCATATGGTGCCGATGACGTACACCAGGCACCCGACAACCTAGGGTAACAGTATGGTTGTTGTGGTAATAGTAGTAGTAATGGTAGGAAGTTTTCTCAGACATCCGCACCCATTTACAAAACACGGTGAAGGATGTGCTGTTCGCAGTCCCTATACCTTTGTATTCGAGTGTGTATTTATTCGTCTATTCTTGTGAGTGTGATTGTGCCATTGTTATTGTGATGTCTCTGTACTTGTCTGTATGTGTCTGTGTGTGTATACGTTTGTCTATTCTTGTGATGCGGCCGTACTTGTGTCTTTGTTCTTGTGTGTGTGACTTTTACACATGCCGATAAAGAGACTTGTATCTCTACCAATGCAACCGCTACTATTGCTGTCGCTACAACTACCTCTATTGGTACTACTATTACTACTGTCGTTTCACTGCCCTTTACCCACTACCATGTCACTAATCGTACTTTCCCCAACAATTTAAGTGGTCGCTCGACCGCTTGACCACGTCATCTACCACTTTATCCATTATCATGTCACTACACGTACATTCCTCGACAATTTCCTCACTTGACCACGTTATCGAGCGCTTTAACCATCACCATGTCACTACACGTACCTTACCCTACAATTTCCTCACCTGACTACTTGACCACTGGTTGACCACTACTTGACCACCTCTTGATCATCACCATGTCACTACACCTACTTCCTCTAAAATTTCCTCACTTGACCACTGCTGACCACCTCTTAATCATCACCATGTCACTACACCTACTTTCCTCTAAAATTTCCACACTTGACCACTACTTGACCAGTGCTTGACCGCTGCATGACCACCCTTTGATCATCACCATATCATTACAACTACTTTTCCCTAAAATTTGCTCACTTGACCACTTCTTGACCACCCTTTGACCATCACCATATCATTACAACTACTTTTCCCTAAAATTTCCTCACTTGACTACTTGACCACCTCTTGACCACGTCATCTACCACTTTAATCACTACCATGTCACTACAGTACTTTCCTCCACAATTTAAGTGATCACTCGACTGCTTGACCACTACTTGACCACCTCTTGACCACTATTACCTGCTATCCACCCCTTAACACTGAATTACACTACACCATATCCATTACAATCAACTACTTTACTCTTTAGGGTTTCATGTGTAACACGTGTGATGCTAGTGAATAAGCCATTACGACCTTCTACATAGCACTAATAACCACCCCTTATCAACTAATTTCACTAAGCCATACCCACTATGACAACTATCGCCACCGCAACTATTCCTTCTATTCCTACTAATGTACACCGCCAATGTGCTAACAGTTCAAAATATTTTAACACACCACTCACCAACGTTTTTACAACACGTTACTTAATGACTTTTTTTTGCTACTTGTTCTCTTCGGTCGAGTTTGTAATGTGCATCATCAGACTGGCAAAAGAGGGCGGGTGACTACTTCAGACTGACATAGACATAACCTATAATGAAGCAAAAAATTTATAAAAAGCACGTATAGAACCAAATGGGAATCAGAGCATCCAGGCCACCAGAAAGATGATGCAATAAAGAGGTTCTGAAAGTAGATAAAGAAATTCAAGAACAATACAAAGGGACTGTGAAAAATAGGTACAATGCAATAGCTAAATTACAGAGTATAAATGAACAGTGGGAAATGTTAAGGGACTCCATTCATCAAACTAGCAAAGAAATATTACCGGAGAGAATCCAAAATACCTAAGAAAAAATGGATGAGTGAAGACATCTTAATGCTGATGGACAAAAGAAAAAAGAGTACAAATGACAAACAAGAATACATTAAGATAAATAAAGAAATAACGATGGAATAACAAAAACGATAAATGTGGGAAGGCAAAAGAAAGTTGATTTTAAAAAAAAAAAGTGTCGCTTAAAAGTCGACAGGGTCGACTTCATTACACCGGGTTTTATCCCATATGGCTCTTTCTCTTTCCGCAGCGCGGAAAGCGTCGCACAAAGCACGAACTCCGTAGTTTTTAGCGACGACCCATAGGAGTCTCCGAAACATTTAACTCGTAAACCGAAGGGTGCGGCCTGGAATCGAACCCACAACCTTCGGAGCATGAGTCAAACGGCTTGACCACTTCGCCACAGAGACTCCCAGTTGATTAAACAAGCATTGCAAAAAAAAAATAATTAATAATTGAATTAAATGCCATTAAAGATACCAAAAATATGCACAGACAAATCAGTGAGCTGACGGGAAGCAGACAAATCAGTGAGCTGACGGGAAGAAACATAAGAATAAATACAGTGTGTTTGAAATCAACAACAGGAAAGATATTATTGGAGGAAGATGCTATAACGAAGAGGCGGAATGAGTATATAAGAGAATTATATGATGGAGAAATGGAAGAATTAACAGAAGAACGTAACTTAGAAGGTCCACCTATTCTAAAAGAAGAAGTCGCTGACACTATTAAACTTATGAAGAAAGGAAAAACAGATGGGCCAGATCAAATCACAATAGAAGACTTAGAAGTGTTGGGAGAATTTGGAGTAGATATATTAACCAAAATGTTGAATGATATTTACAGCAGTGGATATTTACCCAGTGAAATGCTGAAATCTGAATTTATAGCTATACCAAAAAGACCAGGAGCAATTAATTGTGAAGATTTTCGTACAATTAACCTCATAAACATATCACTAAGCTTCTACTCAGAATCATAATGAGAAGAACCAGAAAGAAAATAAAAATGGAAATAAGTGAAGAACAGTATGGATGTGTGGAGGGAAAGGGCACAAACAATGCAATTTATACATTACGAAAACTAATAGAAAGGGCAATAGAGAAACAGAGAGATATATATTTGTGCTTCATAGATTATACTAAGGCATTTGATAAAGTAAAACATGATGAACTGATTAAAATGTTGGAAGATATCAGCACTTATGGGAAAGATTTAAGAAATAATAAAGAATATTTACTGGAACCAAGTAGCGGCAATTAAAATGGGAAATAAAGAGGGTAGTTACGAACAGATAAAGCTAGGAATACGACAGGGATGTGTCTTGTCACCAGATCTGTTCTCCCTGTATAGAGAAGTAATAATGAGAGAGATAAAAGAGATGCCAGGAATACTAGTTGGAGGCTATAATATAAATAATATACGCTATGCAGATGACACAGTATTGGTGGCGGAGAAATCAACAGACCTACAACAATTGTTGGACATTGTAGAAACAGAGAGTTCAAGGAAATGACTCTCCTTGAATATCAAGAAAACAGTAACAATGGTGATATCAAAGAAAATGGTGACACCAAAATGTGACAGAAATAGAAGGGAAAATTCTTGGAAAATACCTGGATGGCTTGGCCACATGACATGGACGAGACAGGAACACTGAGTTGATCCACGACTCTGGTGATCGAGTGAAATGGTGTGTCGTGACCGCCCATGCTTTTCGGAATGGCACATGATTGATTGATTGAGGGGCGTTTATAACATCAGATGGAAGATGTACAACAGAGATTAAGAGCAGAATAGGGCAAGCAAAAGCCGCATTTCAGAAAATGAAGAGTATCTTGTGCAATGAGTCGCTATCAATGAATGTAAGAAAGAGAGTGCTGAAATGCTATATAGAACCCGTATTGCTGCATGGCAGTGAATCTTGGAATGTAAATGAACACATTAAGAAGAAATTAGAAGCAACAGAGATGTGGTTCCTGAGACGAATGTTGCGAATTCCTTGGACTGCCAAAGTAACTAGCAATGACTGCCTGAGATAGACTAATGAAACTAGAATATTATATTTATATACAACAACAAGACATCGAGACAACTGGAAAGATACAGGATAAGAGAGGCAGAGGCAGACCAAGAGAAATGATGCTGGATGGATTGAGACGGTGGCATGGAGTAAAATCATCAGCAGAGTTGATCCAGAAAACCAAAGACCGAGATCTGTGGGGAGCCATGAACGCCTACGCCAGCTGGCAGGGCACTTGATGATGATGTCATTGTTTCGGTAATGCTACTGGCTATTATTATTATTTGTATAGAATTACGTACCTCTTAGTTTTTATACGCGCTTTCCCACTTGCAAGAACTAGAACAGTGGGTCACAACTACGGGGTATTCCCCCCCCCCCCCACCAGATGGGGCGGGGGGGGGGGGAATTCATCGTTCCATGGGGGGGGGGGGGGGGTTAAGATTATTTCAAGATCGCGTTAATACAAGAACCGATTACTTGATATTGTTTTTCCCTCCATACTTTTACGGTTCTGTATTTCTCTGTAGACCCGCAAATCGCGTTTTATGTAGGCGTCTAGACTTGTTCTAGTATGTGTTAATGAATTTAGCTTCCATTTTTACGTATACTGTGTAAGGGGTAGGGGATTTATAGGGAGGAAATATGACAGTCTGAACATATGGTGAAGAGGTGCATGAGGCAAAGAAGGTTGAGAACCACTGAACTAGAAGAAACATGGCGGCTTGTTTGTGTTGAATGTTGGACTCAACATTCAGTTTAGAAATGTTGAACATTGGACTATATCTTTCGATAAATGTTTATTTACGTTGAATATCGTCTTAATATCCCATTGACCTCTAGTCCTCTACCATTGGCAAAAGTCTCGAGAAGGAACAGGATTGATTTCTTCAGGTAACTCGACTCAGCTTTGAAGACTTTTGGACTATTTTGGGCTTTGGATATGCAGCCATCCAATCCATGTCTCCCTGATCCAATATTCATTTAATTTGTTTCTAATTCTCTCCTTGTATTTTTAGGTCTTCCTCTATTTCATTGACCCTATAAATTATCAATTATCAGGTTTTCTCAATTCAATTATAATTATAATATGTAAGCCAAGTCGTCTATTAGCATATTATGATATGTAAAGATATATAGACAATATTTAAAAAATTGGGTTTTTACTTACCAAACCATGACAGTTGGATACAGCTTGACAAGACGAATCCAACGGTATCTCAACGAAGACTGTACGTTAATTCTAAGCGGAGTTATTAATATTTTAGTGTCTTGATCTACAATCAGGAAGTGCGACGGAATTTTAGTTAGTAAGTGAGACGGTTCTGATAGCGACCCAATAAATTGGGAGATGAGAAATTCTGCCATCTATTACCGTGGCTTGTTTATTTTTAAACGGACAACATAGTGCCATATATCATTGCGTCCGGGGCAGCAAGGCCTAACTTGGCATATTATCTATTTTTCGATATGATGTGCCATGACCTAATTAACAATTAAAGATAGCCACCAATTGTTTATTATTCATTAAAAGTCTGTCGCAAAGCTAACAAACCTGGCAAGATGTATATTTTATTGTGTGTTTTGGTAACAGGAAAGTAAAGGTCACATTCCTCTTTTGATAGAATGTCGAGAGGATCGACTTCATTGCCCCAGGTTTTTCCCATATCGCTCGCTCTCTTTCCGCACGGCGGCCTGCCAAACGTATCTCCCAAAGCACGAGAGTCTCTAAGTCTCCGAGAAAAATGCACTTGACTCTTAAGACTATTTGATAGGATGTGCTGTGACCTAATTAACAGTTAAAAATAACTGCCCATTTATATTAATTAAATGTCATGTGAAATGTTCATCATTAGTGAAAGAACAATTCATGAAAATGTACTCACATTGTCTTGATGCAACCATTGCATTGCGGCAGCTTTCTTTTGTTGATTAAATATCATGCAATAATGTAAGTGCATAAGTTTTTATCTACTGCATAAGTTTCAGCCTAGCAGACAGACCACAGTAGCATTTATTAGAGTTGTTTCCCCCAATCTGTGACATGTGGTTGTCAAATACATTAAATCAGAAGCAAGCATGTGTACGTACGCCATGGTTACAGGAAGTTGCAAGAAATTTTCCATGAAAACACCTACTACCAAGCCCCCCCCCCCCCCCCCCCTCCCCCCCACTACCACCACCACCAATATTCAAAGAGGGAGACAACTGACATTGCTATTCATATCCAGTGCCAGAAGCTTTTTCTAGTGATACAATTATCAGGTTTTCTCAATGTATGTCGTATTCGGTGCCAAAAGCTTTTGCTAGCTTCATGATACACTGACTATTGTAATTTGTATTGGTATTTATTTGATACTATTTCATTTGTTTACATTCTCACCATGAGCTCCACATTTGTAATTCTATCATTTTAGTTCTTTTATTATTTTGCCTAGTCAACAATAAATGAATGTTTTAGTTTATTGCTAATAATATTAATATTAGTAGTTGTTTTAAGTCAATTCACATGTTTCTGATCCACACAGACTACAGTAGTATTGATTTAATGTTATTATTGAATATTCTATTTAATTTCTTTTGACTTGCCAAATAATTAAATATCCTATTGCTATCAAATCAACTCTTGCATTCTTCTTTTAATATCTGCATAAGCTCACCCATCTGTGTCAACATTCCTATCTCAATAGATGTATAGTATCAATATCTTTGACTTTTTCTTTGACTTTTTAGACCTAATTGTTTAGAAGGAACATTTGTGACAAGATTTCCTTGTTTTTCTCTCCAACTGAAGATGCGTTATTGGATGTATTGTATGGAAGAGGGGAAAAGATACAACAAAGAATGGTTGCTGATATAAGTATTAGATTAACTTTAATTTAATGTTTGTATGATGTGTGACACAAGTAATACAGATTTTCCACAAAGCTGTCATGTATTATTGTGTTATTTTTGTCATGATAAACCAATATCATTACACTGTGATTGATTGCCAAACCCCAAATTCTTATAAGGAGCTTGAGGAATAACATCAGAAATCATGTCTTGATGTAATCATAAGACATTTGGAATAATTAATCATGATTTTATATTATCTTAAAAAACATTCATTTATTTAGTTTATTGTTGCATACATATGTAACTTACAAATTGTTTCAGATTGAAAGATGGAGAGTAAACTACCATCAAATGTCAAGGTAGAACAACCTGAAGTATATATAGGTCAAGGTAAGATTAAGTGAAATATAACAAAACAGTTAGTTGAATATCCTTTACAGGATGTTGCAGTCAACCCCAGCATTTACTGGATGTTTTTGATTTACTCGATAATATTACATTTAGTTGTTTACCTTTGCTTTCTGAATGGCCAAAGCCTTATACCATCAAAATCAACACAATAGCAGAATATAAATCTACTCAGACACTGGGAAAATTAAGGTCATAGGTATGACCGAGTATCCACGGGGATGAATGCACAACTCTGCAGCTGAGTCGAGCAGAGAATTCTCTTGTTTGTATATAATTTTACAAGTCTAAGGTCTTTCCCATCAATTTGTAGATCTTCAAGCATCTTTATCATGTTGACATATCTTACTTTATCAAAAGCCTTTGTGTAGTCAATAAAGCAAAGATGTAGATCTTTGTTTACTTCTATAGAATGTTCAATTACTGTTCTCAGTATATACACAGCATTTACTTTACCATTGCCTTCTACAAACCCAAATTTTTCTTCTCCTATATCAAGTTGTATTTTCTTCCTAACAATTTGCATGCTACTTCTGAGCAAAATCTTTGTTATGTGACTCATTATACTAATTGTTCAATTTTGATCAAATTCCAAATCTCCTGATTACTTTGGGATTGCAATAAATACAGAATTACATAATTCACGAGGTATATTGCCAGTATCATATATTGTAATCGGCAGTCTGGTGACTTGATCTATTCCATATTCTTCTAAAGCATTAATCATTTCTATTGTGATGTTGTCTGATTCGGGGGTATTGCCAGTTCTCATATGGTTAAGAGCATTCTGAACCTCCATCTTCAAAATTGATGGTCCTTCATTATTATTTTGAATGTCATACTGTTCTTCTCTGTTATCATCATAAAGGTTTTTAACATAATCTGACCATACATGTGAAATATGATCTTTTTCTATTATGGTTTTTCCATCTTTAGTTTTTAGGCAACCTGTTGATGTACGTGTTCTTTGATTAGTAAGCTCCTGAACTCTTTTGTGCACTAATTTTTGTATTTTTACTGTTGTGTTGTTTTTCAATTTCTATGTAGTTTTTCTCAAGCCATGGTTCTTTTGCCTCCTTACATAATGTTCTGACTTTAATGTTAATTTCTTCATATTTGGCAGGATTATTTGTGTTGTGTCTTCTTGGTTTCATTAGTTGTAAAATTTGTTGTAAAGTTTCAAGTTGTAAAATTTCTTCAGTCATCCATTTCTTACTACCCACTTTCATTAAGTTTGGAATAGTTGTTTCTGTAGCCACACTGATTGACTTCTTCAACATTTCCCATTGATCATCCACATCTTGAAATAGAATCTCTAGATCAGACAATATATCAATTTTTTCTTTAATTCCATGTTAAAATTGTCTTGTACTTCTTTGTTATTTTTCAATTTGCACAAATCATATTTAGTGTTTCTTGTATGTTTGACTTTCTTTAACTTTACTCTCAATCTCATCTCATCTCATCATGTTCCTCTTGTACCTTGCGGTGTTGAGGTGAAGTATAAACTTCGTGAGAGTGTCCGGTTATGGGCTTCGTATATCGACATTCCCATGGATTCTATTATTCCCTCTGTCCAACGTTTACGTGGTCGGCCTCTTCCTCTGTTTCCATCTGGTCTGTACATCATTGCTTGTTGTGGCATGCTGTTGACTGGTAGCCTACTTGCATGGCCAAACCATTTGACTTGCTGCTTTCTAATAAAATCTAGAGCAGCTTTAACCCCTACTTTAGTCCTGATTTCTTCATTTCTGATCTTATCTCTTCTTGATACGTTGAGTATTCTTCTCAGGAACCTCATTTCTGTTGTTGTGATTTTTCTTTTCTCTTTTTCTGTCATTGTCCAGGTTTGGCATTGGTAGCACAGAGTTGGTAGGAAGATTGTGTTGTAAAGTGCTTTCTTAGTAGTTATTGATACATGTTTGTTCTTTAGTATAGGTGCCATTTGTCCAATGAGTTGATTTGCCTTATTGCACCTATTTTCGATCTCGTCTTCTGATCTGCCATTTGATGATATTATACTTCCTAGGTACTTGAAGCTCTTTACTTGTTTCAAGGGATGTTCGTTTAGGTGAATTGTTGCTGTTTGTTCTTCTTTAGTTATAGTCATTACCTCTGTTTTGCTTGTGCTAATTTTCATGTTATGTTCCCTACACATTTCGTTTAGACTATTCATGTGGTCTTGTAATTAAGCTTCTGATTTTGCTATTAGTGCTTGGTCGTCCGCAAACAGGAGTTCTCTAATGGTTAGATTTGCAGATGGTTCTTCTTCTGTGTTCTCGTCATGCGGTATTCTTGCTGTCTCTGCTTGGCTGGTTTCTTTACATATGTTGTCTATATATGTTATGAACAAGAGAGGGGACAGGACACAACCTTGTCGTACTCCAGATCTTATGGTGAAGGGTTCTGAGTGTTCTCCAGTTGCTCTCACTATGCATTCACTGTTGTTGTATAAACTTCTACATAGGTTTGTTAGATGTGTACTCACTCCATATTGTTTAAGGATTTCCCACAGCTTGTTTCTATCTACCCTATCAAATGCCTTTTCTTGGTCGACAAAGGCTAAGTAGAGTGTTTCATTGAATTCAATTGATTTTTCTATAAGTTGTCTAAGAGCAAAAATGGCGTCTGTGCATCCTTTGTTTTTCCTAAATCCAAGCTGCGTTTCGCTTAGCTGGGGTTCTAAAGTAGTTCGTAATCTTTTTTCAAGAATTTTGCAAAATATTTTCCCAGTATGACTCAACAGTGAAATGCCTCTGTATTGTGTGCAATCTCTTTTGCTGCCTTTGTTTTTCCAATGTGCCTGTAATTAATCTGTGATCACTGCAATAGTTTGCATTGGGAACTGTTTTTGCAATTGTTAACGCATTTCAAAACTTGCTGCTAATCAGGATGTAATTTATCTGGTTTCTAAGCAGTTTCTTGCTGCTGTCTGGACTCCTCCATGTCCATAACCTTCTAGTATTTTGTTTAAACCAGGTGTTTCCTATAACAATTTTTTGTTCTTTTGCCCATTCTACAAGTCTGTACCCTCTCTCATTTTGTTCTCCCAAACCATGGTTGCCTACTGTGCATCCGTCGCCTTGATTTTCTACTTTTGCATTGAAGTCACCCATTATGATATTTATTTCTGATGTTTTTACATTTCTTCAAAGCAGACTCCCTGTCATTATAAAATTCCTCTATATTATCTTCACTAGCATATATTTGAATTACGTTTATGTTAAAAGGTCTGCCAATTATTTTTACTAATAGAACCCTGTCTGATACAGCCCAATATACTTTAACAGAATGTGATGTTTGTCGATCCAATATAATAGCTACACCTCTTTACCGTTCTTCTCCCCAGAATAAATAATCTTCCCAGAGGAATATTTACTGGAAACAAGCAGCTGTAATTAAAATGGGAAATAAAGATAGCAGTTATAAACAGATGAAGCAAGGAGTAAGACAAGGAAGTGTTTTGTCACCAGATCTATGCTATGCAAATGACAGTCTTGATGGCTGAATGCACAACAGACCAACATCTTGTGGACATTGTAGTAATGCACAAAAGAACTTTTCTTGAATATCATGAAAACAGAAACCATGATTATATCAAAGAAAAAGGTAATACCAACCAAAGAAATAATAATAGTAGGGAAACACTTAACCAAGCTGATAAATTTAAGCTCCATTTCAGAAAATGAAAAGTGTCTGAGTCAATATGTCACCATCATTGAATGTCAGAGAGTCTTGAAATGTTGTACAGAACCTGTCTTACTGAATAATGGTGAAACGTTTAACATGAATAAACAAATTCAGAACAGCTTAGAAGCAATAGAGATGTGAAAGCTGAGACGAATGTTGCGAATATGTTGTCCGTTCAGAGTAACTAACAATGATTGCCTAGTAAAGGCTAATGCCACTAGAACATTATATACAACTATAAGAAGGAGACGAACATTATTCTGTGGTCATGTAGTGAGAAGAGGGGCATTGGAAAACACTGTGATAATTGCATGCTGGATGGACTGAGACAGTGGCATGGTGGGATATCTTCAGCGGATTTGATTCTGAGCACCAGGGACCGAGATCTGTGGAAAGATATGAACACTTACTCCAGTCGGGAAAGGCACATAATAATGATGAATGTACGAGTCTAGTCAGTGAACATCAACCAATGAGCAGTGGTGTCATAACCTTGTCCTCAAAAAGATTAATTTAAATAGCTGGCGTTTCTGCTAACCTAATGGAAAGGTGAACACCTCATGAAGTTCAGTACACTGCAGTAGATTGTGGACTTACTGTCGTGTGTGTAAAGAATGAATGTCGCAGTAGTTCCTTGTTCTTCTTTACCCCTTTAGTGTCGTCCCTGGAGTGAGGGGAATCAACACCCACATTTGTTTTAATTCAATATCTCTATTCTGGAGATATCCAGCAGACTCCGTCCACACACTCCCTCAATCTGAAGACACCTTCCTCTTACTCACCCCTGGATCATGCCCCCTCTCATTCTTCCCCAACATAACATACGTGACAACTCTAGCTTCAACAAATAAAAACAAGAAATTTATTAAAGCAAAGAGTATATGCAGGAGAAGTGTATGTGTGTATAAGGTGTAGAATGTGTGACGTGTATTCTAAATCGTCTATAGACTCAGATCAGTGTTCAAGAGTATAGTCATTCTCATCCCTGTGCTGAAGACACACCAGCACCATGTATCCCATACAAGTAGCCTCACCCAGGTGATGCTCCTCCGGTCACGTGAAGACTTCCTCCGTTGTCTCTGGAACCACCAGGATGCTTGGACACCCCTGACAAACACTGTCCAATGAGAGTCTGATTCACACGATGAACTTCCTCGGTTATTTAACGGACTGTTAATCAGGAAATTCTAATCCTATTGTCACTGTTATTGGAGAAATCTTAATGGATCTAGAGTCACTGGTTCTAAAGATTCCTCATATTAACACCACAATCTAACTGTTCTGGGTATCAGTATAAATTATGCAATGTTCTGACTGTTCATTGATACATCTATCACTTGGCTAAACCTCAATCTCGTCAGCATGTTCTGCTCAGCAGAAGCCAGGTTCCCGCAAATCAACTTGGGTATAAGCCCTATGTAGCGGCCTCTCAGCAACCTCTGTCTTCAGATTCTGAGCGATCATCTTCTAAATTTGTGTTAGTCCCACCGCTGAAAATCACAGCACACATACGTGGACTTGGAAATTGAACCTGTAGAATAGAGAATACTATGGTGAGGGCAACTGGTCCTGGCCAGAATTAGGTAAGTGTAGGCCAATAACAGCACTCAGATCTATAACAGAGATCCGATCTCTGTCATACGGCCAAATAACTCAATCATATGATCTGAGACATGGCAACACCAGGAAAGAATAAAGGAACGGGTAGAAACCCAGCAGATGCCCTACTGGAAGATCCTACCATTACCCATACTTCTTCTCCCTCTCAACCATCCTTAATCTCTCTAATTATTATTCCACTACATTGTCCTCAACTTCCCGAGTAAAATGATATATAACACAAGCTAATTGAAGCCACACAATAGAATACTAGTGCCGACGCTCCTATGATACTTTCTAGCACCGCAATTATAGAACATTCTATCACTAATCATAATACATTATATCACTGCACAGTATAGCACTCTATTCCTAATCATACTCTTAAGTTAGATATAATTAATTGCCTACCATATGTCTATTCCTGCTGCTAATCGAAACTAGGCGATCACAGACTGGATCTATGTCCGCTGATAATTATCAACAAGTTGACACCCCTAGTTTCTCTCATGTAACACAACTCGGAATAATCCCCAATCCTAACACTTCAGAATGTTTTCCTCGACTCCCTCCACCTGTTTACCGCACTGGGTTTTATATGGGTGCTTGAGTGAGTCACCAGAAAGTCCAGACGCCAATCAGTCCAGAATCTGGCTTTGTCCTCCTGTTTCCAGACTAACCTGAGACAATTAGCTGTCAAGTTTCCTTTTCATCTGGGGAGTTCTTTGTCTCATCCAACAAATATCCTGGCTGTTTGTGAGCCGGAGACCTTTCCCCCATTACAGAATCCTTCCGACCTCTAGCAGGCATTCTGTCTATCACTTGCAACGGCCAACTCCCGCTTCGTAGACAGATGTCGCCAGTACACGTCTCTCAAACAACAACCTGTCAACCGTGTGTAGACAACTTGACGTGACTCACTTAGATCTCATACACAAATATCGACCAGATGCAGACAGTTATAACAACGTATTTTCCCCAGTTAGTTCCACATCAAAGGGTCAATTGTGTTTGCAAACTAATGTCGGGCCTGATTGTCATCGATCGACTGACAAGTTATTTAACTCGTGACACTTACAACTCTGAATTACAATGAGGAACAGTAACAACCTAGATTATACATCAGCCTAGATTATATATCAGCCTAGATCATGCATCAGCGTTGATCATACATCAGCTTAGATCATACTTGAGCACATTAATCATTCTTCTTCTCCATCTTTCATTCACTTGAAATTGATTGTGTCTATAGCTGCAATGTTTGCCTGTTTGATTACACATACACATCTGTTCAATACCTTGTATATTCATGAGGCTATTAATTATTTACTTTGGTGTGTTTCAGAAACACACTCATGGTCTCCAAGTAGTCCTTACCTCTCCATACAAGAGCATTCACAAAAGTGGACATATGACAGCATAGATGTGAAGGTTGTGAAACAAGAACTATCGGATGTTCTGTGTGAGGACAGGAGTCACAGCTTCAGTAAAATGGTAGACATAGCTGGGGGTAGCATCATTCCAGAAATGGCAGGGGACAGCAACTCAGAATCAAGAATGGTTGAGAGCAGGTGTAAGGATTCAGTAAAACATGAACATTGTTGTCAAATGTTAGAAAATGTCTCTTCTTTTGCTGGAAATGGCAGTGTGAAGAAACATAAGCGAACATATGTAGGAGAGAAGCCTTACAAGTGTGATAATTGTGGTGCTTATTTTACTCAAGCTGGCAATCTGAAGACCCACAAGAGAACTCATACAGGAGAGATACCTTACAAGTGTGATGATTGTGGTGCTTCTTTTAACCATGCTAGCAATCTGAAGGTTCATATGAGAACACATACAGGAGAGAAACCTTACATGTGTGATGATTGTGGTGCTTCTTTTAAGCATGCTAGCAGTCTGAAGGCCCATAAAAGAACACATACAGGAGGTAAACATTACAAGTGTGATTATTGTGGTGCTTCTTTTACTCACTTTGGCAATCTGAAGAGACATAAGAGAACACATACAGGAGAGAAACCTTACAAGTGTGATGATTGTGGTGCTGATTTTACTTATGCTAGCAATCTGAAGAACCATAAGAGAACACATACAGGAGAGAAACCTTACAAGTGTGATATTGTGGTGCTTCTTTTACGCGTGCTAGCAATCTGAAGGATCATATGAGAACACACACAGGAGAGAAACCTTACAAGTGTGATTATTGTGTTGCTTCTTTTACTCAATTTGGCCATCTGAAAAGACATAAGAGAACACATGCTGGAGAGAAACCTTACAAGTGTGATGATTGTGGTGCTTCTTTTATTCAAATTATCGCTTTGAAGCATCACATGCAAAGACATACAGGAGAGAAACCTTACAAGTGTGATGATTGTAGTGCTGCTTTTATTCAAATTAGTGCTTTGAAGCATCATATGCGAAGACATACAGGAGAGAAACCTTACATGTGTGATGATTGTGGTGCTTCTTTCAACCGTGCTAGTAGTCTGAAGGACCATGAGAGAATACATACAGGCGTGAAATCTTACATGTGTGATTATTGTGGTGCTTCTTTTAAGAATGCTAGCTATCTGAAGAGCCATAAGCGAACGCATACAGTAGAGAAACCTTACATGTGTGATAATTGTGGTGCTTCTTTTAAGCATGCTAGCAGTCTGAAGGTCCATAAGAGAACACATACAGGAGAGAAACCTTACATGTGTGATTATTGTGGTGCTTCTTTTAAGGATGCTAGCAATCTGAAGAAACATAAGCGAACACATACAGGAGAGAAACATTACATGTGTGATACTTGTGGTGCTTCTTTTAAGCATGCTAGCAGTCTGAAGGCCCATAAGAGAACACATACAGGAGAGAAACCTTACAAGTGTGATTATTGTGGAGCTGCTTTTGCTTATGCTAAAATTCTGAAGGCCCATAAGAAAACACATACAGGAGAGAAACCTTACAAGCGTGATGATTGTAGTGCTTCTTTTAACCATGCTGACATTCTGCAGGCTCATAAGAGAACACACACAGGAGAGAAACCTTACAAGTGTGATGATTGTGGTGCTTCTTTTACTCAATTTGGCAATCTGAAGAAACATATTGGAATACATCATCATCATGTTCCCTGCCAGCTTGCTTAGGCGTTCATGTCTCGTCACAATACCAAAGAATGCTGTTTGTCTCTGTCTTTTAATTGTGTGTCATGTTCTAGTGTCAATAGCCTCTTCCAGGCAATTATTGCTAATTACTCTGGATGTCCAAGGTATTCACATCATTTGTTGTGAGAGTGACATCTTCATTGCTTCCAATCTGTTCTTAATTTGTTCAGTCGTGTTCCGTAATTTTCTGCCTTATAGACAGGTTCTATATCACATTTTAGCACTCTTTTTCTGAAATACATTTATAGTGACTTACTAAATGAGATACTTTTCATTTTCTGAAATGCAACTTTAACTTGACCTATATTCTTCTCTTAATCTCTGTCACATATCTTCAATCTAGTGTTACAATTGTCCCTGGGTATTTAATCTTATCAACATGGTTAAACATTTTCCCCTCTGTTGTTATATCATATTTTGGTGTCATCTTTTACTTTGATATAAACATTGTGTCTGTTTTCTAAATATTCAAGGAAAATCCTTTATAGCATTCTATATTACTACAATGTCCACAAGTTGGAGATCTTGTGCATTCTCAGCTATCATTGCTGTGTTAGAGAATACATGCAGGAGAAAAACCTTGCAAATGTGGTTGTTGTGAGTCTTTGTTTACTCATGATGGCAGTCTGAAATTTCACAATAGAACTCATTCTGGAGTGTCATGTCCATGGTGCTTTTACACTTATTTTAATATTCTCATGTAAGACAAGAAAACATGCAATAGAGAACTCTTAGAAGTGTGATATCTGGCGTTTTTACACTTATTTTAAGGTTCTTGTGTAAGACAAGACAACACACAAGAGAGAACTCTTAGAAAGCTGATATCTGTGGTGTGTTAATGGTATTTTAATGTTCTCATGTAAGACAAGAAAACATAAAAGAGTGAACTCTTAAAAGTGTAATGTCTGTGGTGTGTTTGCACTTATTTTAATGTTCTCATGTAACACAAGAAAACACTACAAGAGAGAACTATTAGAAATGTGATGTCATGATGTTTCTGTTACTTAAGCCTGACGTGAAGAACCTGAGGAAAATGCTTACAGGAAGGAAACTTTATAAGTGTATTAATTTTGATGTCTCTTTACTTTCAATGTAAACTCTAAAATACTGCACAATTATAACTGTGCTATAACAAATCCACCATATCACCCATCGGATGCCAGTTGATGTAGAAATATGGGGCTTAGCACCATATACCCAGTCCACCTCGTGGTGTGAGAGGTGATCCTTTACTTTACTTTCACGGATGTGATGTTTATGGTTGTTGTGTTCCTCTTTACTTTACTTTCATGGATGTGATGTTTATGGTTGTTGTGTTCCTCTTTACTTTACTTTCATGGATGTGATGTTTATGGTTGTTGTGTTCCTCTTTACTTTACTTTCACGGATGTGATGTTTATGGTTGTTGTGTTCCTCTTTACTTTACTTTCACGGATGTGATGTTTATGGTTGTTGTGTTCCTCTTTACTTTACTTTCATGGATGTGATGTTTATGGTTGTTGTGTTCCTCTTTACTTTACTTTCACGGATGTGATGTTTATGGTTGTTGTGTTCCTCTTTACTTTACTTTCACGGATGTGATGTTTATGGTTGTTGTGTTCCTCTTTACTTTACTTTCACGGATGTGATGTTTATGGTTGTTGTGTTCCTCTTTACTTTACTTTCATGGATGTGATGTTTATGGTTGTTGTGTTCCTCTTTACTTTACTTTCACGGATGTGATGTTTATGGTTGTTGTGTTCCTCTTTACTTTACTTTCACGGATGTGATGTTTATGGTTGTTGTGTTCCTCTTTACTTTACTTTCACGGATGTGATGTTTGTGGTTGTTGTGTTCCTCTTTACTTTACTTTCACGGATGTGATGTTTATGGTTGTTGTGTTCCTCTTTACTTTACTTTCACGGATGTGATGTTTATGGTTGTTGTGTTCCTCTTTACTTTACTTTCACGGATGTGATGTTTATGGTTGTTGTGTTCCTCTTTACCGAACACTCGTTAGTCTCTGATGATGGGTTATCACAGTGAACAAGCTATTCACAGTGATCTGGACAGGAACAGTGCCACGGCGTTGTTGGGGTATGGGTATTCATACTTCTGGCTCGTTCAACTAACAACTCATGGCAACATTAAAACTCTGAATAACGACTGAAGAAGGACTTTGTCCCATTGATTTCAAAACGTTTATTGAACACATCTCAATCTACAGCTAGCATGCTGACCCAGTCGTGTCTTGCTTCATGCGCCACACTCACAGTTGCCTAAGCTATGGTAGCATGTCAGAGGTGGCCTGAGTTTTCTTTCATGTCGTCAATTTCCCCATCTAGTTGCTTACAAACAGCATTGCTACATATACAATGTAATGTCTACTTACTCGTTGTAGGCATCTGAATATTACCCTACACCACTGGTCTCTCACAATAACAAAGTGTCGCAACGTCCCATTGAATCAAGTTGACTGCTTCACCATTGCCCACTGCAAATTCTTGCGGGTTAGCATCTGACAATTTGCTGCAGTCACGTCAGCTTTCATACAGCTTTGGCTCCATTTCCCGATGTTCGCCGCCACCACTTAGTTATCATTCTCCTTCAAATAAACTGAATCTTTAACATGGAAAATGTTTGATGGTAGTATTTTCTTCAACGTAGAGCCTACAATGTTTGTCGTCTGACCCTGAGCCATTGAGTGACTTTCAAATCTTCCCCACTTCTGAGCTGTATGTTGAATTACTCGCTTTCCACTGGTGTAACTCTGCGCATGAGGTATTCTCAGCTGTTCTTGACCACACTTCAGTAACTCTAGGTAAGGGGATCTAACTCCTGTTCCCATGTTCTTTTATTTTATTTCCCTTGCCTACCTTTACTCTGCTTTCATAACTTTGTATTCTGACATTAAGGTATTTAACTCCTGTTACTGTGTTCTTCTGTTTTATCTCCCTTGTCTTTACCTGTACTCTGCTTATATACTTTGTGTCATGGCAATATCTCCCCCCCCCCCCCCCCCCCCCCCCCCCCCCCCCCCGTTCATTTCAAAATGTTTTACACATTTTGACATATTGTGGTCTTGTATCTATATTGACATGAGACAAGGATGTCCAGTCTGGTGCTAGTATTATGTATAGTTTCTCACACACCCTTTCGTACATTCTTGTTATGGTAGTGTTTTGAGTGGTCATAGGAAATATGTATATATATATACCTCTAATTATTTTAGTGCGCACGAAACTACCAGTTCATCCAACGTGAATGTCATGGTGATTCAGTCTCCTTTTTTCTTCAGAGAACTGACATCCAACTGCCATGGGCTCCAATGCCTCCGTGGACATCCTCATGCAGACTCTTATCCTCATGCTTTTGCATGGACTATCTTCCACCCTTCTCACAAGCCATTACGCTCTGGGTGAAGAATAAGTGTGTAGTAATTTAACCATACTCATTACAATCCATATTTCTTTGTACATGGGTGCATATCTTTTCGAAGACATTGATTTCAACAATCTCTCTTTTATTTTGTCTTATGTGTCACTCACAGTATGACTGTTCATTGCGTAGCCTTCTTTATGGCGGTTGTCACAATGTTCTATATACTACTGAGTGACATGGTCGTTGTCTAGGTTTCAGTGTTTCTTGCATGTCACTATGGAGTGTAAGTAGATCTAGCCACCTGTCTCACAATGCAACTCACCCCAGTAGTACACATCCATCAGTCATTAAACAAGATTGCTTTGGCGCACATAATCCTTTAATATGAAAAGAACACGGACAAACGGAACATAATTCTATATCCAGAAACAATATAATCCATCCTATATAATATATATCTATCCTCCTCACAACTTAACACGCACATATCACTGCCTTCTCAAGGCATGCTTAATCTCAAATCAACCAGACAGTTATCCAGCTACTATCCACGGCTGGACCTCACACAATACAACCCACACACTGGGTCTAGGCCTGCACTAACTATTCAACCCACTCTGGGGTTTAGGCCTACAGTATACTACATACATACATTGGCACCTTTCCGTCTTGACAGACGATAGTTTATAAGACCAGGGATGGAGTTATTGCCTCTCCATAGCACAAAGCCTGGGCTAAAATAAAGAAACCATGTGTTGCCCATGCAGCATGATCCCTCTCTCGGCCTGCCTAGTTCACGCCAGAGGAAAGTTGACACCTATAATCTGGAACAAGACAAGCTGCAGAAGCTGCCGGATCAGCAAAGCAATGCTCTAACTGTCCGCCTGTCGGAGCTTCGATCCTAGACC
Organism: Cepaea nemoralis; assembly: GCA_014155875.1. Taxonomy (NCBI): domain Eukaryota; kingdom Metazoa; phylum Mollusca; class Gastropoda; order Stylommatophora; family Helicidae; genus Cepaea; species Cepaea nemoralis. The sequence continues at coordinate 72,168 of JACEFZ010009237.1, read as the reverse complement.
AGCTGCCAACCAAGGCTTAGGGCCTGGTCTGCCCTGCCATGACTTATTTTGTCTTTGGGTTGCATTTCCTCGCACCAGGATAAGGCTAGTACCCTCCCAATTGCACTCTTCCGCCCGAAGCCGTTGGCACAATGTGGGGTGTCGGGTTTGGTAAGCGCCGCCCAACATTCGGCGCTGACAGAAAGCAGGTAGTACCGTCTACTGTCATACGGTAGCTCAGTCATATCTGACTAAGACCTGACCCATACATTACACTATGTCTGCTGATAACCGGGCTCAGTCTTGAATCCTTTGTCTCAGAATTCCCATCACTGAAAACCCACAGGGCAGAGTTCTATCACTAACTCCCCTATCATTCACTTGCAGACCACGGACCTATACTTCTCTGGCCCTGACACTCAACTGCCTACAGCGACCCAACTCTCAGTCGGTCCCAGCTTCAACTGCCCTCTCAAGTCCCCTGCCTTCACACAAAATAAACTGTCTCTCGCCCCATCCACCCTGGGGGTTCTCCATCTACCCTCACCATTATTTCTCATGGCTGGTGTTTATCTCGTAGTCTCGCTACAAAGGTCACTCACCTCAATGTCAATGACCCAGGCATATGTCAGGGGTTATGCCTCCTATAATGATATCTCAATGCATATTTTTATCATTCCTCTATGTCAGTATAATATGGTCGTTTGCATTTTTTTTAGATATGTTCTGTATCTTTTTAATCGTTTCATTACTTGTAAAGTACTTCTTTATACACTCTACTCTATATTTCGACTTGACCATGCCTTATCAAATATTCATGGTTAACAATCCATTTTGAACATTCCACAAGCAAAATAGAAAAACACACATATTAAATTCAACCAATAATTCAGCATTCAACCACACAATTGATTACAATATTCAGTTTAGTCCTCCTTTTGTTAGTTTGTTCATTTATATCCCATTTGTATTATTTTATACAGCAAGATATATTAAGTCCTTGTTTGCTTTATCGTTCTATTGCTTAATCAAAAATTTTGAAATATTTACTTTTAATGTACTTTAAGTTGTTGACAAAAATCGATTTTGAATGGGTTACAAGCTTATGAAGAGAAAAAACAAAATGACTTGGATGGTTTACAAGATAATGGATGAAGATGGTTTACACACACCTGTATGAAATTGAAGAATATATTATTATCAATGATGACTGTGTTATGTTTATATTTATTAATAACGATAATTATTTCCCTTGGATTCTAGCTGTCCATTAGTAATGTTCCTATATTGTTTCAACATTAGCAGTTGATATATTTTATTTTTGTATATGTTCTGATGATAATCAAATAGCATTATCCAGTATATCACTCTCACACAATCTGCACTGGCGACCTGTGGTGCAAGATGACAAAGTGTTAGACTTTCTGTCTAACAGTGTGTACTTGATCATCTTAAACCATGCACCATACAACAACAATATATTCTCTAACCTGAAACAGTAATTTAGCAATGTAATATATTAATTTACCATACAATTCTTCTTTGATGATTTCAGATGAATAATGATGTTATATTCTTTTTCCTCTATGAATTTCTTTGTGAAAATAAAATTCTACTTTGACCATATATATAATATCGACTTGATTGTTGTAGAGCTCCTGTATTCTAATGTGGAGTTCTCTCGGTCGGACTTCCTTGCTCTTTCGACTTGTACTGTCAAGTTATCATGGAAGATCTTATTGTGATTTTAACTTATCTGAAATATTTCCCAATAACATAGGATATGCCGGCTCTGTGGCTAAAGGCTTGCGAACGTGGTTCGTGAGCCGGGTACCAGGCGTTCGAAGCTCAGCTGCGACTGATTTGTGCAGCAGACCGTGTCGCGCTGTGTTATAACGTGCTGGTATGGGAGCCGGTCGTTCAGAAAGCAATGGCAAACTACTGAACGTAACACTTGCCTAGTACATCAACAGCAGCTGAAAAATGCTGCTGTTGACTGCAACGTTCCGTATGGGATATGCAACAAAATTTTTAAATAAAAAACATAGGATATATGTATATGAAACATACAAACTTAATTCAAAAGAATACAGATATTACACTAATGTATAAGCGTCAAGTTGCTTGCTCTTGATTTGCTTATATTCTGCCCAAAGATCTAAGACCGGTAAGGTTCCAGGAACACGCTAATGAAAATGATATTATACAATATAATCATTTAATGATGTTATTTTAATTAGTCAGTTGTAGATTTAATCCTTTTCTACTTGTCTGCTTATAGTCTACCGAGGATATCTGCTAAATTATTATCTTGTCCATGAATATGTGCCATTTCAAATTCATATTACTGTAATATCAATGAATTCTTTTATCTCAGGCAACTTTGAGTCGGCTTTGTGGCTTAGAGGTTATGACTTTTCTCCATAATCTTGTATAATCTCGTCGGTAACGTGATGACGGTGAGAATCAGCAGTGGTTCGAATAGCATCAGTAACTTACGGGGTATGTGAGCCGGTCGCGCAGAAAGCAATGGCAAACTACTGAGCGTAATCTTGCCAAGAAATCAACATACAGCTGAAAGATGCTGGTGTTGACAGCAATGTCCTGTAAAGGATATGCGAAAAAAAAAATAATTAAAGTTTGCTAAGTATGTCTTTTCTGGAATGTCTATTCCAGTGATCCATACTAACAGCATAGGTCTGAGGAACATAGCAAATAAAATATGTGATATCTATCAAATTATAGTTTTAGTAAGTTTGACCATTTATTTGTCATTGCATTCTTATTTGACCTTAAAATAATTTGCAATGTTGCTGAAAACCAATCTTTCTTGCCATTGTGATACCTCATTAATTTCTTTATGCTCATCGTTTTCTGTCTCAACATTATTGACTTGACCTTAAAAGGAAACTGACATATTGATGTTCTTTGTGGTGTATCGGCAAAATTTTGATTTAACTTTCTCTGGCTTTGCTTTAACTTTCGTTGTCTCTTTAATGTGCAGTATTGCACAATGGTTTGTATCTTACTGTGTAACATATGCTGTTATTGATTTCAATTCATCTATATGTAGTCTCTTTTCTTTCTCCTTCTGATAGTCTTCTGATTGACCCCTTGCCCTCTTGACAGACGATAGTTTGTTACATTGTGCTTCAAACGGGGATAATAACTACAACCCATGGCAGTTGCAAATGTGACTGATAAGGCCTATTCACGCTGTAAATGTTTGTCCGCAGTGCATGCATGTGAACACATGGTCATTTCCACCATCATGCACATCTCACACGCTCGGTGTGTGACTTATCTGCAATAATTTTCTCCTTTTTCTTTATTCCATTTCTGTTATTTACCCTCCATGCAACACGTTAGGCGGCGACTTGCTCCCAATGTGCATTATCAATGCCTGTATCAATCATGTCCCGCGTACACACATCTTTGTATCGTAGTAGAGACCGACCCTGAGATCTCTTACCCATCTGTAATTCGCCAAAAAAGATGTCCTTTGGTATTCTACCATCATCCATCATCCTTGATAGAAAATGGGCACCAGAATATAAACATCAACAACAGTCTATGTAAGTGAAACTGTGTTTATTGATTTCAAGAAAGCATTTGATATGATAGACCATGTTATTTTAATTAAAAAACTTGAGACAATGAAAATGTAGTCACTCTAATATCATCTTTTCTATCAAACAGAAAGCAAGTAGTATCACATAATAAATCTCTGTCTCAAACCACTACCTTCAATATTGGAGTACCGCAAGGCTCTATTCTTGGTCCCTCTATTATTTGCCATATATATTAACGATCTACCTTTGCATCTTTCGTCGTCCTGCGATCTATTTACAGATGACTACAGTGTACACAAACACTGAAAACTATTTTACTGGAGTCGTCTTTACAACAAGAATTAAATAATGTAGTTAGGTGGAGCTATTCAAACCGTATGCAAATTAACATCACTAAAACAAAATCAATGTTATTAACAACCAGACAAAGACTTCAAACTCTAAGCTCACACACATCACTTCAACTTCACATCGATAATATGCCAGTAGAAAGTGTAATTGAGCACAAAACATTAGGCCTAATCATTGATAGAAACATAACCTTTAATTCCCACGTTCAAGCGCTCATTAAACAAACAGCGAAAAAAGTCTACCAACTCGCCAGAATTAAAAACTTCCTTGATGAGGACACAAGGAAATTATTCTATACATCTCATATACAGACACACTTTGACCATTGCTCTACAATCTGGGACGGTTGTTCTAATTCAAACACCAAGCGACTTTACTCACTCCAGAAACGGGCCATGAGTCTAATTTATAGCAAACATTTATCTGACAATCCTAGTCTGTATAAATGCCTTCAGTTTTCAATAAAGCTAAACTAATTCACAAAATCCTTGCATCGGAATGCCCCAAATTACCTTTGGCCATTGTTTAAATATAATGCTAGACACAGTAAACGTTTAAATATACTACACATTCCGAAGCCTAGGATTGATTTGTACAAAACAAGCTTAACGTACTCTGCAGCTCAGCTGTGGAACAATCTTCCACAAGAAATCAAAGACATCACCAATCCCTATTCATATAATCGCAAATTATTCGAACACTATCTTCAATACGGATTACCTTCCCCCTTAATAATAGAGATAATAATAATAATAACAACAAACCCTAGTATAACAGCCAGTCCCCTTTTTGTAGGCCAGTAGTATTCCACATGGCTAATAACAAGTGTCAGACCATTATCTAATATTACTGTGTCGTGTAGTTTTGATGTTCGCATTTTGCCCATGCCTTTATAATGCATATCTTTTATATTGTTGCTGTTCTTTGTTAGCCTTGAATGATGTGTGAATGAAATAATGTATGAAAGAGAGTGATAGAAAGGCAGAATGTTAGACGGGCCTGCCTGCCCAATTCTTAACCCTTTGAAAATAAAGTTTGTTCGTTCATTCGTTCCTAAGATGTCCTATCCATCTAAGTCTACGAAGACTGAGTGTGGCATGATGAAACAGAACTCCCCATTCCCAGCCCTACACATTCATAAGAATACTTCCGATTTAAGTGGCGTTTCCTAATATAAGGACGATTCTTGGAACTAGTATGTTCTAGAACGAGTTGGGGGAGGGCAGCGGTATATGCGCTTGTCTTTTGATTGGTTAATAATTAATGAGCCCACGCTATTCCTGGGCCATATTTTAAAATCTAATTAGTTGAGCAGGGATTTCACCGGGAGCGGTCGCTAGTGTGATGTGATGACCCAACAATGCCCTTAAAGATTCGATAATATATTGTTCTCTGGACAACAGAGAACAGTATGGTGGAGAGGCATCCATATATCATCTGGGACAACTAAACAGAAGTCCTAGATCCAGATGTGACTCCCTATCAAAATGTGGGAATATCAAGAAGAGTTTTCTCTCAGCTCAACAGCTGAATGCACAAATGGGAGCAAAGCACCATCTGAAGCACTACAAATGTGGTGAACTGGACAGTGATCTTTGAGTCAATCAAATGTCATCTGAGAACTAAACAACAAGTCTATGGTGGTGAACCTCATTCAGGCCGTCTGGTGAAATGACTGGGACAATGGATTGTTTAGCTAGGACTTATCTTAGTTAATCTCCAGCCTGGGGCTCACACAGTGTTTCAGAATGAAGACTTGGAAAGTACGTGAGATAGACTGAGGAGAAGGAAGAAGACTGGGACATATTTGTATCTTAGATCTTCCTCTACAGGAAAAGGAGAGCAAAGTCCTAAGTCTCAACTTCATGAACAGTCAACTCACCAGTGAAAGACAAAACGTGCTAAATCATATCCTTTATCTTGTTATTTATTATTCAAGATATATCTCCAGAGAACACTACTAACTAGGTCCTCTGGCAACTCAATCAAACATGTCACACTGAGCATGGAATAAACTGTCACACAACCTGATCTTTCCAATCCAATACTTCAGTATTTGTGATTTTGTCTTGCCACTTAATACCAAGAATTCTTCGCAGACACCGCGTATGAAAGCTGTTTAATTGTTTTTCTTGGTGTGAGTAAGTTGTCCAGGTTTCGCTGCCATAAAGAAGAGTACTAAGGGCACAGGCTTGATAGACAAGGACTTTTGTTTTGGCAGTAAGCTTTCTGTTCTCCCAGACTCTTTTTGTTATCCTATTCATTTTTGTTGCTGCCTTACCAATCCTGATGTTGATTTCCTGATCTAGGGATATTTTGCTATTTACCTCTTATCCTAGATATGTAAAATGGTATACTTTCTCTAGTTCGGTGTTGTCAATAAAGATTGATTGTAGCCCATATGCACCTTTTGATATAATCTGTGTCTTCTTTTTGCTAATTATTGAACTAAATTCAGACCAAACATTGGAGAATACAGATAGTAGATGTTGTAATTCTTCCTAAGAGTGGGTTGTAATTGCAGCAGCATCTGTAAAAAACAACTCTCTGATCAGTACCCTCCTAACTTTGATCTTGGCCTTCAATCTCTGAGCATTGTAGAGGCCGCCATCTGAGCGTGAGTGAATGTATATACCACCATCCTGATCACAAAAGGCATATTTCAGTAGAAGTGAAAAGTATATTCCAAAGAGGTTGGGAGCTAGTACACAGCCTTGTTTAACTCCACTCTTATAGCTGTCTTATCAGTCTTATCCTATCGGGCATGCTGACCCCCGGCAAACTACTGAATGTAAACTTGCCAAGAATTGTGATCATTACTCCATGTGGACGACAACCACCTTCGGATTAATAAGCCGGTGAGGGTAAACTCAGGACTATTAGTCTGAGCCAGTGATGGACCCTAACTATAACTCCTCCTTGAATTTGAATGGGGTAGAGATAATGGTGAAATCGAATCGAAATGCATGTTTAAGCTGTGTTAGATGGTATTATAATAAATGATAATATTAAATGTGATGCTTCATCTTATGATATCATTTCAAATCAATGTTCCTAGTGTTATTAATTTGTTAATTTGAGCGATTGGAACATTTTGTCCTGCACTATTCTGCTCTTCTTCATACATGATGCGTGTGTTGTCATTAATGTCATCTTACTGTTTGTGGTGGTGTGGTTATTGTTGTTACTGTGGTGGCGGTGGTCTTGTTATTGTTGTCCTTGGTTGTGTTGTTCGGGACCCTATCGATTTGAGGAGCATAGTGGTTAGTAATCATGTCTGCAAAGGCAGTTGCTCTGGTTTCAATACTTAGAAGAATCTGGATTGTTTTTCCCACCAGTGTGGCCCTGGGGTCGACCCACCCTTATGAACTTGGGTTTCAGATATTCTTCTGAATTGTCTGGACATTGTCTGGGAAGGAAAGGTGACGAGGAAGACAATTTAACCACAATTTAACCTCAACAAGTAACAAAATTAACGTTGCAGCTAAAACCTTGGCCAGCACAGAAAGAAAAAATAACCACACACATCGACACGGCTACATGAAAAACACTACATAAAAATGTAATCATAAAAGTGACTTATCTGTGTCCTTGTTGCGGGCTGGACACTTCTTTCAATGGAACAGCGTGTTTGATTCTAACAAAGTCCACTTAGGTCTCGAGGTATGGTGTCCGCCTCGAGTGCTGGAGGTCCCGGGTTCAAGCCCCGGTGAGGACCGGGATTTTTTCACGTGGACTTCTAGTAATAAAATTACCCCTGGTCTCTGGGTAGTGAGATCGGACGCCCTTGTGTATTGTTGCGCACGTAAAAAATCCCTTGGCAGTTAGAAATCGAAAAAGAGTAGCCTAACGGCACTGCCCGGGCAAAATTTAGAGTTAAAAATCTACCCAAATTATTTAAGGATCCTCTACCGGTGCTACAGAGTTCGTGCACTGAGCTGAGTTTCTCCAGACTCAAGTTTGAGTTAGGAGGAGAACGGAGCCCTTATGGGTTACACCCGTGTGCCGTGATGTTGATCCATCGACTAAACTAAAGTCCACTTAAATAATTGATAACTGGTGAGGATTTGGTCTCTTCTAAGGCAGGCAATAATCGTATAACGATGGTATACCACACCACAACACACCAAACCATACTAATCCACACCTAAATTCAAACCACACCACACCAAACCAAATCACACCAAACCAAGACAAGCAGCACATTTGCTCCCTTCAAGCTGGCGACCTCTTCAAAAATTAATATGTTTGCAAGACTGGAGTACCATCCTCGCCGGCAACTACTGTGCCTCCTAGAGTTCCGTAGCGTGCACAATCTGAGACCTCGGCAGGCTTCACCAGAGAGGAGAGTATAGTGTCGACCCTCCTCTCAACGTTCGCCAGATTGTCTGCACAGGATACCGTCCGTGGGTGAAGAGATGTCTTTGCCAGTGCAAGCGCCAATGAACCCCTGCATGTATTAAAACAGTCAGAACAACCAAAGTCAGACAACTAAAAGCAAGCATATTTCCTTTGGAAACAACATCATCATCATGCACCCTGCTAGCTGGCATAGGCGTGCACGTCTCCCCACAGATCTCGGTCTTTGGTGGTCTGGATCAACTGTACTGATATTCCTCCATGCCACAGTCTCAGACCATCCAAGATAATTTCTCTTTGTCTTCCTCTGCCTCTTTCCCCATTGATCTTTCCAGTTGTCAAGAGAATCTATGGACGACTACCGTGGGGGGGGGGGGGGGGGCGCATCCTGAAAAGAGACAAATCACTGGATCATAAATAATTTTATATTAATGTCAATGACGTTGTGCTATATAGAAGTACAACGCCATCCCTGGCCACCGTCAAGGGTGTAGTTATTCTGCCTGTTTTGAAGGACAATGTATCAAATTATCGTCTGTCAAGATGACAAGGTACCAGTAGCCAGTAGCAGTAATGTCATTGGCTTTGTGCCATGAAGAGGTACAAGTACAACTCCATCCCCGGCCCCCGCCAAAAGATTATAGTTGTTATGCCTTTTGTTAAAGCGCAATTTATCAAACTATCGTCAGCCGCCCTGATATTATTATATTATATGTGGCACCTTTATGGAGTCCGTTGTATCGGTCTCTGCGGCTGAAGGGCTTGCGAACGCGGTTTGTGAGCCCGTATACCCGGGTTCGAAACACGGCGGTGCTGGTTCTTTCGAAAAAGGTATAGAGACCGGTCGTTCAGAAAGCAATGGCAAACTACTGAACGTAACACTTGCCTAGTACATCAACAGCAGCTGAAAATGCTGGTGTTGACTGCAACGTCCCGTAAGGGATACGCAACAAAATTTTTTTTATAGAGGAGCGGCTGGCCGAGTGGTTAGACCGCCGGACTCTCATTCGGGAGACCCGGGTTCGATCCCCGGTAAGGTGTGGGATTTTTTTCTGTCGGGGGCAAAAAGAAAATCCTAACCTGCACAGTTCGCGGCGACTGCACTAGCCAGGCGGCCTTTATTCCTCAGGCTCAAAGACCCCTCTGCCATACACCACAAGGTACTATATTGGCAGTAAATGACAGTTTTAAATGACAGTTGTAAGGTATGTACACTGTTTCTGTGTTAGTATGTCTCGTCTTTTCGCTACATGTGCCTAACTGTTTGTATTTCATATTATATTATATCATCATCGCCGGTCTCCCTGGCCGAGTGGTTTGCAGCTTTCTCCGTAACCCCGAATACTCTCGTGGTTGACGTGAGCGGCACGAGAATTTGAAGCGGTCCGAGTCACGCCAGTGACTTATGAGAGTATGTAGCCGGTCGCTCAGAAAGTCGTGGCGTGCTGATGAGCGTAATCTAGCCTAGGAATCAACATACAGCTGAAAGATGCTGATGTTGACCGCAATATCCTGAAACAGGATGGAATGGAAACGCGGGAAAAAAATTATATCATCATTATCATTCATTGGCACCTTTCCGTCTTGACAGACGATAATTTGTTACATTGTGCTTCAAAAAGGCATAATAACTACAAGCCCTGGCGGTGGCGAACGTGACTGATAAGGCCAATTCGCGCTGTAAATGTTCGTCCAAAGTGGATGCGCACATGGTCATTTCCACCATCATACACCATCTTACGTCTCACATGCCCGGTGTGTGACTTATCTGCAATAATTTTCTCCCTTGTCTTTATTCCATTTCTGATGTTTGCCCTCCATGCAACACGTTCAGCGGCGACTTGCTTCCAATGTGCATTATCAATGCCTGTATCAATCATGTCCCGCTTACACAAATCTTTTGTATCGTAGTAGAGGCCGACCATGAGATCTCATTTTTTTTTTTTTAAAATTCGCATATCCTTTACAGGACATCTCTGTTAACATCGGTATCTTTCAGCTGATTTTTGATTTCTTGGCAAGATTACGCTCAGTAGTTTGCCATTGCTTTCTGTGCGGCCGGCTCACTTATCCCGCAAGTCACCAACGTGGGGAGAACCGCTTCCAATTCTCGCAAGCTGCGTTACCCTGCGTGGATAAACGGGATCACGGAGAAAGTTGTGTAACTCCTCAGTCAGAGAGACCGGCTGAGATCTCTTACCCGTCTGTAATTCACCAAAAAAGATGTCCTTTGGTATTCTACCATCATCCAACCTCCTAACATGTCCTATTGTCATATATTTTGAAGGGACTGGGAGATCACTGTAGTGCATGCCCTATTTCTAACAAAAGAAGTTGGGCCCCATCCTCTTCTGTCTTCAATAATCCCAGAATATGACCCTCGAGTTATCTGCAGGCTTCGTCTTATTAATTTAGTCTAGGAGATATAGATTATGGCCCTGGTGAGAATAGTAAATACCAACTGGGATTCTGCCCCCTCTCCAAGGATTCTTTAGCTCTTGAGCTAGATGTTGTGTCATCATATGCCAGGCTCTCCTGCACCAAATACCGACCATTAGCTTTTGCCAAGAACCCCCAGGCACTTCTCCTACCTCTCCACACCGACCCATCCGTGTAGATAATCACATCACCCGGGCGAGAATTATCCTGAATTAGTTGCTGAATTTCCACTTCTGTGGCCCCTGCTGGCCACTCCCTGCACTCCCGGTTCGCTTAAAAAAAAAGTCGCTTAAAAGTCGACAGGGTCGACTTCATTGCACCGGGTTTTTATCCCATATGGCACAGTCTCTTTCCGCAGCATGGAAAGCGTCGCACAAAGCACGAACTCCGTAGCTTTTAACGACGACCCATGGGATACTCCCGATTCAATGTGATTATAACTCTGCACAAGTCTGACTGCTCGGCTGGCACTCTGACCCACTCCTCTCCTCGCCTGATGTTCTCCAAGGGGCACACCTGTATGATCGTATCCGCCGCCTGAGCCATCCATGATTTCCCTCTTATCAGTATCTGACCCTTAACTACATCCAGCGCCTCATGCAACGGGTTATCTGTGTCTGCAGCTACTCTGAGGTATGCCTTCGCTTGCATCACCTTGTGCCTACCAGCAACAGTAGGCAGACCAAAGATGTAATGCATACACACTACTGGAGTATCTCTGGTGCATCCCAGAACGACCCGCATAGCTTCGTTCTGTATGCGCTCTAATTTCACCAGCTGACTCTGAGACAGTGAGCAGTCCTAGTCCATAATCAATCACTGAGAGGATCAAGTGCTGGTATAGTGTGAAGAGCATTCTCTGCTCTGTGTCCGTTGCAGCCATAGTTTTAAGTGCATTGAGTCCCTTTTGAGATCTTATCACAACCGTCTCCACATGGTCCTTGAAGGACAGACTCCTGTCAAATGTGATTCCCAGATACTTCAGTTTGTTCTCTCTGTTGACGCTTCTGCCATCTATCGTGAGGCTTGGGGCATCATCTCTCACAATCCTGTTGTCCAGAGAGCACCACAACACAGCCGCCTTTTCCGGGTTGATGACAGCACTCATTTCAGTGCACCAGTCAATCACTTTGTCTACTGTCACCTGTATCTCCTGGGCTGTTTGATCCCTATTTCTCCCCTGCCTTATGCAAGAATATCTGCAAATGTTAGAATCCTTCCAACCCTTGGTGCTTCTAGGTATGCAATCTTGCTCGTATACACATTAAAGAGCACCGGTGAGATTGCAGATCCCTGTGGCAGTCCCAGGGGTAAAATATGTGGCTCTGAGGTCCACACACCCAGACGGAGAGCAACCCGACGAGAATGCAGGACGGCTTCTATCCAGTTCACCAACCAGGGATTGACCCCCTTCTCCATAAGTGCGGTCATCAAAATATCATAGCGAACTCTGTTGTACGCATCCTCGAGATCAAGCTCTGCCGCCACCGTTTCCTGTCTACTCTAGAACCCCTCATAAACGTCAAAGGCAAAGGTGGCTGCATTTGACCAGGGATCTTTTCCTGGCCTGTAGCTCCCCAGGCCTCTTGGAAGAAGCTTCCCCCTTTCTAAAAAATCCTGCAGCTTAACAGCGACTATCTTCTCTAAAACCTTCCCAAATGTATTTTGAAGGGTGATGATCCTAAAGCCGCCAAGCTTTGAATGATCCTTGAATGGTTTTGGGAGAGGGATGAGATAGCTATGCAACCAATCCTCCGGTACTGATGCTGTCCTAATGCTCTGGTTAAAGCAGTCGGTCATCTCCTCCAGGTCTGCTTCGCTCAAACCCTTCATGTGGCCATACCTGACACCATCAGGCCCTGGTGCCGTGTCGTTTGCCTTTTTCAAAATATGTTTAACATCTTCAACCCGTATGTCTTCATAAGGCATATTCTCCATTGTGCCAGATAATTCCACTCTAACTGCATCCCTGGTATCCGCATCATTATGATTGGTCTGCTCTAAAAATCTCTGAAGAAACGCCTCCCCTTTCTCCTTGTCTGTTGTCACGCGTACACCATCCTCTTTATAAATTGTTCCCACTGTTATAGGCCGATCTTTTCTTTGCATTTGTCTGTGCAGTTTCCAGAATTTATGCAGTGTTTTATCACCTCCAATCTCCTTCATAAAACATTCCCATTTTACTTTCTTGGCCTCTGCAGCACATCGCTTGAAAGCCTCCACCTTGTCTTTCTTGTCATTTTCCGCTATGTCCACTTCCTCTCGTGAGCTTCTGGGTGTCTGTCGCAATTTCCTTTGCTGCTTCACTGGAGCTCTCTTTGCTTTCCACGCATTGTCTACTTCTGGGGTCCACTATGGGGGCTGCAAAAAAGGAGTTTTAACAGTCCTGTTGCATGCCCCATGTCTGAGGTGACCAAGAAGACTGTCGGTCCACTCATACCGGAAAGGTCTTGCGCGCTCTCCCAGCCTTAACTTTCCTGGACTTAGAGATCAGGACTGAACATGGCATGTGATCACTCCCATGGTCATTCAAAACAATCTCATGATTGTATAATGTGTGATACAAGTTATTCAAATTTTTCACAAAGCTGTCATGTATTGTTATGTTATTTTTGTCATGATAAACTAACATTATTACACTGATTGATTGCCAAACTCTAATTCTTAAAGGGAACTTGAGTAATAACATATCAGAAACCATGTCTTGAAGTAATCATCAAACATTTGGTATTATTAATCATGATTAGATGATATCTTGAAAAACAAAATATCAAATGCATTCATACAGTTTATTGTTGCATACATATGTAACTTACAAATCCTTTCAGATTGAAAGATGGAGAGTAAACTACCATCAAATGTCAAGATAGAACAACCTGAAAACTATGTTGGTCAAGGTAAGATTAAGTATACGGTCTCCCTGGAGAAGGGGTTAAAGACATTGTTCGTAATCCCGTATACTCACGTACAAAACACGGCTGCATGAGATTCAGCAGCGGATCGCATCACATTGGTTTCTTATGGAAAGGTATTGAGTCGGTCGTTCAGAAAGCAATGGCAAACTACTGAATGTAAAACCTTGCCAAGACAACAACAGCAGTAAAATGTTGGTGTTGACTGAAACGTCCTGTAAAGGATATGCAACTAAAACAAAATGTAACAGTTAGTTGAATATCCCTTACAGGATGTTGCAATCAACCCCTGCATTTACTGGCTGTTTTTGATTTACTAGATAATTTTATATTTAGTAGTTTGCCTTTGCTTTCTGAATGGCCAAAGCCTTATACCATCGAAATCAACACAATAGCAGAATATAAATCTAGACACTGGGAAAGATAGGATCATAGGTGTGACCGAGTATCCACCGGGATGAATGTACAACTCTGCAGCTGAGCCGAGCAGGGAATTCTCTTGTCCTGACAGTTGAAAATTGCTGTCTAAGGCAGAGGTAAAAGACCCTTTTGTGAATTTGGAAGGCAAAGGAAAACCACCACATTATCTTCCCAAGATTACTGAATTTAGAGAGATGAGTCTGGGATCAATGTTAATGGCTATCATAGGACACCTTCATCTCTTACAGATGTCATGTCATGAGCCACAAGTGACCACATACCTTCGTCTAGCTACTGATGGCAATATCAACATGAACAAGTGTAAAATAGAACATTGATTATCAGTACATAGTTTGAGATAGGAAAGTTAGATAATGTAATACAGAAATGAAAAGTATGAAGATTAATATCCTAGGCATGAGTGAGATGAAGTGGGGGAGATCTGGTAAAGTAATAACAGACAAATACACAATAATTTGTTCAGGAGGTAATATGTACGGAAAAGGCATAGGACAAATGTTTGATGAGGAAATAGCTAAATCAGCAAATAGTTATTATTGTCAAATTAAAGGCATACAAAGAGACATAAATATTATACAAGTGTAGGCACCAATAACAAGCAGTAGTGAAGTGGAAATTATACTTGGTGCCAAGAGGCTACTATGTAGTTCTGGGTGGGGGGGGGGTAATGACATAGATAAGACTGTAAACACAACGACGTGGCTCGCTCACTCGTAGACTGGCAGATGCTGAGATTAATGTATTTAACGCAACTCCGGTGGCAGCTGACATATAGTTTATTTCTGAGGATACACACCCAAACAAACCTCCGCAGCCAACTTCATCACTCACTCTTTATTTATGTTCATGGAATTCTCATACACTGTCCACTGTGGACCGAGTGCTTTGTGGCCCATTATACAATATGTACAGTCCAGCTCGTGGTATACTTTGACACACTATAATTTCTCTCTGTCGTGACCTAGTGCAGCCCCAAACGCTGGCATACTTGAAGGCAGAACTCACTTACCACTGCTGACAATCGTTAATGTTCTTTCATATCACACTGGACGTTTTAATCTCTTAATTGATTCTCTCTTTTACACACATGCACAAACACACTGATGGAATGGGCAAAACTAAATAGTATGAAGACTGGAAACAAATGGTTTGAACACTGTAATAGACTACTGTACACAGGGGAAAGCCCCAATTAAACAATCCAAACAGATAGACTACATACCCCCTCTGCTGTGTGTCCACCGTGACGAGGTAGAGAGGCTTGTGTGTTTCAATGACCCCAAGAGCTATGCCGACGGTAGCACAGCTACTGGTAGGGTCAACCCATGTCGGACAGGTCAAGGGAGAGGGACCAGACCAAGTGACACACAAATCTGCTGCCTTGTAGGTAGACTGGGGACAGTCAAAGGCTAGGGAAAGCACCCCGAACAAATGCTTGGCGAAATCGGATGTGCTGAGCCACAGGCTTGACAAAACAATGCAACGTAACTTAATTCATGATGTCACAAATTAAAATTAATCATTATGGTGCTAATCCCGCGAAGTCCCATCAGGCGGTGATAGTGCCAGGCCCCCTGCCTCGAGGGGGTCCACCCATGACTACTGGTGGTCACCTTCCCCTGTGCTGTAGAGTCAAGGCACAGAGGAGTAGGTTAAGAGCTATTGACCAAACACCCCGGACACTCAACATACTACAGTGGAATGCCGAAGGAGTTTATAACAAGGTCTCCCTAACACAGCGTTTTCATAAAGATAGAATAGATGTGGCATGCATTCAAGAGACACACCTCAATGCCAATTGCAAATTTTCAGTCAGGGGATATCAGGCCACACGTTTTGACTGCGAAGGACACAAAGGAGGAGCTCTAATACTTACACGAAATACAATACCTTGCAGCGAAGTATCTGTGATCTCTGACAACCAAACGGAAATTATAGGTGTTGATATAATGATAAACGACGTGAAAATTAGAATTTACAATCTGTATAGCCCGGCAGATAAGGATCTTACACTCTCAAACATGAAAATAACTGACACAAATTGCATTATTGTCGGAGACTTTAATAGCCGTTCAGAAAGATGGGGATACCCAGATACTGACAAAAGAGGAGATGAAGTGGAGGACTGGGAAATAGACTCAAATCTCCATCTACTCAACAAAGCGGATGACACCGAGCTTCTACTCCAGAAGATGGATTACCACTTCTACTCCAGACTTAGCTTTCTGCACAGGAGACATCCTCCACAAAATCGATCGCCATGTCCTTGACCAATTAGCAGGTAGTGACCACAGACCAATCAAGCTTGTAATGAATATGGAGTATGTTCCACAGGAGCAAAAGCCTTTGCCCCACTGGAATTACAAACGAGCAGATTGGGACAGAATTGCCATACCAATCAATCAATCAATCATGTGCCATGCCGGAAAGCGTGGGCGGTCATGACTCGCCATTTCACTCGATCCCCAGTGTCGTGGAACAGCTCAGTGTTCCTGTCTCGTCCATGCCATGTGGTCAAGCCATCCAGGTATTTTCCTCTCGGTCTTCCTCTTGGTCTGTTCCCTTCAATCTTGCCATTTGTCAACTAAGTTCTCCAATCCATTTCTTCTCATAACATGTCCAAAAATTTTTGACTGTCTACGTCTAATTTCTCTAATCAGTTTACGATGTTCATTTGTCTCCTGTAGTACTTGGTCATTGGTTTTTCTGTCTGTCCATGGTATTCTTTGCATTTTCCTCAGAAACCACATTTCTGCAGCCATCAGATGCTTTTCAGCTTGACTGCTCATTGTCCAAGTTTCACATCCATACAAAAGAACGCTCTATGTATCCCCTCAACACTTTTTCTCGTTTCAATTGACATCTTTTTATTGGTCAGAATGCTAATTCATCTTGCTAAAGGCTACTTTCGCCATGGCGATTCTTGTTCTAATCTCTTCAAGGCATCTCCCATCAGATGTTATAACTGTTCCAAGATAATTGTACCGATTCACTTGTTGAAGAATATTTCCATTTACTCGTATATTACATTGTGGCACTTCTTCCTTCCTACTGACGACCATAACCTGAGTCTTTTTACAATTTAATTCTAACCCCAGTTGCTCACTGTGTACAACAACCGTATCTACTAATTGTTGCAGGTCCTGCGCATTGTCTGCAATTAATACTGTATCATCTGCATATCTAATGTTATTTATGTTTCGTCCTCCAATGCTGATTCCATTTATATCCTCTACATTTCTGAAAATATTTTCACTGTATAGGGAAAAAAGATCTGGAGACATCACACATCCCTGCCTAACACCTCTCTTAATTGGCTGATACTGTCCCACTTCATTATCAATCCTTATTGCAGCTTGTTGTTTCCAATATATGTTCTTCATAAGTCTAATGTCTTTCCCATCAATTTGTAGATCTGCAAGCATATCCACCATGTTGACATGTCTAACTCTATCAAAAGCCTTTGTATAGTCAATAAAGCAAAGATGTATATCCTTGTTTACTTCTATAGCACGTTCAATAACTGTTCGCAGCATATACACGGCATTTACTGTACCCTTTCCTTCTACAAACCTGCATTGTTCTTCCCCTATTTCAGGTTGTATCTTCTTCCTCACTCTTTGCATGATAATTCTTAGCAAAATCTTTGTGATGTGACTCATTATACTAATTGTTCTATGTTGATCCCATTCCAAGGTTCCTGATTTCTTTGGGATTGCAATAAATACAGAGTTACATAATTCAGGAGGTATATCTCCAGTATCATATAATGTGTTCATCAGTCTGGTGACTTGCTCTAGTCCAAATTCTTCTAAAGCTTTGATCATTTCTGTTGTGATGTTATCTGCACCGGGGGCCTTGCCAGCTTTCATACGCTTAAGAACATTTCGAACCTCCATCTTTAAAATTGGCGGTCCTTCATTATTTAATCTAATATCATACTGTTCGTCTCTGTTATCATCATAAAGGTGTTTCACATAATCTGTCCATTCATGTAGAATTTGGTCTTGTTCTATTATGATTTTGCCATCTCTAGTTTTTAGACACCCTGTTGATGTACTTGTTCTTTTATTAGTAAGTTCCTGAATTCTTTTGTGCACTAATTTGGTATTTTGACTGTTGTGTTGGTTTTCAATTTCTAAGCACTTTTCCTCAAGCCATGCTTCTTTTGCCTCCTTACATAATATTCTGACTTGTCTGTGAATTTCTTCATATTTGACAGAATTATTTTTGTTTTGTATACAATTGCGAACAAGCATTGTTTTTTGTTTTTTTGCTTGAAAATCAACAAATCTAAGAATAAATCTTTATTGTTGGACTGCAACTTGCATGCTGTCATGCCAATTTCAACAAGTAAACTTGCTCCAGAGTTCAATAATTTTGTCAAAATTGCAAGCAGTTACATACATCTCATTAGAAATCAACAATTGTAGTGACAATGTTGTCGGTTTGTGTCTAAATGATAGATAATTTTAAAAATATTATTATAATAAAAAAATTTTAAATCTTGTTAACACATTAGTAAAAGTTTTTGTCCATATTGTAAAATGTAATGTATAAGTGTATAAGTAAAATTAAATTGCAATAAGTAGTTAATTATATTGTTTAATAGCCTATAAACCTATAAACAATTCATAATTACTTACTGTGATCGGTTGCTGTAAACAAAGGTCAGCCTGGATCATGCATCAGCCTGGATCATGCATCAACCTAGATCATACTTGAGCAGATTAATCATTTTCTTCTCCATCTTTCGTTCATTGAGATTGATTGTCTATAGCTGCAATGTTTGCCTGTTTGATTACACATACACATCTGTTCAATACCTTGTATATTCATGAGGCTATTAATTATTTACTTTGGTGTGTTTCAGAAACACACTCATGGTCTCCAAGTAATCCTTACCTCTCCATACAAGAACATTCACAAAAGTGGACATATGACAGCATAGATGTGAAGGTTGTGAAACAAGAACTGTCGGATGTTCTGTGTGAGGACAGGAGTCACAGCTTCAGTAAAATGGTAGACATAGCTGGGGGTAGCATCATTCCAGAAATGGCAGGGGACAGCAACTCAGAATCAAGAATGGTTGAGAACAGGTGTAAGGATTCAGTAGAACATGAACATTGTTGTCAAATGTCAGAAAATTTGCCTTCTTTTGCTGGAACTGGCAGGCTGAAGAAACATAAGCGAGCATATACAGGAGAGAAGCCTTACAAGTGTGATGATTGTGGTGCTTCTTTTATTCAAATTAGCACTTTAAAGCATCACATGCAAAGACATACAGGAGAGAAGCCTTACATGTGTGATTATTGTAGTGCTGATTTTACTTATGCTAGCAGTCTGAAGAACCATAAGCGAAAACATACAGGAAAGAAACCTTACATGTGTGATAATTGTGGTGCTTCTTTTAAGCACGCTAGCAGTCTGAAGGTCCATATGAGAACACATACAGGAGAGAAACCTTACATATGTGATGATTGTGGTGCTGCTTTTAGCCGTGCTAGTAGTGTTATGGTCCATAAGATAACACATACAGGAGAGAAGCCTTTCCAGTGTGATAATTGTGGTGCTTCTTTTAAGCATGTTTGCAGTCTGGAGGCTCATAAGAGAACACATACAGGACAGAAACCTTATAAGTGTGATAGTTGCAATGCTTCATTTACTAAATTTGGCAATCTAAAGTGTCATGAGAGAACACATACAGGAGAGAAACCTTACAAGTGTGATTATTGTGGTGCTGCTTTTGCCTATGCTAGCAATATTAAGAACCATAAGAGAACCCATACAGGAGAGAAGGCTTATAAGTGTGATAATTGTGGTGCTTCTTTTATTCAATCTAGCCATCTGAAGACCCATAAGAGAACACATACAGGAGAGAAACCTTACAAGTGTGATGGTTGTGGTGCTTCTTTTAAGCATGCTAAAAGTCTGAAGAATCATAAGAGAACACATACAGGAGAGAAACCTTACCAGTGCGATTATTGTGCTGCTGCTTTTGCTTATGCTAGCCTTCTGAAGAACCATGAGAAAACACATACAGGAGAGAAACCTTACATGTGTGATGATTGTGGTGCTTCTTTTAAGCATGCTAACAGTCTGAAGAATCATAAGAGAACACATACAGGAGAGAAACCTTACAATTGTGATGATTGTGGTGCTTCTTTTATTCAAATTAGAACTTTGAAGCATCATATGCGAAGACACGCAAGAGAGAAACCTTACATGTGTGATAATTGTGGTGCTTCTTTTAAGAATACTAGCAATGTGAAGCGCCATAAGAAAACACACACAGGAGAGAAACCTTGCAAGTGTGATTACTGTGGTGCTTCTCTTAAGCATGCTAGGAATCTGAAGAGCCATAAGCAAACACATACAGGAGAGAAACCTTACATGTGTTATGATTGTGGTGCTTCTTTTTACCGTGCTCGCAGTCTGAAGAACCATAAGATAACACATACAGGAGAGAAACCTTACACGTGTGATGAATGTGGTGTTTCTTTTACTCAATCTGGCAGTCTGAAGAGACATAAGGGGAGATATCATCATGTGCCCCACCAGATGGCTTAGGCATTCATGTCTCTTCACAATACCAAAGAATGCTATTTGTCTCTGTCTTTTAATTGTGTGTCATGTTCTAGTGTCAATAGCCTCTTCCAGGCAATCATTGCTAGTTACTCTGGCTGTCCAAGGTATTCGCAACATTTGTTGCAAGATTGACATATTCATTGCTTCCAACCTGTTCCTTATTTGTTTTGTCGTGTATGCCAACAACTTTATGGTACATTTTTCACCCTTGAATGCCACGGAATTCACAATTGTTATATTGCCATGGACTTCTGGTGGCGTGTTTTCTTTCTAGGGGTACTTTTAGACATTGTTCTGCTTCTGCACTCTGTGGTTTTGTCTCGTATGTTGACCATAAATGTCGAGGCACTTGTAGTTTTCTCTTACATGGCAAGAAGCGTTATTTTCACAATAGTATATCACAATACAAAAAAATTGTGGACAGGTGTAAAAGCACTCCACACGAAATCCACAGCTCACAGTGTCGCTCCAAGCACTTAACTCAGTAGTTGGGCAACGGAACCATCGAGTGCTGATTGGTCAATAAGTTGTGGGGCTGCCACTATACACCCATGACACCTCCTGGCATCTGGAAAGGTCCTTTACTTTAGTAACCTACTTGTAACTGCTTTTCTTTTTGTGCCTTGCCAGGATTTTGTTACACCTCCTGGCATCTGGAAAGGTCCTTTACTTTAGTGACCTACTTGCAACGGCTTTTCTGTTTGTACCTTGTCAGAATTTGTTACACCTCCTGGTATCTGGAAAGGTCATTTACTTTAGTGACCTACTTGTAACGGCTTTTCTCTTTGTGTCTTGTCAGGATTTTGATGCACCTCCTGGCATTTGACAATGTTCTTTAATTTAGTGACCTACTTGTTTCGTTTTTTTCTTGCGCTCGCTCGCTTTGAACTCAAGCGTAGTCCATGCACACTGTTTCCAGTACTTTTCTGTTTGTGCCTTGCCAGGATTTTGTTACACCTCGTGGCATCTGACAATGTCCTTTCCTTTAGTGATCTACTTGTAACGGCTTTTTTTGTGTGTGCATTGTCAGGATTTTGCTACAACTCTACTCTCTGGAAACTCACAAACTGTTTCAAGCTGTTATATATCTTAGAAAATGACAGCTATTGTCTTGGCATCTGATCCGATTGAATTATAAATATAAAAGTAATATTTAATTGTGTTGAAACAGTACTTTAAAAAATTTCCCACGCTTAATTTCACGTTAGTGAATCAGTTTAGTTTTAAGAATTTCTTTTAATAAAATTGACCCAATGTCGTGACAGAAGAGAACAGCCATTATTGCTTATAAAATGACATGTGTGTTGTAAATTTTCAGTAATCTTGTGCATCTGTCATACTGAAAAATATAGTTGTACAGAATAGTGTACACATTTGAGATGATTAATTAATAATTACATGAAAGATTGTGAACAATAGTGGGATTGTATATTGTACATCCTCCGGAAGACTGAGTTTTACCCTGAAGGCTGGTACACTGGTGTTGATTGCATCTATGCATCTGGTTCCCAATTGCTAATATAGCAGCTGGGGGAACAAAGTTGACGGTGAGTGCCCACCCATGCAAAATACCTGCATGGCTTGTGCATTCCTATCGTCTGGCAGTGATACATGGTTAAGATTTATAAAATAATAATGTTTCATGAAAGCACCCACTATAGGTAGACTTATTGACCACACCTCTGAACACTTCCGTTCCGTGATGTGACTTTCTCGTCATAAGGACATTCCCGTGCAGCATGAGAAAATTCACTTTTGAAAGCTGATGTTTCCATGTGAAAATGTAATCCATCTATCATGTGCCATGCCGGTAAGCGTGGGCGGTCATGACTCACTATTTCACTCGATCACCAGTCACGGATCAGCTCAGTGTTCCTGTCTCGAAAGCTTTCCGTTGCGCTCTACCCATTAGCCGCGCAAAGGCCCTCACCTCCGCACCTAAATCGCAAAACCTTCGACCGATACTCTCTCTTACCTACCATCCGCACAATATTTCAGTCAAAAATATCCTCTTCTGACATCTGTCTATCCTTCAAGCTGATCCTACTACTAGCATGATATTTTCATAGAAACCACAAGTGGCCTACAGACATGACCGTAACCTCAAAGATGTACTCGTTCACAATAGGGTACAGGAATCGCCACCTCCACCATCACAATTAAGTACTAAGCCTTGCCTAAGACCTTGTTGCAAGACTTGCCCATATGTGTTACACACCGCTGTGGTACTATTCCCTACAAACAGTTTTTGTATCAAGGAAGAATTTTCCTGCACCAGTCGTAACGTAATTTATGCCATCTTGTGCAAACGGTGTGATATGAAGTATATTGGTGAGACTAGCCTCAAGCTAGCCAACAGATTCCGCCAAAATCTGCTGGACATCCATAATAACGCCCCTAAGTTGGTCTCCACCCATTTCAACAGCGCAAATCACCACGGTGCTTCCGATGTCCAGGTCACTGCCATCCAGTCTTGCTCGTCGGATGCTAAACATTGCAAAAATATAGAGAACCGACTCATATTCTCAATGGGGTGCCTAACACCACATGGCCTCAACACCCAGCATAGTTTCTTCTAATCATAGACATTTCCCCTCCCCACCCTTTTGCTTCCACACCCTCCCAGTTGTTACCCTCTCCCTGTCTCTAACTATAGTTCTGTTCTCAACTAAAGTTATCTTCTACCCTGTCTCTCTCTGGGAGATCCCAAGTGACCATACTAGTATGAAGTTACCTGTGGCACCTCGTAGTGCCACTCTTGGCACTCCATCTGTACGCAATTTAGTGTGCACCCATAAGGTTATCACCATTCCTCTTGGACTAAATAACCCTCCAGCAGGATAGCAACCATACTGGATATGCTGTTCTGTGTGTATGCACAAATACGTAAGCATATATGTCTGTATGTATGAATCAGTAGGAAATGCGGATATTTATGTAGGTATTTGTATGCATGTACATATATATATATATATATATATATATATATATATATATATATATATATATATATATATATATACACACAAGCTGACCCTGCCCGGCTTCACCCAGCCCCTGAAGGAACATCTCATTGAATTCATATAAGTAGTCATTATACATGCAAATACATTTCTCAAAGCGCACAGAGTATGTGTTCGGCCCCCGGGCCCCCGCAGCTAATTTATTGATATTTTATTAGTTACCAGAGAATAAATATAACTTTAATTTATTTTTTTTTTTTTTGGAATAGTCTTAAATAGAATATTTTAATTGTAATGAAAAAATAAATAAAAAAGATGAAACAAATATTTAAAATGTTTTTAGAAACCACTCTTTATTAATATATGTAGCTGACCCGCCCGGCTTCGCCCAGCCACTGGCGGGGATCTATCTATCTATCTATCTATCTATTCGTATGATCTCGTTCTATTTCAGTTTGATCTGCGGGAGTGAAGAACAATTGTTCCTAACTAATTTCTGGTTTAATCAGAGATTGAGTTCCCTTGCAGCAAGATGGCAGGATATTTATTTGTCTGTTTCTGAAGCTCGTGCCATTTTCTTTCGTGCTGGAGGAAAAATTGTTGATTTTAAACTAAATAACTATGCCAGTTGGCTCTGCAGGGGTGAGAAGAACATCTGTAGGAAATTTCATTTCCATCGGATGGACCGTTCGGGAACGCATAAAGGACACATACATTCTCTTATATATATATATATATATAGAGAGAGAGAGAGAGAGAGACAGGTGTGTGTGGGGGGGGGGGGGTGTTTTATAATATCATTATTTCCTTCTCGCTGACTGCACGTAGCGAGAGATCAACAGCAGCGAAACATCTGAGGGCCTTATACCCTAATCCATCATCCGTGCTGTCTCTCATTCACACCTATTTGCCCTTTATCTCTTACAATGATCAGCACCAAGAAAAGCTGTGGTAGACACACCCACAGTATATCCATTATGTGGGCTGTCTCTGGCACACGTCGTTCCATGATTCCAATTATGGGATGTGCACTCACACACAGCAAGAGAAAACCTGTGGGTCATGCACCAGTACCACACAGTAAAATAATCTTGCATCTCTGTGCCTAACCATATCATGCGCATCACCGGTGATCTGACCTTATACAACCCCAAACATTGGGCGATATGATCCTATATCATTGGCACCTTGCCGTCTTGACAGACCATAGTTTGTGCTTTAAAAAGGCATAACTTTTACCTATGGCGGTAGCGAATGTGACTGATAAGGCCAATTTGCACTGTAAATGTCCGTTCATAGTTGGTGCATGTGAACACGTGGTCATTTCCACCATCATGCACCATCTTACGTCTCAAACGCTCGGTGTGTGACTTATCTGCAATAATTTTCTCCTTTGTCTTTATTCCATTTCTGATATTTGCCCTCCATGCAACACGTTCAGCGGCGACTTGCTACCAGTGTGCATTATCATGCCTGTATCAATCATGTCCCGCTTACACACATCTTTGTATCGTAGTAGAGGCCGACCCTGAGATCTCTTACCCATCTGTAATTCACCAAAAAAGATGTCCTTTGGTATTCTACCATCATCCATCCTCTTAAGGTGTCCTATCCATCTAAGTCTACGAAAACTGAGCTTGGAATAAACTGTCACACAACCTGATCTTTCCAATACTTCAGTATTTGTGATTTTGTCTTGCCATTTAATACCAAGAATTCTTTGCAGACACCGCATATGAAAGCTGTTTAAATGTTTCTCATGGTGTGAGTAAGTTGTCCAGGTTTCACTGCCATAAAGAAGAGTACTAAGGACACAGGCTTGATAGACAAGGACTTTTGTTTTGGCAGTAAGCTTCCTGTTCTCCCAGACTCTTTTTCTTAACCTGTTCATTGTTGTTGCTGCCTTACCCATCCGGATGTTGATTTCCTGATCTAGGGATAATTTGCTATTTTTCATTGATTCTAGATATGTAAAATGGTCTACCATCTGTAGTTTGGCGTCGTCAATAAAGATTGATGGTACGCCGTGTTCACCATGTGACATAATCTGTGTCTTCTTTTTGCTAATTGTTAAACTAAATTCAGAACAAGCATTTGAGAATGCAGATAGTAGACATTGCAATTCTTCCTCAGAGTGGGTCGTAATTGCAGCATCATCTGCAAAAAGCAACTCTCTGATCAGTACCCTCCTAATTTTGGTCTTGGCCTTCAATCTCTGAGCATTGTAGAGGCCGCCATCTGAGCGTGAGTGAATGTATATACCATCATCCTGATCACGAAAGGCATATTTCAGTAGAAGTGAAAAGTATATTCCAAAGAGGGTGGGAGCTAGTACACAACCTTGCTTAACTCCACTCTTGATTTCAAACTCTTCAGAAGTTGCACCATCAAACTTGATTATACCCTTCATGCATGTGTGGAATGATTCCACAATGGACAGAAGAGTTGGTGGGCAGCCAATCTTCTTTAGTGCCTTGAACAGACCCTCACAACTGACCAAATCAAATGCCTTTGTCTCCCCCGATGTGTCTCCACCTTGCCGTGGTGGGGGAGCTTGCGTGTCCCATCGACCCCATTTGCTTGCCGATGGATGAAAAACTACATATCGGACAGCTTATGGGATAGGGACCAGACTAAGAGAGACACAACCTGCTGCTCTGCAGGTAGACTGAGGATAGCAGTCAAAAATGTAAATCAGGTGTACGAAGGCAGAAGTTCTTGGTCCGGACAAAACTCTTAAGGCTCCCTGTCGAGGGCTGTGGCTGAACGCCTCTAAGCCTCAAACCCTCGGATCTGAGAGCCGGGCCGATACCTTCTTCTTCTTCAGCATTCCGAGCCATTGAGGTTCTTTGCTGCAAATACAATCTGTCTCCATTCGTCTCTCTGGTGGACCTTCTCTTGCCAGTCGTTGATTCCAAGTGCTTGTAGGTCTGTATGTATATTATCTCTCCACCGCCTTCTTGGTCTACCTCGGGGTCTACGGTCATTTATTTCCTGAGTGTAAGCGAGTTTTGTTTCCCTATTATCTTCCATTCTTTCTATATGCCCCAGCCATTGTAGTCTATTAGCCTTCATGATACCAGTGATTAGCGGGGACTTAAACAAATCATAAATGTCTTTGTTACTTCTTCTTTTCCACTCTCCACTTTGTGTATCCCTAATGGGTCCAAAGATGCGTCTTAAAATTTTGTTCTCAAAGGTTTGTAACAAGGCTTCGTCTCCTTTCGTTGTACTCCAGGTTTCAGAGCCATACAGCACAACTGGTCTGATCAGTGTTTTGTATATTGTGATTTTGGTGTTACGAGATAGCGCCTTTGATTTTAGTAGATGTTGTAGTGCATAGTATATCTTATTTCCAGAGTTGATTCTAGTTTGTATTTCTTCCCTTATGATGTTGGAGCAGTTGAAGATTGTACCCAGGTATTTGTATGTTTCCGTTCTTTTAATGGTCATATTATCTATTTGTATGTGGCCAGAGTTTTTAGCCATTCCGTCTCTTGAAATTACCATATATTCTGTCTTATCTTGGTTGATAACCAGACCCATCTGTTGGGCTTTTTCCTTTAAGTGAGTCAATATTTCTAATGGGGCCGATACCTACCTACCGAAAAATAGAGGCGAGATACTGAGCAAGCTACATGCTCAGGTCTGATACATGTTCGAAGGCTCTCAGCTGGGGGATATGAGGGATCCCCGGATGAGAGGGCCTGGCCATTTCTCGCTCACTGCTGCACTTAACTTACCTCACTGAGGTAAGGTGCTGAGCCGGCAGCACATGTAGCCTACCTCGTGAGCGAGTACAAAAAGTCAGAAAAGTGGAAGAACGTCTCAATGACGCGAAATGGAACGCACGGCTAGCGAACCTATCACGAGGTCTAAAAGCAAAAGCTTACCGAGTGGATGTCGCTCGCAGTCTGACCGCTCCTGGTGTGTACTTGAGCGACCAGTGGCAAGCGAGATGCCCAACACATGGAAGTGAGGAACTAAAGCAGCCATGAGCAGGACGTGGCAACTCCTCGGGTGAGCCCAGTCTCAGAGCAATATGTGCCGGCTCTGCAATTATGGAAGCCTCTTTGGATAGCGAGGGAATGCCCATGGTCTGCCCCTGCCTTCCCTTGAGGGCCGACCGCGATGTCGTTGATCGTTCTATCTTGACCAGCTGAGATGTTGGCGACATCACAACAGTCTAACGTGCCTCGAAACCAGAGGAAGGCTATCCTCATTAAAAAATGCCCGCCGGAAGTCGGAAGTGTCGTCCTATGGGTGGCGAACTAAAAATGGACACTACGCAATTACGTCCGAGTGAAATGTCTTGTCCGAATGTCTTTCGTGCTAGGAACAGCTCTGACTACCTAGTTTCCGAATGCCGCTCTTGTTCGGAACAACTCTGACTAGGTAGTTTTCCGAATGTCTATCGTGCCTGGAACAGCTCTGACGGGCGCAACGACAAGCACACGTCCGAAAACTCGCTGAGTGGATACCGTCTGCAAACCTGTCTGGTTTGTGCGGGAATGGCCCGGGCAAACGAAATGACCAATATATTGAAGTGAGGATTTAAAGCAGCCATGAGCAGGACGTGACGATTCCCTCGGTGAGCCCAGAACCCGGGCGTAATGTGTCGGCCCTGCAACTATGGAAGCAACCTTGGATGGCAGAAAATGCTATGGACTGTCCCTGCCTTCCTTTGAGGGATGACCGTTGTCTTCGACCATTCAACCTTGGCCAGCTGGGTTGTAGATGGCACCCCAAAAGTGAGAGTCTCCCAGGAATGCTACCTGGTAAAAAAAAAGCACGCTAAAGTCGATGTGTTGGCCTACGGGTTTCGGCCCAAGGGCGCATAACAGACACACCGCAATCACATCTGAAAAAACACTCCGGATGAACGAAAAGAAGAAGAAGAAATGCCTTTGTGAGGTCGATGAAGGCAATAAACATTGGTTGATTCTGTTCACGGCATTTTTGTTGCATTTGTCGCAATGAGAATACCATATCAGTGGTAGACCGGTTCTGTCGAAAGCCACACTTTGATTCGGGGTAGACTTGATTTCCTAGGACTTGAAGTCTGCGCAGAACGATTCTGGCAAATACTTTTCCAACAATACACAGAAGTTAGATACGCCTATAGTTGTTGCAGTCGCTCCAATCACCCTTGTTCTTGTACAGTGTTATGATGCTTGAATCTTTGAAATCCTGTGGGACTTGTCCTTCTCGCTAGCATAGCTCTATTAGCTGGTGGATCTGTAGAGTGAGTGTGTCTTGCCCACTCCTTATAACCTCTATTGGAATCCCATCCTTACTTGGAGCCTTGCCAGATGCAAGTTCATTTATAGCACACTTAACTTCTGTTATAGTGGGAAGTGTGTCCAGGTGGTCAAGAGTTGGTAGAGCCTCTATGGCGTTGAGGGCATCATCTGCTAGTTTGGTCTCACTTGAGTAAAGCTCCAAATAGTGCTCTACCCATCTGATCTTTCTTATCAGTGATGATTTCTCCAGTCAAGGTTTTCAATGGTGCACTTCTTTTGATCACTGAACCACAGGCTTTCTTTATTCATGCTTCTTATGTTTCCCTTATCATTTGCGATTTGAATGGACTCACATAACTTGATCCAATAATCATTTGCACACTGCCTGGCAGCCTTTTGCACATCCTTCCTAGCTTGCCGTAGCTCACTCAGAGTGTTACGCGTTGGTCTTTCCTTGTTTCTTAAGAGAGCTATCTTCTTTTTATCAATCAAGGGCTGCAGAGTCTCGCTGTTTGCCGCAAACCAGTCCTGCCTCTTATGATCCACAGTGCCATAAACCCCTACGGCAGTTTTATAAAGAGTTTCCTTAAGTTGACCCCACTTTTCATTTACTGTACAATTTTCTGGTGTATCAGTGAAAGCGTCTACAAGTTGCTGTTGAAACTGAAAGCACTTTTCAGGATCATAAGTATTAATAATATTAATCCTGGGGCTAGATATGTGTTTAGCTGTGTAGATTCTCTTTGGTCTCAGTCTAACCCTTGCAACAACCAAAGAATGATCCGTATCACAGTCAGCACTGTGGTAACTTCGAGTCAATGATATATGGTTCAGATGTTGTCTCTGTGTGATGATGAAGTCCAATAACTGGATCTTGGATGTTTCCATGTGACCTTATGCAGCTCTTTTGTTTTAAAAGAGTTTGTAATACATAGGTCATTACTGGTGCAATGCTCCAGCAGCCTTTGCCTATTTTCATTCACGCGACCGATGTTGTATTTTTCAAGGCACACTGGCCATGAACTCGAGTCCTTGCCCATACGAACATTGAAATCACTGAGCATATAAATGTAGTCAGATTTTGGAACTGCCTTGATCATGGAGTCTTAACTCCTCATAGAACGAATCCTTCACATCATCAGAGGAATCGAGTGTCGGTGCATATGCAGTAATAATGGTGGCAAAACCACAAGAGGTTGCCAAGCGCAGGGATAATAGTCTTTCATTTCCTCCTGCTGGAATTTCAATCATTCCCATTAGCGAATTCTTCATGGCAAAGCCCACACCGTGTTGCCTTTTTTTCTGCCTGCCCTCTACCCTTCCAAAAAAAAAAGGTGTAATTGTTTTCCCTGAGTGACCCTTCCTCAGCGAGGCGAGTCTCTTGCAGGCCAGCAATTTCAATGATAAGACGATTGAGTTCGGCATCAATCACAGCCGTTTTTCTCACATCGTCAATATTGGTCAAGTCAGTGGAAAATCCTGGACACATGGTTCTCACGTTCCAGGTTGCAAGCCGTAGCTTGAGGTTTCTATTTTTATTTTTATTTGTATCTGGTGCATTGGTTTTACAGCCTGTGATTCAGATTTTGTCCTAACACCAAGCACCCATTGAAGCAGGCAGACTGTGGCGGATCAGCACCCAATTGGCCGGGGGCTGCCCAGCTTGAGGCGGGCGGTAGCTGATCAGTGACACCTGTAGGTGTGTCCCACCGTCAGAGGCAACGCGTGGCGCCCCATGTCTACGCCAATTGACAGGGACTTATAACCCGTAACAGTTGCCTCTCGCTTTGATTCCGAAACCAGTTAAGACCAAGGATGGAGTTATTGCCTCTCCATAACACTAAGCCTGGGCTAAAATATAGAGATCATGTGTTGCAAATCACCTTTAGAAATGTGATCATTACCCCATGTGGACAACAATCACCTTTAGAAATATGATCATTACCCCATGTGGACAACAATCACCTTTAGAAATGTGATCATTACCCCATGTGGATAACAATCACCTTCGGATCTTTGAGGGTAAACCCAGGACTATCATTCTGAGCCGGTGATAGACCCTAACTATAACTTCTACTTGAAGTTGAAAGGGGTAGGGGTAATGGTGAAATCGAATCGAATTGCATGTTTGAGCGATTGCAGATGGTATTTATGATAAATGCGATGCTTCATCTTACTATTTCATTTGAAATTAGTATTCCTGATGTTATTGATTTGTTAATTTAAGCGTTTCGAACGTTTTGTCCTGCATTATTCTGGTCTTCTTCATACATGATGTGTGTGTTGTCGACTTACTGTTTGTGGTGGTGTGGTTATTGTTGTTGTTGTTATAGTGGTGATGAGTAGTGTAAGTGGGGCTAAAGCACCTCCTTTTTTGTGGAGGTGGAGTTTTATAGATACCTCCACAAAGGGCGATAACTCTTCAGGTTTTTAAGTAGGCGGTCAGGGGTGGCGTTGCGAAGTGACTCATCAGAGGTTACGTGGTCAAGTGACTCATCAAAGGTGGCGTGGTCTAGTGACTCATCAGAGGTGACGTGCGTGGTCAAGTAATTATATATACGACATAAAAAATACGACATAAAACATCAATAAAGAAAACAAACAACTCAAGTAAGTTATATAATAATTTTTAATAAAACATATATAGAAAAGAAGAAAAAAAAAAGAAGAAAAAAACAAAACATAGTCAAGTGACCCCTTAAATTATAGGTAAGGGTGTGTGATGACGTGCTCAAGTGGTGGTCAAGAGGTGGTCAAGCAGTCAAGAGGTGATCAAGTGACCCCTTTAATTGTATGGGATGGTACGTGTAGTGACGTGGCGATGATCAAGAGGTGGTCAGGGTGTGGTCAAGAAGTGGTCGAGTGACCACTTAAATTGTCGGAGAAAGTAGGTGTAGTGATATGGTGATGATTAAAGGGTGGTAAATTAGTGGTCAAGTGAGGAAAATTTTAGTGGAAAGTAGTTGTAATGATATGGTGATGATTAAAGGGTGGTAAATTAGTGGTCAAGCAGTGGTCGAGTGACCACTTAAATTGTCGGGGAAAGTAGTTGTAATGATATGGTGATGATTAAAGGGTGGTAAATTAGTGGTCAAGAGGTGGTCAAGCGATGGTCAAGGGGTGGTCAAGTGGTTAAATGACCCCTTAAATTGTTGGGGAGAGTACGTGTAGTGACACGGTGATGATCAAGTGGTGGTCAAGTGGTCAAATAACCCTAAAATTGTAGAGGAGAGTGTGTCTTGTGATGCAGTGATGATCAAAAGGTTGTCAAGTAGTGGTCAAGGGGTGGTCAAGTTACCCCTTAAATTGATGGGGAGAGTAAGTGTAGTGACACGATGATGATCAAGATGTGGTCAAGTAGTGGTCGAGTGACCACATAAATTGCAGAGGAGAGTAGGTGTAGTGACATGGTGATGATCAAGAGGTGGTCAAGTTGTTAGGTCTAGAGGTTGGGGTGTCTCAGTCATGAAGTATCAAACTGTCTGCTGTGGGAAGGATGGCGCTGATCAGGGCGAGTAGGTTCTAATACGTTTATCGCTATTGTCTACAATTGGCGTGGTTGTATAGTAATAATAGTAGAGTTGTTTCGTAGTAATATTAGTCATCATCATCAAGGGTCATGTTAGGTGGTATTTGTAATGATAGTAGTAGTAGTAGTAGTAGTAGCAATACCAACAATAGTGCTAATTATCATCATCATCACGTGTCTTACCAACGGGCGTATCACCCACACATTGCCATCTCCAACACCATTGAACAATTCCGGGGTTGACTCACACTACAGAAATCCCCAATTAACGGCATTACCTTCATGTAATGGTGGTACTCATACTACCAATAGCACCAGTAGTAATAGTCACCAACATCAGCAAGAGACTTATCGCCTGACATTGGTCAGTATGACACTCCATAAACTATGATCTCCAATACCATGGATACAAATAGTAATAATATTGGTAGTAGTAGTAGTAGTAGTAGTAGTAGTAGTAGTTGTAGCAGCGGTGGTGGTGGTGGTGGTAATAGTAGGAGTAGTAGAATAGCAAGGGTGCTTGTTTCACTAAGTATTTGTATATCGTATGTAGTATAAAGATAGTTTGCGTTGTATGCCATGTAAGGTGTTACTGAAATATCTGTATTGTGTAGTTCTAAGAGGTGATGACGCCATAACCCACCACTCTATCATCTTATTGATAGTGTCTTCAGTGCCGCGAAAAAGGCTCATTGTGAGGTATCGATCATTTCTCAAAGCGACAGCATCCGGGGTGCATGCCCATTACGACCAAACAACGATACGACACTTAAAAGGTAACTACAAAGCAAATGGTGTCAAGTATAGTGTAACATACAAAACTTATGAGGTCATCGGTTGTCCATTCCATCACGGTTGACAAATAGGCGCTCACTAACTTCACAATATGCTCACTCAAATAAACATATAGGATAATAAGGCACCGACCCAAACAAGGAAAACGGACAAAAACAAGGGGGAAAATGACATAAGCGTCAAAATATAACACATACAAAGACAGATACAACACTGACTAAAAAAAATAATAAAAATGACACGACAAAATAACACACACACACACACACACACACACACACACAATGAAAACTGAAATAACCAATGAAAAATCGCTGACACGAACACTAGAAGCTGACACAAACACTAAACAAGGTACCTAAAGAAAAGCTAAACTTTGTTAACCAAAATGTGAAAGTAGGAAAATGTGATACCCAAATGTAAAACAAATAGCAAGAGAGAAATAGCTCGTCCCAACTTATAAAAAGTAGGAAAATATGTCAACCAAATGGGAAAAAGTTAAGCCAAATACAAAAATATCTAACTCAAACTAATGAAAAGTAGGGAAACTTTGTTAACCAAAGGAGGGGAAAAACCTAGGTCAAGTAGGAAAATCTGTTACCCAAAAGTGAAAAATGTCGGCCAAATACAGAAATAGTTCGTCCACACGTATGCAAACTAGGAAAATTTGTTAGTCGAACAGGATAAAATATTGCCCAAGTAGGGAAATTTGAGAGCCATAAGTGAAAACATATCAGCCAAAGAGAGAAATATCTCATCCAAACTTATAAAAAGAAGGAAAATTCTCAACCAAATGAGAAAAAGTTAGACCAAATATAGTAACATCTCAACCAAACTTATGAAAACTAGGAAACTTTGTTAGCCAACGAGAATAAAAACCTAGGTCAAGTAGGAAAAGCTGTTAGCCAAATGTAAAAAATGTCGGCCAAATACAGAAATACCTCGTCCGCACTTATTAAAATTAGGAAAAATTTGTTAGCCAAATAGTAAAAATATTGCCCAAGTAGGAAAATTTGATAGCCAAATGTAAAAAAAATATCACCCAAAGAGAGGAATATCTCGGCCAGAGTTATAAAAAGTAGGAGAACTATTTGCCAAATGGGAAAAAGTTAGGCCAAATACAGAAATATCTCAAACAAACATATAAATAATAGGAAAATTGATAACCAAACGGGAAATATATTGACCAACTAGGGACATGTGTTACTCAAAGAGGAAAAGTAATGACCAAGTAACGAAATACATCGCTCAAACTTATGAAAACTAGGAAACTTTGTTAGCCAAAGTGAAAAAAACCTTGTTCAAGTAGGAAAATCTGTTAGCCAAATGTGAAAAATGTCGGACAAATGCAGAAATAGTTCGGTCACACATATGCAAACTAGGAAACGTTGTTAGCCAGATAGGAAAAGTATTGGCCAAGTAGGAAAATTTGAAAGCCAAATGTGAAAAAATATCACCCAAAGAGAGAAATATCTCGTCGAGACTTATAAAAAGTTGGAAAATTTGTCAACCAAATGGGGTAAAGTTAGACCAAATACAGAAACATCTTAACCACATTTATAAAAAACGAGGGGAAAATGTCGACCAAATACAGAAATAACTCAACCCAATTTATAAATATGGCAACCAAACTTATGAAACGTAGGCAAATGTGTTAACCAAAAGGGGAAAATATGGTACACGTAACGAAATATCTCATCCAAACTTATAAAAAGTAGGAAAATATGTCAACCAAATGCGAACAATGTCGGCCAAATACAGAAATTTCTCAACCAAACTCATGAAAAGTAGGAACAACTTGTTACCCAAATAGGAAAAAATATTGGTCAAGTAAAGAAATAGCGTGGTCAAACCTATAAAAACGTACCAACATTTGTTAACACAACTTGGCCACTTGTTCTTACAAACTTGCTCGCTGGCTCAAACAATTTTTCCACTTGCTATTACAATCGGTCGACCTGTCCTATCAACTCACACACTTACCATAACAACTGTCCCTTTTCCCCAACAACGTGTCCACCGACTCTCTCATATTATTGACTCGCCCTATCAAATTACCCACTGACTCTAGCCACATGACCCACATGGGCTCACAAAATTTCCACTTGTTATTACAACTTGTCGACAGCCTCGCCCAAATTACCACTTACTCTTACTGTCCCAACTGCGCGCACAAAGGTGTCTACTTGTGATTTCACGGCATCCTCACCCCATAGATAAGTAGCCCTTATAAAATACAAATGTATCCCGCAAGTCATACAGAAGTGCCCCCCCCCCCATATTGTCATTAAAAAAAAATATTTGTGTGTGTAGGTAAGTTCATGTCTTTGACAGTTCATATTTTGTAAATTCATTTCTTCAGCATAAGATTTGTGTAAGTTCACGCCCTCATCATAAATTTTGTTGTGTAAGTTCATGTCTTCGACAGTTCATGTTTTGCTAAGGCCTAGTTTTAGTGAAAATGCAGAAGTCTATTGGCTAGAATTTCAACCTGGGTGGTCAATTACTAACACTGCCTGTGGACAGCTATTCTTACCCATGCGCTAAAGTTGAGAAAATGAACTTCCGTTGAATGGAAATCTACCGCAGACTTGAATTATTAAACCCCTCTGGAAGAAGTAGCGGCAGCTTAACCAGGAAAAGATCGAATTAGTTATCCCCCCTTAGTCTGGAAATTATGAAAATATATGCTCCCACAAGCGATATTACTCATGACGTCATATAAACAAAAATATAAAGGATAACAATTGTGGCGCTGCCTCATTTGTTATACTTTATATTTTTGTTTATATGACGCCATGAGTAATATCGCTTGTGGGAGCATATATTTTCATAATTTCCAGACTAAGGGGGGATAACTAATTCGATCTTTTCCTGGTTAAGCTGCCACTACTTCTTCCAGAGGGGTTTAATAATTCAAGTCTGCGGTAGCTTCCATTCAACGGAAGTTCATTTTCTCAACTTTAGCGCATTGGTAAGAATAGCTGTCCACAGGCAGTGTTAGTAATTGACCACCCAGGTTGAAATTCTAGCCAATAGACTTCTGCATTTTCACTAAAACTAGGCCTTAGCAAAACATGAACTGTCGAAGACATGAACTTACACAACAAAATTTATGATGAGGGCGTGAACTTACACAAATCTTATGCTGAAGAAATGAATTTACAAAATATGAACTGTCAAAGACATGAACTTACCTACACACACAAATATTTTTTTAATGACAATATGGGGGATACTTCTGTATGACTT
The DNA here is from genome assembly GCA_014155875.1 of Cepaea nemoralis. Lineage (NCBI taxonomy): Eukaryota > Metazoa > Mollusca > Gastropoda > Stylommatophora > Helicidae > Cepaea > Cepaea nemoralis. The sequence continues at coordinate 35,745 of JACEFZ010009237.1, read as the reverse complement.
GCGGGATACATTTGTATTTTATAAGGGCTACTTATCTATGGGGTGAGTGTAACAGTGTAAAGGACTAACAACACTTGGTTTTAATACAAAGACTGTTTATTTTCTTGATGGTGACAACATGGCTTCCTTCCAGTTCCAAGCCGGGATGTAGACTGCCCCCTGACAACCCACTACGTCACGACTTGAGCATCTCTCCTCCTTTCACTCCCGATGCTCAATCGTGCTGTAGCTTTTCCCACTAGATACTAATACTCCACTACTGTTACATGAGGATGCCGTGAAATCACAAGTAGACACCTTTGTGCGCGCAGTTGGGACAGTTTGTAAGAGTAAGTGGTAATTTGGGCGAGGCTGTCGACAAGTTGTAATAACAAGTGGAAATTTTGTGAGCCCATGTGGGTCATGTGGCTAGAGTCAGTGGGTAATTTGATAGGGCGAGTCGATAATATGAGAGAGTCGGTGGACACGTTGTTGGGGAAAAGGGACAGTTGTTATGGTAAGTGTGTGAGTTGATAGGATAGGTCGACCGATTGTAATAGCAAGTGGCAAAATTGTTTGAGCCAGCGAGCAAGTTTGTAAGAACAAGTGGCCAAGTTGTGTTAACAAATGTTGGTACGTTTTTATAGGTTTGACCACGCTATTTCTTTACTTGACCAATATTTTTTTCCTATTTGGGTAACAAGTTGTTCCTACTTTTCATGAGTTTGGTTGAGAAATTTCTGTATTTGGCCGACATTGTTCGCGTTTGGTTGACATATTTTCCTACTTTTTATAAGTTTGGATGAGATATTTCGTTACGTGTACCATATTTTCCCCTTTTGGTTAACACATTTGCCTACGTTTCATAAGTTTGGTTGCCATATTTATAAATTGGGTTGAGTTATTTCTGTATTTGGTCGACATTTTCCCCTCGTTTTTTATAAATGTGGTTAAGATGTTTCTGTATTTGGTCTAACTTTACCCCATTTGGTTGACAAATTGTCCAACTTTTTATAAGTCTCGACGAGATATTTCTCTCTTTGGGTGATATTTTTTCACATTTGGCTTTCAAATTTTCCTACTTGGCCAATACTTTTCCTATCTGGCTAACAACGTTTCCTAGTTTGCATATGTGTGACCGAACTATTTCTGCATTTGTCCGACATTTTTCACATTTGGCTAACAGATTTTCCTACTTGAACAAGGTTTTTTTCACTTTGGCTAACAAAGTTTCCTAGTTTTCATAAGTTTGAGCGATGTATTTCGTTACTTGGTCATTACTTTTCCTCTTTGAGTAACACATGTGCCAATAGGTAATTTCTCTCATTGACTTATAAACAACTCGTTATGCTTTGAACAATGTGACGAATGATTAAGCGACTCCAAATGAAAACGATACTCACTCTTTTAATTCAAGTCGAGCGGAACAAATAATAGCGTACAGTTATCGGGTGATATTAAACTGCCCCCGAGATGTAGGAGCGGCGTTTAATTAATAAATGTTTCACACGAAAACTCCATGCCTTGCCCCAATGTCCTCTTTGAGGTGCAAACTTGCCATTTCACAGTTCAGAGTTGCAGCGCGTCTAGGGTTTTCGAGTCCTGTCTTAAGTATCCATTTGCCAATCGATCTTTCCTCCTGAATTCTATTCGCCTAAGCACGGAATCAGTCGCATACAGCGCTTCACACACGGCTCTCTGGAAGACACGTCCTTTCCTTTCGAATCACACACACAGAAAGTCCTTTGTTGTTCTGTGACGCTATATTCGTTTCCAATGGTATCTTCCTTTCCTATTTGTCCATTTTTGTGCAGAACTGGGAAAATCCCATTCATGACTTTTGTGGAGTGTACCGTCATATGGCATAATGCCCCCTCCTAGATAAAAAAAAATGTTTTCATTTTTTTTTTCTATGGATATATGTAGTACTTTGCAAATATATGCATTAACCTTTAACAACGAAACCTGGAAAATTCCTAGTCTCCCCCTTTATCTACTCTCAAAAAATAATAATACTGTCATATGACGGGCACGCCCACCTGTCTAATACCCCATTAGACGTCGTGTGGCTGATCATGGTAGATCATACCAACTAATTGCCATATTAGTCCCTACCTTGTCTTAATAGACAAGTGTGTCCTCACTCTTGGTAATACCATAAGTTTTGGACGAGAGTACTAATGGGTTTCCCAGTATTCCATGTTGGTCGTTGTTGTTGTTCCTCTATATAATCCATGTATATTTATATGTTGGTAGGGTAAACGTAACTATCCATGTCTTGCGAGACTTTATGGAGCCATTTGCTATGTACGACTGTCCAATACGTGTATGTATATCTTTAAACCATCAGTCGATTCCGTAGATGTTAATGGATCGATTGGCAAAATATTTTCCCAGAATTAATTCAACTAAAAACCACTCACTCCATCACAATGAACAATTGAATAATAATTATCAATATACATATTCTAAAGTACTGACTTATCTACGTAACTTATTAATATAACAAATTAACTCAAACTAATTAACTAAGTAATTCTAATTAATTAAGTAATTGTTCACTTGGAATTAACCAATAAGATTACACAACACAATCTACAAATACTTGACCGCAGTTTTCCACGTAAAATAATGACGGTCAAACATCCATCCAATGTGCAGGACATATTATTGGACCATTGCATCCGTGTATATGTCTCTGTCAATAAATGTAAATTAACCACACATGTATCTATTTGATTATACTATGTATTACTAACAGTATTAATTTAAAGTCACCGATTGTATCAACATTGTTTATTAATTAGGTGCTATTTGATTGACTTTTTAAAATCTTGCAGACATAGAGTTGTGAAGAATCCTATATAAATTTAGTAATGTTCTCTATTATAGACATAATTATCAAAGAATAGAGAATCAAACTATTTTTAAGATGAATTATAGAACTATTAGATAATGTGAACAATTCTGACAAGTGATATCTGGCATAACCAAGTAATCAGACCTAAGACCCTAATGTGTCTGTAGTGTATTATGTGTTGATATGAACCTAACACTTTCATCCCATTTTATTTTTCTTTATTTATTTCTTTCATTCTATTTCTTTCTTCTATACTTATGGTGTTTCTGTACTGTATGCCTGCTAATATTTGTACTTTTCAACTTTGTTGAATTGAACACTGTCATACTTTTCACTTGTATATATATTGACAATAGAGTATGTTTGATTACTTTACAGCAGACAAACGCCAAGTAAATACAGTATGCATTAATCAATGCATTTTGTTTATTGTAAATTTGTTTGTTATTATTGACTTGTGTGTAAATTTCCTTGAGTGATTGAATGACTGTATTTTTATTCACAATATCATCAATATATGCTTTTGTTTGTGAGGATGTGTTCCTGACTATGGATGTTTCCTGAGATAAGGTCAATTTCAGCCATATCAAAATGTTTGTAATAAATATGGTTACAATATCCCATGTCGTCTGTTGTTTGTAACCATTATGTTTAACTTTTGTTATCTTCTTGTGTGCTACTCTGTTGTTATTAACAGTCAGTTGAACTTTTAATGAATGTGTAATTCCTTCTTCTTGTGATACTTGGGTTTGTGATTCTGTGCGTATCACATCAAGTTTGCGTTCTCCAGTTTGAACGTAATCTTTAACATCAGTGATGTTACCAATTATCAACCCAGCACATGGGTTTGGTAGTACTGCTGCGCATACTTTACCTTCATAATATGGGCATTTTATGCTGACCCATGCGGTTTTGTACATTTCTATTGTACCACCAAATGTTCTGCACTCAATACTTTTACCTGTATAATTACTTTCTTTTATGAGTTTGATGATTAACACCTGTAATATCCGAACCTGTGTCTCTAAAACAGTTTGTTGGTAACCCATTAACCTCCTGCTTGGTGTATCATCAGAGTACCTTGACGAGTGCATGCTGCGTTCGCTTCATGAATATGCCTCTTGTGGGCTGATGTGAGGTCATCACCATTAATATGACATTCCTTACCTGTTCTGTTATTATATGACTCTATAATGGCTGCGTGTGTGTCCTCTATATCATCTGAATCGCTACTACTACTAGACAACACATATGCATTACTCGCCTCTTTCCACGTATTCTTCATCGGACAAGACTTGCTAGTGTGCCCGTACGCCCGACACGAGAAACATTTGATGCTTCTCTTGAATGAGTCATACTTACTCTTTTTCTTTGCTGTGATGTCCCTTAAATAATCTAAATATCCAGGGTGTCGATCACACATTTCCAAATGTCCATGCGACAATTTGCAATACTGACATCTGGATAGGTGTCCTTTTCTTGGTCTGTCTCCCTCTCTGTTAGAATACTGGTATGGACTATTTCTATTCCTATTACCACTAAATTTTCTAAATTTGCCATTGCCTTTCTGAAATCTAGCACTTGCTCCTATTACCAGTTCTGGCTGTGCACAACTTGCGAATATGTCTCGATGTGCATTGAAATATGATTCTCCTCTCGTTTCCATTTCCTTAAGATCTTTGCATTTATTCTCCACTAGAAATATAGACATGGCCTCTGGTACTGCAGATAGTAATCTATCTCTAATTATTAAGTCTCGGATTTTATTATAATCAGACCCAATATCAGCGGCTTTAGTCCATTTATCAAAAGATGAGGTTAACTCAGAAACAAAGTCAAGGAAAGTTTGGTTAGATTTCGGAGTAAGTGTTTTAAACTTAGTACGTAAGCCCGATTCATCTAAACTAAAGTGTGCCAAAACACGATCTCTCATGTATTTGTAGTTGGTACGTAAGTCCTCAGGTATTAACTCGATTACCTTTAAAGGCTCCAATGCGAGATGCCTGTGGAATAGAATTGGTATGTCTTGTTCCGGTACCTTGTAATGCTTTACGAGTACTTCAAAATTGGTAATCCAAGAACTGACAGAATCACCTTGCTGGAAATTGCGAAAAAGACCTTGATACTTTTTCACTGGATCATTATGTTTTGCTTGAATTCTTACTCGTTCAATCTCAGCTTCACGATCCATTTCCAATGACTTGACTTTCAAATTACCTTCAACTTCCTTGTCCTTAAGAAGTTGTTCGGCCAAAAGTTTTTCTTTCTCAAATGCCAGTTGCTTATCTTTCATCTCCCGTTCCAGCGTTAATTCCTTTTCTCTAGCGGCAATTTTGTCACGTTCCAACGCCATCTCTTTTTCTTTTAACTCTTTCTCAAGAGCCAATCTCTCTCGTTCCTGTGAAGCTTGAAGCTGTTTTGCTTCTTTCTCTGCTGCCAATTTTTCAGCTCTCTCTTCACGTTGCTGTGTCTGAAAATCTTTCAATTCTTGCTTCGCCCAATTCCTGAGGTCTGCACCGGTCAAACCAGACCTTTCACCCATGTCCATGAAGTCTTGAAGTGTTGACATGTTGTCTTAATGATCTGTAAATTATGCCGCTATAATAGTATATATGTGAAACACAGCCGATAGAATGCGTAGGTAGACAATGACAAGCGTATTCAATTATATATACGCAAGTTGAATGAGAAGTCAACTCGAAATCAATAATATAGAAGAGTATAAACACGCGAGAAGAATAGCAACTCGGCGCAAGATAGATAACGTCCTAACCGTTACAAAACGTAAGCACTAGAAATTAGTAGTAAAAATATATATTCAATATAAAGTACAGCGACACAATACTAACATTGACAAAAGACGATTGACGCAAGACGACAATACCTATTTTCATTCACAACAGACAAAATTATTACTCCTAAAAAATTTAAGTAATAACACAATAAACACTTTATATACTACTTACAATTACGATACCAACAATGTGTGTTATCACACGCAAGATCAACACGAACAACTTCGTATTGACCTGACGATAGTCAACACAAACGATTTCCAAAGTAATCAAGCGTGCTTAACCACTTTAGAAATACCCATTCCAACCACCCGCACTGCTAGTTTGTAATTGCTTTTGTTAACATTTATAATCAGCACCTTATTAATATATAACAGATGTTGGACAATCGACCACAATAAACAATACTGGCCTTAACGAGTTTCCAAATCCATCCAGTGTTCCATGAATGTAAACTGTTGATTTGACTGATAATAATTCTGTATTGACGTAACTAGTATTTGCTGTCCGATCGATTGACGTATGAGTAGAACAATTAAACTGTGTCTCCGTGTTAGTTGCTCCTGTTTGCGTATGACGATAGTGTAATAAACTTACACTAGTACCCTGAAACCACGCGGTTCGTGGCCGACTTCAGCGAAACTTAGTCGGCTGTGGTACCATCGACGACCCTTGAATAACTGGAAACGACGCTGACTAACAGCGTGACTCCTATGTATGTCGTCGAACAGCGTAATGATCCAGTTCCCTGGTTTGAGTTACTTCATTGAAAATGGCCATCATTGCTTCCCGTGCGAACGTTGGTGATAAAGTTGAAAAGGCGTGCATGAACTCTCTGGGGTAAATGTCGTTGTGAATTAGTGTCTTGACTATATTATGTTGAGGGTGGCAAAGGTGTGGAAGGGACATCCCAACATGTGCAGTCCATATAGTAATGAAAATAAATATCTTGTGACTGAGTTCTTGATGTCTTCCTGGCCAGTGCAAATGACGTTAGTAACTGGCGCCAGTGGCTAGTTAATAATATTCCTTGTTGGAAGACGATGTACCCAAGGCCGACATATCATAAGTCCGGTGTGTCCATACTTTAATGCGATTAAGTCAATATTATGTCACTTAAATGTCCGATCAGGTATTTTTAGTGCAATATATTGTGCAACATTGATGTGTGTTGATATCTTTCATAACGTTATCAGTGTCCACAAGTTCGTTGTTTGAAGTGTAACAATGTCCGTAAAATCTCTGAGTGTTGCAGCATAAAATCATCCAACACGTAATCAAAATGTTCAGTCTTGTACAGTGCAGTGTCCTAACGACGGCCTACTTTCATTTACCATATGTAACGTCCATCGAGTGTGTACTTCATTCATTCGTTTCAAACTGTATACACCAAATAAGTTGTTTACTTCACTGCTGTTTTTCTACTATCTTCAGTTAATCTTTAATTTCTAATGTGTAATAATGTTCTGTAATGCACAATTTATATTGCAACGTTGATCATTCTCTAATGAGTGTTCATTATGTGCACCAGTGTGCGTTTTGCCTTTCGTTTGCTGATGTGCATAAGTATAATAAATGGTTGTGTTCTTTCTTAACGTTCAGCATAATGATTGTTCGTTATAAATACTCTCCATCATATACTTTATATATATATACTTTCCTACCTTCCTTTCTCCTTTGATTGTTCAAGTTGCTCTTATGAATGATTCACTCACGATGTTCTAACCATTGTGTATGGAGGCCGACATTTTTACTTTTCGCACTCTTGACGTTCTTCCGATGCGACTCCGTGTGTTCCGGCGCGCTATTTATGTTTCTCTGTGCCGAGTTTCGTTCGTGCGCATTTCTTGTTTACTAATAGCTTTCGCGGGAAATCTTTGTTGACAATTGGATCTTAAAAACCGGCGAGCATCCCATCTTTATGCCAATAGGTAATTTCTCTCATTGACTTATAAACAACTCGTTATGCTTTGAACAATGTGACGAATGATTAAGCGACTCCAAATGAAAACGATACTCACTCTTTTAATTCAAGTCGAGCGGAACAAATAATAGCGTACAGTTATCGGGTGATATTAAACTGCCCCCGAGATGTAGGAGCGGCGTTTAATTAATAAATGTTTCACACGAAAACTCCCTGCCTTGCCCCAATGTCCTCTTTGAGGTGCAAACTTGCCATTTCACAGTTCAGAGTTGCAGCGCGTCTAGGGTTTTCGAGTCCTGTCTTAAGTATCCATTTGCCAATCGATCTTTCCTCCTGAATTCTATTCGCCTAAGCACGGAATCAGTCGCATACAGCGCTTCACACACGGCTCTCTGGAAGACACGTCCTTTCCTTTCGAATCACACACACAGAAAGTCCTTTGTTGTTCTGTGACGCTATATTCGTTTCCAATGGTATCTTCCTTTCCTATTTGTCCATTTTTGTGCAGAACTGGGAAAATCCCATTCATGACTTTTGTGGAGTGTACCGTCATATGGCAACATGTCCCTAGTTGGTCAATATATTTCCCGTTTGGTTATCAATTTTCCTATTTTTTATATGTTTGTTTGATATATTTCTGTATTTGGCCTAACTTTTTCCCATTTGGCAAATAGTTCTCCTACTTTTTATAACTCTGGCCGAGATATTCCTCTCTTTGGGTGATATTTTTTTACATTTGGCTATCAAATTTTCCTACTTGGGCAATATTTTTACTATTTGGCTAACAAATCTTTCCTAATTTTAATAAGTGCGGACGAGGTATTTCTGTATTTGGCCGACATTTTTTACATTTGGCTAACAGATTTTCCTACTTGACCTAGGTTTTTATTCTCGTTGGCTAACAAAGTTTCCTAGTTTTCATAAGTTTGGTTGAGATGTTACTATATTTGGTCTAACTTTTTCTCATTTGGTTGAGAATTTTCCTTCTTTTTATAAGTTTGGATGAGATATTTCTCTCTTTGTCTGATATTTTTTCACCTTTGGCTATCACATTTTCTTACTTGGTTAATACTTTTCCTATCTGGCTAACAACCTTTCCTTGTTTGCATAGGTGTGGCCGAACTATTTCTGCATTTGGCCGACATTTTTCACATTTGGCTGACAGATTTTCCTACTTGACCAAGGTTTCTTCCATTTGGCTAACAAAGGTTCCTAGTTTTCATAAGTTTGAGCGATGTATTTCGTTACTTGGTCGTTATTTTTCCTCTTTGAGTAACACATTTCCCTAGTTGGTCAATATATTTCCCGTTTGGTTATCAATTTTCCTATTTTTTATATGTTTGGTTGAGATATTTCTGTATTTGGCCTAACTTTTTCCCATTTGGCACATAGTTCTCCTACTTTTTATAAGTCTGGCCGAGATATTCCTCTCTTTGGGTGATATATTTTTTTTACATTTGGCTATCAAATTTTCCTACTTGGGCAATATTTTTACTATTTGACTAACAAATTTTTCCTAATTTTAATAAGTGCGGACGAGGTATTTCTGTATTTGGCCGACATTTTTTACATTTGGCTAACAGATTTTCCTACTTTACCTAGGTTTTTTCGCTTTGGCTAACAAAGTTTCCTACTTTTCATAAGTTTGGTTGAGCTGTTACCATACTTGGTCTAACTTTTTCTCATTTGGTTGAGAATTTTCCTTCTTTTTATAAGTTTGGATGAGATATTTCTCTCTTTGGCTGATATTTTTTCACTTATGGCTCTCAAATTTCCCTACTTGGGCAATATTTTATCCTGTTCGACTAACAAATTTTCCTAGTTTGCATACGTGTGGACGAACTATTTCTGTATTTGGCCGACATTTTTCACTTTTGGGTAACAGATTTTCCTACTTGACCTAGGTTTTTCCCCTCCTTTGGTTAACAAAGTTTCCCTACTTTTCATTAGTTTGAGTTAGATATTTTTGTATTTGGCTTAACTTTTTCCCATTTGGTTGACATATTTTCCTACTTTTTATAAGTTGGGACGAGCTATTCCTCTCTTGCTATTTGTTTTACATTTGGGTATCACATTTTCCTACTTTCACATTTTGGTTAACAAAGTTTAGCTTTTCTTTAGGTACCTTGTTTAGTGTTTGTGTCAGCTTCTAGTGAGGGTGTTCGTGTCAGCGATTTTTCATTGGTTATTTCAGTTTTCATTGTGTGTGTGTTTGTGTGTTATTTTGTCGTGTCATTTTTATTATTTTTTTTAGTCAGTGTTGTATCTCTCTTTGTATGTGTTATATTTTGACGCTTATGTCATTTTCCCCCTTGTTTTTGTCCGTTTTCCTTGTTTGGGTCGGTGCCTTATTATCCTGTATGTTTATTTGAGTGAGCATATTGTGAAGTTAGTGAGCGCCTATTTGTCGACCGTGATGGAATGGACAACCGATGACCTCATAAGTTTTGTATGTTACACTATACTCGACACCATTTGCTTTGTAGTTACCTTTTAAGTGTTGTATCGTTGTTTGGTCGTAATGGGCATGCACCCCGGATGCTGTCGCTTTGAGAAATGATCGATACCTCACAATGAGCCTTTTTCGCGGCACTGAAGACACTATCAATAAGATGATAGAGTGGTGGGTTATGGCGTCATCACCTCTTAGAACTACACAATACAGATATTTCAGTAACACCTTACATGGCATACAACACAAACTATCTTTATACTACATACGATATACAAATACTTAGTGAAACAAGCACCCTTGCTATTCTACTACTCCTACTATTACCACCACCACCACCACCGCTGCTACAACTACTACTACTACTACTACTACTACTACTACTACTACTACTACTACTACCAATATTATTACTATTTGTATCCATGGTGTTGGAGATCATAGTTTATGGAGTGTCATACTGACCAATGTCAAGCGATAAGTCTCTTGCTGATGTTGGTGACTATTACTACTGGTGCTATTGGTAGTATGAGTACCACCATTACATGAAGGTAATGCCGTTAATTGGGGATTTCTGTAGTGTGAGTCAACCCCGGAATTGTTCAATGGTGTTGGAGATGGCAATGTGTGGGTGATACGCCCGTTGGTAAGACACGTGATGATGATGATAATTAGTACTATTGTTGGTATTGCTACTACTACTACTACTACTACTATCATTACAAATACCACCTGACATGACCCTTGATGATGATGACTAATATTACAATGAAACAACTCTACTATTATTACTATACAACCACGCCAATTGTAGACAATAGCGATAAACGTATTAGAACCTACTCGCCCTGATCAGCGCCATCCTTCCCACAGCAGACAGTTTGATACTTCATGACTGAGACACCCCAACCTCTAGACCTAACAACTTGACCACCTCTTGATCATCACCATGTCACTACACCTACTCTCCTCTGCAATTTATGTGGTCACTTGACCACATCTTGATCATCATCGTGTCACTACACTTACTCTCCCCATCAATTTAAGGGGTAACTTGACCACCCCTTGACCACTACTTGACCACCTTTTGATCATCACTGCATCACAAGACACACTCTCCTCTACAATTTTAGGGTTATTTGACCACTTGACCACCTCTTGATCATCACCGTGTCACTACACGTACTCTCCCCAACAATTTAAGGGGTCATTTAACCACTTGACCACCCCTTGACCATCGCTTGACCACCTCTTGACCACTAATTTACCACCCTTTAATCATCACCATATCATTACAACTACTTTCCCCGACAATTTAAGTGGTCACTCGACTGCTTGACCACTAATGTACCACCCTTTAATCATCACCATATCATTACAACTACTTTCCACTAAAATTTTCCTCACTTGACCACTGCTTGACCACTAATTTACCACCCTTTAATCATCACCATATCACTACACCTACTTTCTCCGACAATTTAAGTGGTCACTCGACCATTTGACCACCACTTGACCACACCCTGACCACCACTTGACCACCTCTTGATCATCACCACGTCACTACACGTACCATCCCATACAATTTAAGGGGTCACTTGACCACCTCTTGACCGCTTGACTACCTCTTGAGCACGTCATCGCACACCCTTACCTATAATTTAAGGGGTCACTTGACTATGTTTTGCTTTTTTCTTCTTTTTTTTTTCTTCTTTTCTATATATGTTTTATTAAAAATTATTATATAACTTACTTGAGTCGTTTGTTTTCTTTATTGATGTTTTATGTCGTATTTTTTTATGTCGTACCTATAATTACTTGACCACGCACGTCACCTCTGATGAGTCACTAGACCACGCCACCTTTGATGAGTCACTTCGCAACGCCACCCCTGACCGCCTACTTAAAAACCTGAAGAGTTATCGCCCTTTGTGGAGGTATCTATAAAACTCCACCTCCACAAAAAAGGAGGTGCTTTAGCCCCACTTACACTACTGTGATGTTGTTGTTATTGTTGTCCTTGGCTGTGTTGTTCAGGCACCCATTGATTTGAGGAGTATAGTGGTTAGTAATCATGTCTGCAAAGAGTCGCCCCGGGTTCAATACCTAGAAGAAGCGGGTTCATTATTTTTACCAACCAGTATGGCTCTGGGGTCGACCCACCCTCATGAATATGGGTTTCAGATATTCTTCGGAACTGTCTGGAGATTTTCTGGGAAGGAAAGGTGACGAGGAAAACAATTTAACCTTAATAAGTAACAAAATGGACTTTGTGGCTAAAGCCTTGGCCAGCACAGAAAGCACACGCGCGCGCGCGCACACACACACACACACACACACACACCGACACGACTACGTGAAAAATATTACATAAAAATGTTAACATAAAAGTGACTTATCTGTGTCCTTGTTGTGGGCTGGACACGTCTTTCATTGGATCAGCGTGTATGATTCTAACAAAGTCCACTTACATAATGTGCAACTAGTGAGGATTTGGTCTCTTCCAGGCAGACAAAAATCATATAGTTTAGTATCGTACCATGGCATACCACACCAAACCATACCAATCCAAAACAAAACCACACCAAAACAAACACCACGTCTGCTCCCTGCAAGCTGTTGACCTCTTCACAATGTGTTTGCAAGACTGGAGTACCATCCTCGCCGGCAACTGCCGTGCTTCCTAGAGTTCCACAGCGTGCTCAGTCTGAGACCTCGGCAGGCTTCATCAGAGAGGAGGGTATGGTCGATCCTCCCCTCGATATTCGCCAGATTGTCTGCACAGGATACCGTCCGTGGGTGAAGAGATGTCTTTGCCAGTGCAAGCGCCAATGAACCCCTGCATGTATTAAAACAGTCAGAACAACCAAAGTCAGACAACTAAAAGCAAGCATATTTCCTTTGGAAACAACATCATCATCATGCACCCTGCTAGCTGGCATAGGCGTGCACGTCTCCCCACAGATCTCGGTCTTTGGTGGTCTGGATCAACTGTACTGATATTCCTCCATGCCACAGTCTCAGACCATCCAAGATAATTTCTCTTTGTCTTCCTCTGCCTCTTTCCCCATTGATCTTTCCAGTTGTCAAGAGAATCTATGGACGACTCGACTGTCATGGGGTGGGGCGTGAGGGTGGACATTCTGAAAATAGATTGTCTCAAAGAGTCAGCTGGTGAAATTAGAGCGCATACAGAATGAAGCTATGCGGGTCATTCTGGGATGCACCAGAGACACTCCAGTAGTGTGTATGCGTTACATCCTTGGTCTGCCTACTGTTGCTGGTAAGCACAAGGTGATGCAAGCGAAGGCATACCTCAGAGTAGCTGCAGACACAGATCACCCGTTGCATGAGGCGCTGGACGTAGTTAAGGGTCAGAGACTGATAAGAGGGAAATCATGGATGGCTCAGGCGGAGGATACGATCAGACAGGTGTGCCCCTTGGAGAACATCAGGCGAGGAGAGGAGTGGGTCAGAGTGCCAGCCGTGCAGTCAGACTTGTGCAGAGTTGTAATAACATTATGCAGGGAGTGGCCAGCAGGGGCCACGGAAGTGGAAATTCAGCAACTAATTCAGGAAAATTCTCGCCCGGGTGATGTGATTATCTACACGGATGGGTCAGTGTTGAGAGGTAGGAGAAGTGCCTGGGGGTTCGTGGCAAAAACTAATGGTCGGCGTTTGGTCCAGGAGAACCTGGCGTATGATGACACTACATCTAGCTTAAGAATGGAGGTGGAGGCGGTTAGTGCAGCTTTCCGCAGGATAGAAAACACGATACATACACATATTGTGATTGTAACTGACTCAGAAAGCATGCTGAGAAGGGTGAGAACAGGCAAGCTTCGTGCAGAGTGGCTTGTTTCGCTTCGGAGATCACGGGTAGCAAGCATCACCTGGATCTTTTCTCCTGGGCATGCCGGTGGGCTGGGGAATAAACAGGGGGACAGATTGGCTGGCTGGGCAAAACTTGGTGGAGTATTGATGCATGACAAGGCAGACGTGGTTGCGGCCTTGTGGGAGCACGTGTACACCTCAGAGGAACAGATGGATCACCATAGTCTGGTAAGAATGAGACAGCGAGAGGTGACGAGGGAATCTGGCCGACGGTCGACGCTCAGAGGAAAGGCGAGACGGACGTATAATCAGATTGCTAATGGAACTATTAGTGTTGGAACTCTTCGCTGGCTGCTGAGGATGGGGATGGAGCGCTTATGGGAATGTCCCGAATGCTGTGATGTCGGTTCCTAAATCAACCAATCAATCAAAATAGACAAATCACTGGATCATAAATCATTTTATACTAATGACGAATGTCAATGGCTCTGTGCTATAGAGGGGTACAACTCCATCCGTGGTCCCCGTCATGCGTGTAGTTATATTGCCTTGTTTGAAGCACAATGTATCAAACTATCGTCAGCCGGCCTGATATTATATTATATCCATCCATCCATCATGTGCCATGACGATAAGCGTGGACGGTCATATTCTGCCATCTCACTCGATCACCAGAGTCGTGGATCAGCTCTGTGTTTTTGTCTCGACCATGCCGCCAGGCCAAGCCATCCAGGTATTTATATTATATATTGTTTCGGTAATGCTACTGGCTATTATTATATTATTATAGAGTACGTATCTCTTAGTATTTGTACGCGCTTTCCCAGTTGCAAGAACTAGAACAATGGTTCTCAACCGGTGGGGAATCCTCCCCCCTCACCCCAAGTGGGGAGTTTTAGGGTTTCGGGGGGGGGGGGGGGAATGAATTAAGATTATTTCAAGATCGCGTTAATACAAGAACCGATACTTGGTATTGTGTTTCCCTCCATACTTTTCGGTTCTGTACTTCTCACCCTTCTGAAATTCGTTATTTTAAATAATTTATAACGTAAGTAAAAAATCACGTTTTATGTAGACGTTTAGACTTGTTCTTGTATGTGTTATTAAATTTAGCTTCCATATTTACGTATACTGTGTAAAAGACGGGGGGGGGGGGGGGATTTATTGGGAAGAAATGCCAAAGGGGGAGGAATGGCATTCTGAACATATGGTGGAGGGGTGCAGAGGCCAAAAAAGGTTGAGAACCACTGAACTAGAAGAAACATGGCGGCTTGTTTATGTTGAATATCAGACTCTACAATTAGTTTAGTAATAATTAATGTTGAATATTGGACTATATCATTCGATAGACGTTTATTGACGTTGAATATCGTCTTAATATCTCACTGACCTCTACCATTGGCAAAAGTCTCGAGAAGGAGCTGGATTGATTTCATCAGGTAACTCAGATTTGATTCTGCTTTTGGTACCATGTGGCTGTGCAGTGCAGCCATCCATGTCTTCCCGAACCGATATTCATTTGTTTCTAATTCTCTCCTTGTGTTTTTAGGTATACCTTTATTTCATTGACCCTATAAATTTAAGACAAAGACTTTACTAGTGATACAATTATCAGGTTTTCTCAATGTTTCTCATAGCCAGTACCAGAAGCATTTTCCTAGTGATACAAGAATTATCAGGTTTTCTCAATGTAAGTCAAATGCTATTAGCATGTATAGACAGTATTCAAAAATTTAGTTTTTATTTATGAAAGCATGACAGTTGGATACAGCTTGACAAGACGAATCCAGTGATATCTCAACGAAGAGTATACGTTAATTCTAAGCAGAGTTATGAATATTTTTGTGTCATGATCTACAACAGGAAGTGCAAAGCAATCTTCATAGTAAATGAGAAGGTTCTGAAATTCTGCCTTCTATTACTGTGGCTTGTTTATTTTTAAAAGGACAACTTAGTGCCTATATCATTGCGTCTAGGTAGCGAGGCCTAACTTGACATATTATCAATTTTTCGATAGGATGTGCCATGACCTAATTAACAATTAAAAATGGCCGCCAATTGTTTATTATTCATGAAGTCTTTTGCAAAGCTTACAAACCTGGCAAGATGTATACTTTATTGGGCACTCTTCCGAATAACGGTCCCAAATGGGGAAGTTAGGAAGAAAATACAACCTGAAATAGGAGAGGAACAATGTGGGTTTGTAGAAGGCAAGGGTACAGTAAACGCTGTGTATATACTGAGAACAGTAATTGAACATTCCATAGAAGTAAACAAAGACCTACACCTTTGCTTTATTGACTACACAAAGTCTTTTGATAAAGTGAGACATGTCGACATTATAAGGATGCTTGAAAATCTACAAATTGATCGAAGACCTTAGACTTGTAAAAACACATATATTGAAAACAACAAGCTGCCATAAGAATTGATAATGAAGTAGGTCAATATCAGCCTATTAAGAGAGGTGTGAGACAGGGATGTGTAATGTCTCCAGATCTTTTTTCCCTGTACAGTGAACATATTTTCAGAAATATAGAAGATATGGAAAGAATAAACATTGGGGGACGATACATCAATAACATTAGATACGCAGATGATACAGTCTTGATTGCAGACAATGAACAGGACATGCAAAATTTAGTAGATGCAGTTGTTGCACACAGTGAACAACTAGGGTTAGAATTGAATTGTAAGAAGACACAGATTATGGTCGTCACTAGGAAGGAAAAAATACCACAATGTAATATACAATTAAATGGGCATATTCTTCAACAAGTGAATCGGTATAATTATCTCGGAACAGTCATAACATCTGATGGGAGATTCCTTGAAGAGATTAGAACAAAAATCGCCATGGTGAAGGTAACCTTTTGCAAGATGAAAATCATACTGACCAATAAAAAGATATCAATTGAAACGAACTACATCGGCCATGTACTCAGAATGGACAAGTCAAGACTCCCCTACCAAGCCCTCATATGGTCACCGGTAGAGAAAAGAAAACGGGGAAGACCAAGAGAGACCCTGCGTAGAACCAAGGCTCATTCATTGGCACCTTGCCGTCTTGACAGACGATAGTTTGTGCTTTAAAAAGGCATAATAACTTTTAACTATGGCGGTAGCGAGTGTGACTGATAAGGCCAATTTGCGCTGTAAATGTCCGTTCACAGTGGGTGCATGTGAACACGTGGTCATTTCCACCATCATGCACCATCTTACGTCTCAAACGCTTGGTGTGTGACTTTTCTGCAATAATTTTCTCCTTTGACTTTATTCCATTTCTGATATTTGCCCTCCATGCAACACGTTCAGCGGCGACTTGCTCCCAATGTGCATTATCAATGCCTGTATCAATCATGTCCCTCTTACACACATCTTTGTATCGTAGTAGAGTTCCAAGATCTACAACAGGTAGCAGCGAACCGCCAAGCATGGAGAGACAGGACTTCTGCCCTATGCGCCGCCTTAGGCTCAAGAGGAAAGACTAACTAACTAATTGAAATGAGAAAAAGACTGTTGAAGTGCTGCATAGAACCTGTACTTTTATATGGATGTGAGACGTGGACAATGAGCAGACAAGCTGAAAAACAGCTGATGGCTGTGGAAATGTGGTTTCTGAGGAAAATGCAAAGAATACCATGGACAAATAGAAAAACCAATGAACAAGTCCTTCAAGAAACAAATGAAGATCGTAAACTGATTAGAGTCATTAGACGTAGACAGTCAAAATTTTTTGGGCATGTTTTGAGAAGAAGTGATTTGGAGAACTTGGTGACAACTGGCAAGATCGAAGGGAACAGACCAAGGGGAAGACCAAGAATTAAATACCTGGATGGCTTGGCCACATGGCATGGTCGAGAGAGAAACACAGAGCTGATCCACGACTCTGGTGATCAAGTGAGATGGTAGAACATGACTGCCCACGCTTATCGGCATGGCACATAATGGATGAATGGGGAAGTAACTCTTTAGTGTAAAAAGAATCCCTTACAGGGCCTCATTGGGTGATATAAAAACAATATTAAATGCTATGAACTAAAATTTAGAACTGAGAAAATCGAAATACGTACCAATAATCATCATCATCATCAATCAGGTGCCATCTCCACAATGAAGGTTTGCTGCAATGGATCTCCAACACTGTCTGTCTCTCGCCTTGACTGCACATTCTGTCAGGCTGATGTTCGTCCATCTCTTGATGTTATCTTCCCACTTGTATCGTTGTCTACCTCTTGCTCGCTTGCCCTCAACCTTGCCTTGCTTGCTTGTGTTCGCTGGCTGTGAACTCCAGCGCAAAGTCCTTTATGTCGAATGAAGACATCCTGTTGTCCAACATCAGTGTGATGTCATACAGGACCTGATGTGTGCGTGAGTATCCGCTGTCCCATGTCTGCTTATTGGTGTGCAGACTGGTGGTTCCTCGCCGTGCAGGCAGATACTCTCCGACTTCGGAAGAACATTTTATATTGTTATACCCTGTGGCAGTCAAAGCCTTTTTGCTTCCCCCCCCCCCCCCCCCCCCCCCCCACGCCTCCTCCTCCTTCTGCTGCGTTCATCCAGGTTTTTTTTCCGGACGTGATTGCATTGTGCCTGTTTACAGGTTTACAGCAGAGCTGCGTTCTTGCACCGCTAGGTCGACACATCCGACTTCTGCAGGCATTTGTTGACCGGGTTCACTTTCCCGGGGGTTTCTTAGGACGTTTGACTCTCACTGTTGTGGTGTATCCCCCATCCAGCTTGGCCCATTTAGAACAGCCAAAGACATCCTGGTCAACCCTCAAGGGAAGGTAGGGGCAGACCATGTTCCACCTTCCAAGGAGGCTTCCATAATTGCAGAGCCGACACATGTCGCTCTGGTACTGGGCTTACCTAAGGAATCGTCACGTCCTGCACATGGCTGCTTAGTCTCATTTCCGTATATTGGGCCTTCCGTTCACTATAGGCTGTTCCTCCGGAAACCAGAAGAATGCAGTCTGCAGATGACATCCACACAGTGAGCTTTCAATTCAGACTTTCCACGTAATGGATTTGCTATCCAAGCAATATTCCATTTCGTGCCACTGGGGTGCTTTTTTCACCTTTGATAACACCCACACAATGAGCTTTTGATTTGGATTTTCCACGTAATGGATTTGCTAGCCAAGCAATATTCCATTTCTTGCCTCTGGGATGCTTTTGTTACTGACATACCTGTGGTATGAGGTGTGGCAGTCTAAGTACTTCTTCATGCACCTGTAGATGTCAACCTGAATGTAGTTAAAGTAAGCTGCAGTCAACTTGAGCTTGTTGATATCTCCATAGAGCTTGTCCTCAAATGAAGTAGATGTGGGCCAAAATTTCTTTCTCTGTTCTGCATATATTGGGCACTTCTGCAGAAAATGTTTAGCTGTAATTTTACCAGTTCCACAATTACATTCATCGGTTTCTCCTATCTTTAGTTTATTGTATATGCTCACGTCAAATTCAAGCAAACATCAAATTCTGTCAAAGGATATCGGGCTGTGTCAGACAGAGTTCTATTAGTAAAATTAAACGGAAGACCTTTTAAAATAAATGTCATTCAAGTATATGCCCCAACAAGTGAATGCAGGGAAGAAAGTATAGAGGAATTTTATAATGACATGGAGTCTGCTTTGAAGAACTGCAAAAAATCAGAAATAAATATCATAATGGGTGATTTCAACGCAAAAATAGGAAAGCAAAGCTATGGATGCAGTGTAGGCATCCATGGTTTGGGAGAGAGAAATATAAGAGGATACAGACTTGTAGAATGGGCAAAAGAACAAGAAATGGTTGTAGGAAACACCTGGTTTAAGCAGCATCCTAGAGGATTATGGACATTGAGGAGTCCAGACAGCAGGATTAAAAACCAGATAGATTACATCCTGATAAGCAAAAGGTTTCGAAATGCATTAACAGTCGTAAAAAAAAAGTTCCAAATGCAGACTGTTACAGTGATCACAGATTAATTACAGGCACATTGAGGGTAAAGTTAAAGAAAGTCAAGTATACAGCAGGAAACCGTAAATATTACTTGTGCAAATTGAAAACTGACAAGAAATACAAGATAATTTTAACATAGAAGTAAAGAACAAATTTGATATATTGTCTGATCTAGAGATCCTATTTCAAGATGTAGATGATCAATGGGAAATGATGAAGAATTCAATCAGTTGTGCAGTAGAAATAACTATTCCAAAAGTAAAGAAAGTGGGCCATAAGACATGGATGACTGAAGAAATTTTACAACTAATGGAAACAAGAAGACAGAACAAAAATAATCCTGCCAAATATGAAGAAATTCATAGAAAAGTGAGAACCTTATGTAAGGAAGCAAAAGAAACATGGCTTGAGAAAAATTGCAGAGAAATTTAAAAACATCACAACAGTAACAATGCGAAACTAATGCACAAAAGAATTCAGGAGCTTACTAATCAAAGAACGCGTACATCAGCAGGCTGCCTAAAGACAAAAGATGGAAGAGTCATAATAGAAAAAGATCAGATCTTACATGAATGGTCAGATTACATGAAAATCCTTCATGATGATAACAGAGACGAACAGTATGATGTTCAAGATAATAATGAAGGACCAGCAATTTTGAAGATGGATGTTCAGAATGCGCTTAACCATATGAAATCTGGCAAGACACCCGGTTCAGACAGCGTCACAACAGAAATGATTAATGCTTTAGAAGAATATGGAATAGATAAAGTTACCAGTCTGCTTAATACAATATATGATACTGGAAATATACCTCAGGAGTTATGTAATTCTGTATTTATTGCAATCCCAAAGAAATCAGGAGACTTGGAATGTGATCAACATCGAACAATTAGTATAATGAGTCACATCACGAAGATTTTGCTAAGAATTATCATGCAAGAGTTAGGAGGAAAATACAACCTGAAATAGGAGAAGAACAATGTGGGTTTGTAGAAGGCAAGGGTACAGTAAATGCTGTGTATATACTGAGAACAGTAATTGAACATTCTATAGAAGTAAACAAAGATCTACACCTTTGCTTTATTGACTACACAAAGGCTTTTGATAAAGTGAGACATGTCAACATGATAAGGATGCTTGAAGATCTACAAATTGATGGAAAAGACCTTAGACTTGTAAAAAACATATATTGGAAACAACAAGCTGCCATAAGAGTTGATAATGAAGTAAGCCAATATCAGCCTATTAAGAGAGGTGTGAGACAGGGATGTGTAATGTCTCCAGATCTGTTTTCCCTGTACAGTGAAAGTATTTTCAGAAATATTGAAGATATAGAAGGAATCAACATTGGGGGACGATGCATCAATAACAGATATGCAGATGTTACAGTCTTGATTGCAGACAATGAACAGGACCTGCAACATTTAGTAGATGCTATTGTTACACACAGTGAACAACTAGGGTTAGAGTTAAATTGTAAAAAGACACAGATTATGGTCGTCACTAGGAAGGAAGAAATACCACAATGTAATATACAAGTCATCATCATCAAGTGCCGTGCCGGCTGGCGTAGGCGTTCATGGCTCTCCATAGATCTCGGTCTTTGGTTTTCTGGATCAACTCTGGTGCTGATATTCCTCCATGCCACCGTCTCAATCCATCCAGCATCACTTCTCTTGGTCTACCTCTGCCTCTCTTCCCCTCGATCTTTCCAGTTGTTACGATGTTCTCCAATGCCTCTCTTCTCATCACGTGACCGAAGAAAGATGTTTGTCTCTGTCTTATTGTTGTATATAATGTTCTAGTTTCATTAGCCTGTTTCAGGCACTCGTCGTTAGTTACTCTGGCAGTCCAAGGAATTCGCAACATTCGTCTCAGGAACCACATCTCTGTTGCTTCTAATTTCTTCTTAATTTGTTCATTTACGTTCCAAGATTCACTGCCATACAGCAAAACTGGTTCTACATAGCATTTCAGCACTCTCTTTCTTACATTCAGTGATAGTGACTTATTGCATAAGATACTCTTCATTTTCTGAAAAGCGGCTTTTGCCTGCCCTATTCTACTCCTAATCTCTGTTGTACATCTTCCATCTGATGTTATAAATGCCCCTAGGTATCTAAAATTATCAACTTGGTTAAGGATTTTCCCTTCTATTTCTATGTCACATTTTGGTGTCACCATTTTCTTTGATATTACCATTGTTACTGTTTTCTTGATATTCAAGGAGAGTCCTTTCCTTGCACTCTCTGTTACTACAACGTCTAATAATTGTTGTAGGTCTGTTGAATTATCCGCCACCAATACTGTGTCATCTGCATAGCGTATATTATTTATATTATAACCTCCAACTAGTATTCCTGGCATCTCTTTGATCTCTCTCATTATTACTTCGCTATACAGGGAGAAAAGATCTGGTGACAAGACACACCCTTGTCGTACTCCTAGCTTTATCTGTTCGTAACTACCCTCTTTATTTCCCATTTTAATTGCTGCTACTTGGTTCCAGTAAACATTCTTTATTATTCTTAAATCTTTTCCATCAATGTTGATATCTTCCAACATTTTAATCAGTTCATCATGTTTTACTTTATCAAATGCCTTAGTATAATCTATGAAGCACAAATATATGTCTCTCTGTTTCTCTATTGACCTTTCTATTAGTGTCCGTAATGTATAAATTGCATTGTTTGTGCCCTTTCCTTCCACAAATCCATACTGTTCTTCACTAATTTCCATTTTTATTTTCTTTTTGATTCTTCTCATTATGATTCTGAGTAGAAGCTTAGTGATATGGTTTATAAGGTTAATTGTACGAAAATCTTCACAATCAATTGCTCCTGGTCTTTTTGGTATAGCTATAAATAAAGATTTCAGCATATCACTGGGTAAATATCCACTGCTGTAAATATCATTCAACATTTTAGGTTAATATATCTACTCCAAATTCTCCCAATACTTCTAATTCTTCTATTGTGATTTCATCTGGCCCAGCTGTTTTTCCTTTCTTCATACGTTTCATAGCGTCAGCGACTTCTTCTTTCAGAATAGGTGGACCTTCTAAGTTACTATCTTCTGTTAATTCTCCCCTTTCTCCTTCATATAATTCTCTTATATACTCATTCCACCTCTTCATTATAGCATCTTCCTCTAATATTATCTTTCCTGTTTTTGATTTCAAACACCCTGTATTTATTCTTATTTTTCTTCCTGTAAGCTCACTGATTTGTCTGTGCATATTTTTTGTATCTTTAATGGAATTTAATTCAATTTTTTTGCATTGCTCGTTTAACCAACTTTCTTTAGCCTTCCCACATTTATCTTTTATTTCTTTATTTATCTTAGCGTATTCTTGTTTGTCATTTTTACTCTGTTTTCTTTTGTCCATCAGTTTTAAGATATCTTCATTCATCCATTTTTTCTTAGCTATTTTGCCTCTCTCCGGTAATACTTCTTTGCTAGTTTGATGAATGGAGTCCCTTAACATTTCCCATTGTTCATCTATACTCTGTATTTTAGTTATTGCATTGTACCTGTTTTTCACAGTCACTCTGTATTGTTCTTGCATTTCTTTATCTATTTTCAGAACCTCTTTATTAAGTCTCATGTTCTTAACCATTTTTTTCCCTCTCTTTAATCTTACTTTTATTTGTCCACATAGTGGTACATGATCACTATTACAGTCAGCACCAGGCATTGTCTTTACATTAATTAAAGCAGTTTCTAAATCATTTATTAATTAGTATGTTAGTATGTAGTCAATTTGGTTGCGTATTTTCTTATCAGGGCTTATCCATGTGTACAGTCGTCTTTTATGGTGTTTAAACCATGTGTTTCCAATTATCATCTCATTGATATTTGCCCATTCTATTAGCTTTTCCCCTCTTTCATTTCTTGTACCTAAACCATAATTCCCCACTACATCCTCCATTTTTCCCTTTCCTACTTTTGCATTAAAATCACCAAGTATTATTTTTATTTCTTGTGATCCAATTTGAGCCATCGCCATTTCTATTTCGTCGTAAAAGTGTTGTATTTCTTCATCACTACTGCTTGCTGTTGGTGCATATACTTGTATAATATTTATGTCTATTGGTTTGCCTTTGATTTTTACCATAATAACTCTATCTGAAATACACCAGTATCCATTAATTGACTTGGCTGTTTTTTCGTCTAATATTATTCCTACACCTTTTTCATGTGTATCCCCTCCAGAATAAATTATTGTGTGATTGTCAGCTATAATTTTGCCCGATCCCTTCCATCTCATCTCACTAACGCCTAGTATATTCATTTTCATGCTATCCATCTCTCCTAGAACATTGGTCAACTTTCCTAGCTCATTTAATGTCCTAACATTCCATGTTCCTACTCTAAATTTATTTTAGTTATGATTTTGCCATCAGTAGCTGGATGACGGTCTGGTGTCACCTGTGGCTCATGACTGTCCCTACCGGACGAGGATGCCCTAAGACAGCCATTAACGTCCTTCACTAACTTTGATTTATGTTTTGCCATGAAGTCTTGGGAAGATAATGTGGTGGTTTCCCCTTGCCTTCCACATCCACATGGTGGTCTTTTACCTCTGCCTTTGACAGCCATTTCCGACTGTAAGGACAAGTGAGTGCCCTGCAAGTAAATGGGAATATTCTGCAACAAGTGAATAGGTATAATTATCTCGGAACAGTAATAACATCTGATGGGAGATGCCTTGAAGAGATTAAAACAAGAATTGCCATGGCAAAAGTAGCCTTTAGCAAGATGAAAAACATACTGACCAATAAAAAGATGTCAATTGAAGCAAGAAAAAGAGTGTTGAGATGCTACATAGAACCTGTACTTTTGTATGGATGTGAAGCGTAGACAATGAGCAGTCAGGCTGAAAAACATCTGATGGTTGTAGAGATGTGGTTTCTGAGGAAAATTCAAAGAATACCATGGACAGCCAGAAAGACCAATGAACATGTCCTTCAAGAAACAAACGAAGATCGTAAACTGGTTAGAGACATTAGACGCAGACAGTCAAAATGTTTTGGGCATGTTATGAGAAGAAATGAATTGGAGAACTTGGTGACAACTGGCAAGATCAAAGGGAAGAGACCAAGAGGAAGACCTAGAAGCAAATACCTGGATGGCTTGGCCTTGTGGCATGGTCGAGACAGAAACACAGAGCTGATCCATGACTCTGGTGATCGAGTGAGATGGCAGAACATGACCGCCCACGCTTACCGGCATGGCACATGATGGATGGATTGATATGCTCACCCCTCTGTGTCTACATTGCTACCTAAATAGGTGTATAATTCTGCCTCAGTGTCTGCATATGCCTACCTATCTGTGTCTACCTAAATATATGTATAATATCAATATCTTTGACTTTTCCTATTACTTTTTTAGACCTAATTGTTTAGAAGGAACATTTGTGACAAGATTTTCTTGTTTTTCTCTCCAAATGAAGACGCGTTATTGAATGTATCATATAACCCCTCTGCTGTGTGTCCACCGTGACGAGGTAGAGGGGCTTGTGCGTCCCAATGACCCCAAGAGCTATGCCGACGGTAGCTGTAGCGAAACGCCAGTGGCTCATGTCCTCAAGCCTTCTTTGATTTTGGGGAAACAGGGGAAAACGGCTTTCGGAAGCTCTCAGTTCTCTTGTTCGCTCAATCTCCATGAAAGATAGTTCTTTGGGTTACCTTCATAACACAATCTTTACATGGAGCGAGTAAATATATGTTGGGATCTTGCGGGTAAACCCGATGAAGCGCCCTGCGCCAAATGCGCACTGGTGCGGCTTCTGGAGGATTCATGTCCGTTTCTACTGATGGCCATCCACGGCCGAATGTCAAGAGTTCAAATTAAAGGTTGAGACATTTAAAGGTCTACTACTGGTGGAAGGAAAAGGTAAACTTGGGATTTCTTTGTTCCAGGCAAAACTTGGCCTATAAATATCTATTGTCTTAACGACTGAAACGAACTGGCGACAAGCCGGTTATGCCCATATTGTGAGTGGGTTGACCGTTGGCAATCTGACTAGGCGTCTTGTTCTTGGCATAGCAGGGGGAGTGAATCTGAACAATATATCTCCCCAGAGGATTTCATTTGTTCTTGGCGGCAGATGAGCTGTTGCTATCTTTCTTCCTACGGCTTACCGTTACTTAGTAGCATCTCTCTTTTAGATATAAGCACATTAGATAGCTACGGTGTGCTCCTTGGGAATGGGGTCCACCAATCTATGATCTATCTTCTTGAGCCGGAAGAGGCTATCCACAGTGCTATCTCTTTCGTCTTTTACTCGATAGGATGATGTCGGGAAGATAAGGGGCTTCTCTATCTCACTGAGAGAACCTGAACTCATCTACACGTATGGCTTGGGAAGGGCACTGCCGGTACATTGGCGCTACAGCTCAGTCGAGAGCGGCGGCCGGGAGGGGTGGTATCTTCTTTCTTAGTCTTGCTGGCAATAGGGAACGAGACTTCTTTACATACATAAATGTACCCACACCACACCACAAGATCTTGGTTGTGAGAAAGGCATGGTTTGCAAGTGAGAGGAAAGCATGGGAATGAATGTGCCCAATAATAATAAAGGCAGGGTATGAGTGAGGAGAGTGATTCGTGTATGTAACAGGGTGCATAGTGTAGCCGACCGGACGTCTACAGATTGGAGGTCTATGCAAGCCAGGACGTAGCCAATCCAGGGGCTACCTGACATGTCCGACGCATTCAAGCAAGCCACTGATAAACTGGTGTTGGTAAGCTGAAATACATAAATAATGTGTGGTGCTTGAGTCAGCTTGATCCCTCACTCGAATGTTTGTCCTTTCCAGGGTTCTTCTTTTGAAAGTGTGAACAGAGCTGAAGGTCTCGACAGGGCTCTACGCAGAAAGCAGGTTGTGACTATGCCATGGCAGGGTTTGGGCCATGCCTGTTTTAAGAATATGATCTCTACAAGATAGAGCCACTGCTGACCTTGAAAGAATGACCATCAGCTGTACTGACACATCACCAGTCATCTCGATACGTTTGGATTGAGTCCTTTTGTATTATTGGCTGGACCCCGCCAATCACTCAGACACACCCATTATTATATGAGAACTATTCTGCAGGACATTATTTCCTACCTGACATTATGACAGGTGATTACATGGCACTTCCCTAGAACATTTGATAACTAAAGTGGGCCATGGAAACCTGGAAGTTTGTTTCTACAGAAGCCTGTTGAACTTACACCCAATTCCCGGGAAGGAAGGAGATTCCAGCAAACAGGGTGAGATGTATATGGACAGATCGGACAGTTTATGAAGCTGGGACTGTGACTATGGCTACTTGAGGCCATGTGCCTGAACTTTATCTGTGTGGTGTCGGTTTAGAACTTTCTGTGTTAACTGCCTCGATGTTTTTCTGTGCTGTCCTGTATTGATTTAATAAATCAAGTTTTAGTTTATTCCAACGAGCACTGTGTTATATATATGGATCAGCCAGAGGAACACGACAGGAAATAGGTCCTTAGGTCGAAAGAAAGAGTGACAGTGAGTCCGGGGAAAACGGAGGAGGGTTGGCAGGTAAAGACCTATCCCAGCCAGGGCTATAAAGAGAATAATTTTGAAACATTGTGACAGGGCTATTTGGGACCCTCTACATAGCATGTTACAATTTCTGGGGGCACGTCGCGGGATATTTGAAATCCTGGTGGAGTTCTGGCTGATTTTGTGATAGGGGACAGATATCCTTGTCTACTGTCAATAGGTTCTGCCTACCGTGCCTGGCTATTGTCTGTACTCTGCCTGACACAGACTGACCGACATATGACGTGTTGTGGTCGTATAAACTATCCAATTGTTATTTGATCGATAAAGTTTTGATATAGAATTGTATACATTTCCCTCTGAGTTTAAGATGGCATCAGCTGGGTTTAATGTCGCTGACGTACAGGCTACAGGGCGTGAGATGGGCTATGATGGAGCGGAGTTACAGAAATATGTGCAGGAAGTGGAAAGAGACTTCAGACAGGCGGTGCGCGAAGCCAAGAAAATGGAGGCAGAGCAGGCCGTCAGAGACCATGAGTTTCGTATGAGGGAGTTGGAGTTAAAAGCTCAAACTGCCAAGGAAACCGAGGGTGCAGTGGGAGGCGCAGTTCTCCCTGACTCAACATCTTCTAGTGGAGGTCCATATCAGGCAATGAAGTTCCCTTTGCTCCCGTTCGATGAACACAAAGAGAAGATCGACCAGTATCTTCAAAAATTCCAGTCGATGGCTTTGGCTATGGGACTGGAACGTGGGAAATGGAACTTGAAAATCTCGCAGGGCCTGAGGGGGACAGCGTACGAGGTCTACTCAAGGTTGCCACCTGGTATGGAGAATGACTATGATGCTCTGGAAAAAGCATTATTGAAAAGGTTCCAGATGACAGCCCATACATACCGTCAGCAGTTCAGAAAGTCCAAGAGAGAGCCAGGAGAGATGTTCGCAGCCTACAGTGTTCGCCTGAAGTCTTACCTTTTGAAGTGGATGTCATTAGCTGGATTTGCTAACGACTATGAAAGTTTGGAAGAATTAGTGGTCGTGGAACAAATGAAGAGGATGATGCCTAAACCATTGCAAACCTTCTTGCTTGAAAATGGGGCAGAAAGGTTAGACATAGTCAACACATTGGCGGAAAGGTATGTGCTAGCTCATGGGGATAATGGGGAATTGTCACAACCCAATCCCCGACCACCAGACACATGGTCTGGAAAGAAGAAGAACCATAAAACAGCTCACACCAAGAAGGAGGATCCTTTCGAGAAAGTTCCTATTAAGAAACCCTCTGGTAAGAGTCCACCTGGATCTCCTAAAAGAAAATGGAGTGAAAAGTGGTGCGCCTATTGCAAATCTCCCACACACAATACGGTTGATTGCCGGCGTAAACAGAAAGACTCTCACTATGCTGCTTGTCTTGTAGAAACCGGGGAAGGGTATCACAAGGAAGTAGAAGGGGGGGATCTTGGGAACAATGATACAGAAAAACCACCAGTAGTAGAAACGGTACTTGTGAACGGACAACCAGTCGAGTGTCTCTATGACACCGGTCTGCAGTTTGAGGCTGTAATTTCATCACACTTAGTGAGCCCAGAGCAGCTAACCGGAGAATCTATTGAGATTCAAACGGCGACAAAGAGTGCGGTAGCGATGTCTCTTCCAATTGCGAAGGTAGACATCAAATCTAAATATGTTACCGGCACTATACAGGCAGCCGTTCTGCTAGATCCTATCTTCCCAATGATCTTGGGTTGTCGCTACGTCTTTCTAGGGATTCCAACCGAACCCATGTACGTAGGGGCGATGCAAACCAGATCTCAATCGGGGGATGAGCAGACGCCGGCCTTGATCGTGAATCCCTTGCCTGGGGAGTTACGAGCTGCTCAAAGCCAGGATGCTACTTTGCAACCTTGCTTCAATCAGTTGCCCAAAAGTTCTGACCCACCCAGACGGGGTCAGTATTATATGAAGAATCGGTTACTGTACCGGAGAGCCGGAGTGGAGGAACACCAGCATGGACAGCTGGTAGTTCCTAAGGCCTATCGGGAACAGCTTCTTCATATGGGACACACCATTTCATTCAGTGGACATATGGGTGTCGGGGCATCTCTCCAGCGCATTTCCTGCCATTACTACTGGCCAGGGATGACTGGAGACGTGCGTAGGTACGTCAAGTCGTGCCCAGAGTGCCAGCGTGTGGCACCAAAACACTGGACGGCTCCGGTAGTCCTGGGAGACATGCCCATTATGAACTCTCCTTTCGAGAGAGTTGCCATCGATCTTGTTGGTCCTCTTCCTCGGACTAGGAAGAGGAATAAGTACATTCTCACGATGGTGGATTGCTGTTCCATGTGGGGTGAGGCGATACCTTTAGCCACCATCGACTCTAAGCGAGTGGCTGATGCACTGATGGAGACCTTTACTCGGTTGGGATTTCCCAACCAGATCCTAACGGACAATGGGTCTCAGTTCTGTGGTAAGCTGATGGAAGAAGTCTTTCGTATCTTCCAGACTAACCACATTCACACAAGCCCGTACCACCCTCAGTCTAATGGGCAAGTAGAGAGGTTTAATGGTACCTTGATGACCATGCTTCGGAAGCTGGCTCAAGAAAAACCAGACAGATGGGATGAGTATATCTCAGCCGCCTTGTTCGCCTATCGGGAGGTTCCCCATGGGTCGACCGGGTTGCCACCAGCCACTCTACTCTTCGGGAGACCTATTAAGGGTCCCTTAGAAGCCCTATTGAGATGTTGGACAGAGGCAGAAACTTCCGAAGAAGTTGTATCCTCATATAAATACGTCGAAGAGTTAAAGAAGAAACTCCAGACGGGTTGGGCTTTGGCAGCTCAGAATCTGAGAGCGGCCAGAAAGAGACACGCGGCTTACTACAATAGAAGGACGAAAGATAGGTCTCTTAAAGTGGGGGATCGGGTTCTGTTGTTACTTCCAGTAGGTTCCAATAAACTCGAAATTGGTTGGCAGGGGCCTTTCCCGGTGGAAAGGGTTGTGTCCCGTACCAATTATGCTATCCGGATCAGGGGGAAATCTAAAATCTTCCACATTAACCTCCTCAAAAAATATGAGGAACGATCCGATGGTACTTCTCTCCCACTCATGACTATGGCGGTCGCGATGGAAACTGAATCGGGCGAAGACGCGGATAGGGGGTATCCTTTACACCCTGGAGAAACCTATAGGGATGTACATATAAATCCTGATCTGTCGGCTGAAGAAACAGATCTGGTCATCCGTTTGTTGGAGTCCCATCAGCAGATCCTTACCGATCGGCCAGGGCGGACAGGGTTGGTCGAGTTTGATATGACTCTGACTACCCAAGACCCCGTTCGCCAAAAAATATATCCAGTGCCCTTTTCGAAAGAGAAGGCTCTGGAAGCTGAAATACAGAAGCTTCTGGATGATGACATCATAACTCCTTCGACTTCTCCTTATAATGCCGGGGTTGTCTTGTTGAGGAAGCCAAGCGGGGAGCACCGCTTATGTATTGATTACAGGCATTTAAACAGCTGTACAACATTCCAAGTTGAGCCGTTACCAAACACAAATCAACTATTTGCCAGATTAAATAGGGCAAAGTACTTCTCAAAAATCGATTTAAGTCGGGGATATTATCAGATCCCTGTGAAACCTGAGGTTCGGCCCATGCTCGCTTTCAGTACTCCGAGCGGCCATTACGAATTTAAGGTGATGCCTTTTGGGCTGAGCAATGCGCCCAGTGTGTTCACACGCATGATGAGAAAGTTATTAGACCCTTTAAGGGATCCCTCTGTCGTCTCGTTTATGGATGAGATTCTCATCGCGTCTGACA
Organism: Cepaea nemoralis; assembly: GCA_014155875.1. Taxonomy (NCBI): domain Eukaryota; kingdom Metazoa; phylum Mollusca; class Gastropoda; order Stylommatophora; family Helicidae; genus Cepaea; species Cepaea nemoralis. The sequence continues at coordinate 4,605 of JACEFZ010009237.1, read as the reverse complement.
ATCTGAGTGATCACCTGAAATCCTTGGAACAAATCTTCATAAGATTAAAAGAGGAAGGGTTAACCGCCCGTCCAGCCAAATGCATGATTGGCTATCAATCTTTGGAATTTCTGGGACATACTATTACCCCAGGGGGACTGGTACCGGAGGAAAAGAATATTGAGAAGGTCCGTCTCGCACCCCGTCCTGAATCCAAAAAAAGATGTTAGGTCTTTCTTGTCTCTGTGTGGGTTTTACCAGAAATTCATTCCGAAGTTCAACGAAATAGGGGCGCCTTTAACCGAAACCCTGAAGAAAGGATCGCCAGATCCTATCGTCTGGACCCCGAGCTGTGAAGAGGCTTATGGGAAGCTGAAACAGGCGTTGGTGGATAGGCCAGTCCTGCAACTCCCAGATTTGGAGAAAACGTTTGTTCTGAGAACCGACGCGAGTAACATAGGGATTGGGGCAACTCTGTTGCAGGAAGGGCGAGATAATCCTTCGGTGCTGTGTCCGGTGGCATATGCCAGTCGAAAACTGTTACCCGCCGAACGGAATTACTCCACCGTCGAACGGGAATGTCTAGCTCTAGTGTGGGCGGTACAGAAATTTCAACCTTATCTGTATGGAGTCCAGTTCAAAGTGCAATCCGACCATCAACCTCTGACGTTCTTGGCAACTTCTAAGAAATTGAACGCGAGGTTAATGAGATGGTCATTGCTCCTACAACCGTATCAGTTCACGGTCGAATACATCCCCGGAAGGGAGAATGTGGGAGCGGATTTCCTATCACGACATCCTATGGTTGAATGTGAGGGTGGGGTCTTTCGAACAGAACCACTGACAGTAGAAAGTTCGTAGGGTTCGACTTTCTTAAGAGGGGGCCTATGTAGCGAAACGCCAGTGGCTCATGTCCTCAAGCCTTCTTTGATTTTGGGGAAACAGGGGAAAACGGCTTTCGGAAGCTCTCAGTTCTCTTGTTCGCTCAATCTCCATGAAAGATAGTTCTTTGGGTTACCTTCATAACACAATCTTTACATGGAGCGAGTAAATATATGTTGGGATCTTGCGGGTAAACCCGATGAAGCGCCCTGCGCCAAATGCGCACTGGTGCGGCTTCTGGAGGATTCATGTCCGTTTCTACTGATGGCCATCCACGGCCGAATGTCAAGAGTTCAAATTAAAGGTTGAGACATTTAAAAGGTCTACTACTGGTGGAAGGAAAAGGTAAACTTGGGATTTCTTTGTTCCAGGCAAAACTTGGCCTATAAATATCTATTGTCTTAACGACTGAAACGAACTGGCGACAAGCCGGTTATGCCCATATTGTGAGTGGGTTGACCGTTGGCAATCTGACTAGGCGTCTTGTTCTTGGCATAGCAGGGGGAGTGAATCTGAACAATATATCTCCCCAGAGGATTTCATTTGTTCTTGGCGGCAGATGAGCTGTTGCTATCTTTCTTCCTACGGCTTACCGTTACTTAGTAGCATCTCTCTTTTAGATATAAGCACATTAGATAGCTACGGTGTGCTCCTTGGGAATGGGGTCCACCAATCTATGATCTATCTTCTTGAGCCGGAAGAGGCTATCCACAGTGCTATCTCTTTCGTCTTTTACTCGATAGGATGATGTCGGGAAGATAAGGGGCTTCTCTATCTCACTGAGAGAACCTGAACTCATCTACACGTATGGCTTGGGAAGGGCACTGCCGGTACATTGGCGCTACAGCTCAGTCGAGAGCGGCGGCCGGGAGGGGTGGTATCTTCTTTCTTAGTCTTGCTGGCAATAGGGAACGAGACTTCTTTACATACATAAATGTACCCACACCACACCACAAGATCTTGGTTGTGAGAAAGGCATGGTTTGCAAGTGAGAGGAAAGCATGGGAATGAATGTGCCCAATAATAATAAAGGCAGGGTATGAGTGAGGAGAGTGATTCGTGTATGTAACAGGGTGCATAGTGTAGCCGACCGGACGTCTACAGATTGGAGGTCTATGCAAGCCAGGACGTAGCCAATCCAGGGGCTACCTGACATGTCCGACGCATTCAAGCAAGCCACTGATAAACTGGTGTTGGTAAGCTGAAATACATAAATAATGTGTGGTGCTTGAGTCAGCTTGATCCCTCACTCGAATGTTTGTCCTTTCCAGGGTTCTTCTTTTGAAAGTGTGAACAGAGCTGAAGGTCTCGACAGGGCTCTACGCAGAAAGCAGGTTGTGACTATGCCATGGCAGGGTTTGGGCCATGCCTGTTTTAAGAATATGATCTCTACAAGATAGAGCCACTGCTGACCTTGAAAGAATGACCATCAGCTGTACTGACACATCACCAGTCATCTCGATACGTTTGGATTGAGTCCTTTTGTATTATTGGCTGGACCCCGCCAATCACTCAGACACACCCATTATTATATGAGAACTATTCTGCAGGACATTATTTCCTACCTGACATTATGACAGGTGATTACATGGCACTTCCCTAGAACATTTGATAACTAAAGTGGGCCATGGAAACCTGGAAGTTTGTTTCTACAGAAGCCTGTTGAACTTACACCCAATTCCCGGGAAGGAAGGAGATTCCAGCAAACAGGGTGAGATGTATATGGACAGATCGGACAGTTTATGAAGCTGGGACTGTGACTATGGCTACTTGAGGCCATGTGCCTGAACTTTATCTGTGTGGTGTCGGTTTAGAACTTTCTGTGTTAACTGCCTCGATGTTTTTCTGTGCTGTCCTGTATTGATTTAATAAATCAAGTTTTAGTTTATTCCAACGAGCACTGTGTTATATATATGGATCAGCCAGAGGAACACGACAGGAAATAGGTCCTTAGGTCGAAAGAAAGAGTGACAGTGAGTCCGGGGAAAACGGAGGAGGGTTGGCAGGTAAAGACCTATCCCAGCCAGGGCTATAAAGAGAATAATTTTGAAACATTGTGACAGGGCTATTTGGGACCCTCTACATAGCATGTTACAGTAGCACAGCTACTGGTAGGGCCACCCATGTCGGACAGGTCAAGGGAGAGGGACCAGACGAAGAGACACACAAACCTGCTGCCTTGTAGGTAGACTGGGGACAGTCAAAGGCTAGGGAAAGCACCCCAAATACATGCTTGTCGAAATCGGATGTACTGAGCCACAGGCTTGACAAAGCAGTGCAACGTGAAACCTGCTGCCTTGTAGGTAGACTGGGGACAGTCAAAGGCTAGGGAAAGCATCCCGAATAAATGCTTGTCGAAATCGGATGTACTGAGCCACAGGCTTGACAAACCAGTGCAACGTAACTTTAATTCATGATGTCACAAATCAAAATTAATCGATATGGTGCTAATCCCGTGAAGTCCCATCAGGCGGTGATAGTGCCGGGCCCCCTGCCTCGAGGGGGTCCACCCATGACTACTGGTGGTCACCTTCCCCTGTGCTGTGGAGTCAAGACACAGAGGAGTAGGTTAAGAGCTATTGACCAAATACCCCGGACACTCAACATACTACAGTGGAATGCCGAAGGAGTTTACAAGAAGAAAGACTCCCTAACACAGCGTCTTCATAAAGATAGAATAGATGTGGCATGCATTCAAGAGACACACCTCAACGCTAATCACAAATTCTCAGTCAGAGGATATCAGGCCACACGTTTCGACCGCGAAGGACACAAAGGAGGAGTTCTAATACTTACACGAAATACAATACCTTGCAGCGAAGTATCTGTGATCTCTAACAACCAAACGGAAATTATAGGTGTTGATATAATGATAAAGGACGTGAAAATAAGAATCTACAATCTGTATAGCCCAGCAGATAAGGACCTTACACTCTCAAACATGAAAATAACTGACACAAACTGCATTATTGTCGGAGACTTTAATAGCCGTTCAGAAAGATGGGGATACCCAGATACTGACAAAAGAGGAGATGAATTGGAGGACTGGGAAATAGACTCAAATCTCCATCTACTCAACAAAGCGGATGACACACCGAGCTTCTACTCCAGAAGATGGCTTACCACTTCTACTCCAGACTTAGCTTTCTGCACAGGAGACATCCTCCACAAAATCGATCGCCATGTGCTGGACCAATTAGCAGGTAGTGACCACAGACCAATCAAGCTTGAAATGAATATGGAGTATGTTCCACAGGAGCAAAAGCCCTTGCCCCGCTGGAATTACAAACGAGCAGATTGGGACAGATTTGCCATACTAACAGACAAATATTGTGAAAACATAAATACACGATATGGCAACATAAAGCAAATGGTGGAAAGTCTAAACAGAGCGATAATACAGGCAGCCACTGAGTCCATTCCAAGAGGAGCGAGGAAAAATTACAAACCATACTGGACTGAAGAACTACAAAGTTTGGAGGACAAAGTTGAAGATGCCAGGAAGACAGCAGAGAGAGAACAAACAATTGAAGCAAACATCTCTCTCAAAGCCATCTCAGCAAAATATAAAAGAACAGTAAATCAAACAACAAGAGATTGTTGGAGGGAAAAAACAGAAAACCTGAATTTTGACAGGGATGGAAACAAACTATGGAAACTAGTGAAAGCCATGAACAATGAAGGACCTAGAAACAAACAAATAACAATTAAACAAGGAAATGCCTTGCTTCCACAGAAAGAAAA
>JACEFZ010009233.1:252500-277724 GCA_014155875.1 Cepaea nemoralis | reverse complement strand
TCCTGGGCAACAGGTCCCTTCGGGTCCTGGCTAAAGTCAATAGGAATCGCCGATTCCTCCGAAGTCGGAGAGTGTCTGCCTGTACGGCGAGGAACCACCAGTCTGCACACCAATAAGCCAGACATGGGACAACGGATACTCACGCAAACCTCAGGTCCTGTATGACATCACATTGATGTTGGACAACAGGATGCCTTCATCCGATATACAGGACTTCGCGTTGGAGCTCAAGCCAACGAACAAAAGCAAGCAATCACCGTAAGTTACCAAAGCGGCGAGTACCGCTTCCAATTCTCGCGCGCTGAGTTACCCCACGTGGATAAACGGGATTACGGAGAAAGTTGTTTAACTCCTAGGCCAGGTAGACAGGCACTTGATATAATATATTCTAGATATATCAGTCTGTTTGTTAATATTAACCATTAAGTAAAATATCTTACTGTCGAATCTAAAATAAATTGGAATGCACATTTAAAATATCGCACCTTCAAATAGAACACACATGGCTAGCAAAATAATTATATCACTCGTTCAAAAGGCTGAAAAATTGTGCACAGCCGTAATAAGTCTTTATTTTTCTGTTTTGGTCTCCCTGCAGCGTAATTTATGATTTATATGCCTGGGTTAAATATTTCACATTCTAGAGGCCCCTATTTATTTAAAATGATTTATCCATAGTTTACCTCATATTATAGAGATCAACGCGTGTTTTCATATTCATGTCACTCAGAAATGAATGGACTCAAATCTCCAGCAAGCGTAATTTTGCAGAAATATGCCTAGTCTCTAATAACATATGTAAATGGGTGTGAATGCTGCGTGTTGGTGTTGCGAGCTGATTAGTTGCATATGGGAGCCACCCTCCTATGTGACATCCAGGTTATTCCATCCACTGATAGTCGCTCAAGACGTATTCAGCCAAAGAAGGATGCAGATAAGTAACGTTAATATTTCCGTGTAGTGTTTTTCATATAGTTGTGTCGGTTTGTGTTTGTTTTTCCGTGCTGACGAAGGCTTTATCCATAACGTCCATTTTACTACTTGTAATCGTGTTATAGTTCAGCAAAGTAACATATTAATTCATGGAAACTAACAACTGATCCTATAGACCTCTGGCACTCTCCCAACAACAAACCATAATCGTGACCTTTAAAAACTCCTGCAAAACAATAATTCGTGTGCTAACGAAATGATAGCATACAAACTACAAATGTCTCCCTTGCTGCTTAATCTAAGATGTGTATCTCTTGGTTAAATGTTTTCCATTTCATCATTTTAATTTTTAGTGGTTAACTTAGAATAGAATGATCTGCTGCCTTGCAGTTCCTTTTTGGAAACAGGATATTTCAAACCCCGTCTTTCTTGTGTTGTAGAATACTTTCATTACCCGTGAAAAATGCTCGTCCATCAACCTGAATCTTTCAGCAGTGTCTGGTGCTTTATTAAAGGATAACACTTGTTGAAACACATATCCACAATCTAATATATCTCGATGTTTGGCAGCACAGCTCTGTACATTCTAACATCGATGAGCAAGATGGACACACACGTTGGGTGATCTCACTTGGTTAATTTTTTTATGTTTTTTTTTTTTTTGTGAGTAAATTTCGTATAATGATTGTTTGTACTCATTAGACACCTTTTGAATCAGAAATGTCTCTCTTAAAATTCTACCATATGTCAGTGACGAATTAACAAAAGTGACTTATATGTGCCATGGCCATTATGTATTCTGAGAGTGGTGGTATTTCGATCTCTCCATGTGGAATTTAGTACATTTTGGATTAATTTGGGATCCACTTCTGGTACCAGTTATTTTTCTATTACCATAATTGATATTATTTCAAGGCCCATATGTATGTGCCAGCCAAATATAACATTTAAGTTGGATCCAATATATATCATTAGCTAGATTATGAATAGCTAGATTGGATAGAATACATTGTATTATACCAATCTGGTTGTTATAAATTAAATATTAAGTTAAATATATTCCTATCAAATCTAACAGAAATTGGATCGCATATTTAAAGTACTAACGAACCTTCAAAAGGAATACATACATCTTGCAAAAAAGTAATAACAATTTCTTTCAACATATTCACTTCTTTGAGAGGCTGAAAAACAGTGCACATCCATAATAACCGTTCTTGTCTCCCTTGCGCTTAAACTATAAATTGTATCCCTGTATTAAATATTTTCCATTCTAGATGTCCCTATTGATTGAAAATGTTTATTAATAGTTTACCTCACTTTAAAGAGATCAACATGAGTTTCCATATTTATAATGTCACGCAGAAATGGATGTATTCAAACCTACAACAAGCGTAATTTTGATGAAATGTTCCTGGTCTCTAATAACAGATGTAAATGGACATGAATGCTGTGTGTTCCAATTGCGAACTTATTAGTTACACTTGGGAACCCACCTCGTCTATGTTCAACTCAGCCCGTTAGCTTACTCGATTCCTAATTCAAACAACGATTCGTTGTTAGTTTTGTTTGTGGTCAGAGAATTTGAACCTTGTGAAATCTACACAAGAATGATTGCTCACTATGGAGATACATTGAGTCATAAGAAACTATGAACGTGTAGATAGATTTCACAACGTCATTAGTGAACCGCGTAGCTGGAGCCATTCAAGTGTGACAAATGACACGGTAACACGGCAGATCGAAAAACTAGTCAATTACAAGAAGTGATACACTGTTGATGAAATAGCCGTGGATTTCATCTTGAGTCACGGTGCTACTTACAAAAGTATTGCAATGATGACCTCGATTATAGGGATGTGTGTAGTACATCCATCCCAAAGCAAGCTTGCTGTTGATCACCAACATGCAGGGTAAAGATTTATCAGTATTATCTGGATCGTCATGCTCGAGAAGTAGATGCTTGTCTCAATAAATTTGTGACAGGAGACTAGACTTGAGTGCATCATTACAAGCCAGACATTAAGAGGCAGTCGATGCAGTAGACACACCCGAGTCTGATTATGAAAAAATACATAATTCAAAACACATGAATCATTTGGGAAAGTAAGGTAGAACAACTTTTCTGATATCAAGGGTCTTATATAGGCGCATTTTAGGATGAAGGATTGAGCTCGTGCCAGTTTGGAGCATGCACCATGCGTTGAGCGAGATTGCATGCATCGACTGCACGGAAGAGTTAAAAATACCCGCGAAAGAACGACTCTAGCGGAGACTCTCACAAGAACAAGACGGATAAAAAGCCGTGTTGGCGATGGCAAGAGATTGCCGCCATGCATATTTTGAATGATGGACAATTTTAGAATATGATTTTCATGACAGTGTATTGCATTTATACTGAGTGTGAAGTGAATTCCTGATTTGATCAGTAATTACAGGATGTGAAATGTTTCGGTCTCCTGTTAAGTGTTTTCGTAAATCTGTATGTTGTTATTGGTTTCAGAATGAGGAGGAAGAAGTTACATGCCCATATGGTATTTGGGACAGTAACAGCATTAACTAGTAAGTAAAAATAGCTAACTATATCAAACATAAACCAGCACACCTGGACAACATTGAATAGATGAGACTAGAAAGCTCCGTACAGGTCGGAGGACTTGAGACTGAAGTTATATAGCAGGTCGACAAAGTAACAGGAAAGCTAACGACTGGTCCTACCGACCTTTGATGCGCTCCTAACAATAAATCAAAATCGTGTCACATTCCTATGTTAGGTAGTTATTAGTAACATTGTAGAATATGATAATCAGATTTAATAGGTACAGATGACAGACACGGACAATCACTAAAGACAATTCATACGGGAGTTAAGCTGAATGTTAGAGTAGACATCAATAAGTACTGACACGGTTACCCAAGTTCAAGGACGAGTGACAGTACAAGTGAACGGTCACTGACCAGAGGGTAAGCTTGTGCGGGTGAACACGCCTCGGCGGGAAAACCAACCACCTGTGAAAGAGGTGAGAAAGATGTCGAGGGAAGAAGTGAAGTCGACTAAATACAGTGTGTTTCATACCATCGACAGGGTAGGAGGAATTTTCGGAGCTAGACGAAATAATTTAGGAAATGGGAGAATGAAGAATAATAGCGACGGGACGAGTGAAAGGCAGTACGACCTATTGGCGAGACGGAAAAAGCACCGATTAGGCTATAAAAGTAATACGACGTTTTGAACAACCTGTGCGTGAATAGATAACGCCGAGGACGTCGAGTGTGTGAACGGCTAGACGAAGTAGATGTGTGCGCATATGAGATAAAGCAATAACAACATTGTATATACAGTAAAATCTCGGCTTTCGTTGCCTTTGGTTTTCGTCGATTTCGTATTTCGTCGATTATTTTTCACGTGAAAAAATGTGTCTCTGTTTTCGTCGGTTGCCTCGGATGTCGTCTTTATGCCCTCAGGACTTCGCTGCTAATTTTGCGAAAAAAAAGGGACCCACGTGTTCTTCTGCTCAGTTTGGCGTTGTTTCTCGATGTGTGAGCATTACTTGCTAATAAGTTAACCCTTCCCCATTACCTCCATCGTGGGACCAAAGAAAGTTTCCAGAACCAGAAGCCCTTTGAAGATAATGCCAGGAACACGATCGGGTTGAAGAAGGAAATCACTGAAAAATACGTGAACAGTATTAAGATTGATGACATCGGCAGGATGTACGGAAAGTGGCCATCAACGATAAGTTCCATCGTGACGAAAACGGAAGCAATAAAGAAAACTAATGTAGCGAAAAGCGTGAATGTGACAATGAAACAGAGATGACAAACAAGTGAAGATGTCGAACAGTTATTGATTGATTGATTGATTGATTGATTGATTGATTGATTGATTGATTGATTGATTGATTGATTGATTGAAGAACCGACATCACAGCATTCGGGGCATTCCCATAAGCGCTCTGTCCCCATCCTCAGCAGCCAGCGAAGAGTTCCAACACCAATAGTGCCAGTTGCAATCTGATTATATGTCCGTCTCGCCTTTCCTCTGAGCGTCGAGCGTCGGCCAGAACCCCTCGTCACTCCTCGCTGCCTCATTCTTATAGTTATTATTATTGTGGATACATAATCAATCAATCTCTTTATTTTCAAAGGGTTAAGAATTGGGCACTCAGGCCCCTTTGACATTCTGCTCTTCTTCTCTAATTCCTCTCATACATTATTTATTCAACATCACATATGAATCTAATCTTAGACAACAAAAGAACAATAAGCATTAAAACGCATGAAAAATAATCAATAATACATGTTTCACTGAGGCAATGTTAACCATGGGCATGATAATTACCTACGGAAGGTGTAACGTAACATACATATGGGAATGTTTATTAACTAGTTGTCGTTTGAGATAATCTACCATTATTATTTTTATTTTATTGTATTTTTTTTTTTTTTGGGGGGGGGGGGGGAGGGGGGGGTGGCGTGTAGTCTGTACTGAGGTAGTGTTCAAACAGGTGGCGAAGCTATATATAATGATTGGTGGTGTCTTTGATTTGTTGTGGAAGATTGTTCCACAACTGAATGGCAGTGTATGCTAATCTTCTTTTATATAAGTCTATCCTAGGTTTAGCGACATGAAGTATATTTAGTCGTTCATTATGTCTTGCATTATATTTAAACAATGGCCAAGGACAGCTTGGAGCATTTTGAAATAGGATTTTGTTAATTAGTTTAGTATTATTAAAAGGGAGGAGTTTGTGGAGCGGTAGTAACTGAAGACGTTCATGTAGGTTAGAATTGTCTGTAAGCTTATCCAATTGATTAAACGCACTGCCCATTTCTGAAGTGAATAAAGGCGTTTTGTTATTGATTTGGAGCATCCATCCCAGATTGTAGAGCAATAATCAATATGCGTTTGTATGTGGGAAGTATAGAATATCTCTCTTGTGTTTTCGTCAAGGAAATTTTTTTTTTAATTTTAGCAAGTTGGTATACTTTTTTTGCTATTTGTGTAACTAGAGCATGAACATGAGAATTAAAGGTTAAATTTTGATCTATGATAAGACCCAGTGCCTTGTGCTCGGTTACACTTTCTATAGGCATGCTACCAATGTGCAGCTGAAGAGTTCGATGCGAGTTTAGAATTTGAAGTCTTTGCCTGGTTCTTATTAACATAGATTTTGTTTTAGAAATGTTAATTTGCATGCGGTTTGCATGCCTTCAGTTAACTACACTATTTATTTCTTGTTGCAAGGATAATTCTAGCACCTTACAATTATAGCGTTTTTATATACTGTCAGTTTCAGAGGCAGTCATATGTGACAAGGTCACTACTGTTGTTGGCCGATCTAATTAAGAAAATGTTGGGACAAGTGCTAGTGTACTTAGTGATTTAAAGGCCAGCAAATGATAATTTGTAAAATTCAAGAAGTGCTCTGGCATACACAGTGTTACTAGGCACGGCGAAGATGAGAGTTCAGACATGTATGGGGCCGACATATATTATTAAACACTATATTTATTCTCTACAAAATATATGTTTGGTATGTAATTTGGAGTGTTTATAACGAATTAATTGGATCTATATTGATTCATATGTAAATAATTGTCTCGGTTTTCGTCTGTTTCGGATTTCGCCAATTGTTTTCGGATGGATTATCGACTACAATCGAGGCTTTACTCTGTGTGTGTGTGTGTGTGTGTGTGTGTGTGTGTGTGTGTGTGTGGGGGGGGGGGTGTGTCAAGGACATAGTCTACAGATGTCATTTTATAAGATTAAAAGTAGCAATATCGGTTCTTTACCCCTTCACCCCTAGCGTTGGTGTTGTTGATATTGCTAATACTGAAAACTTACCTTTCATAACGTTGTGTGTAGTGGACTATCGTTCATCAGTATAAGATAATTGAGTTGGTTTGTGATAGGTAAAAACGGGATCTTTCCGATCTGTAATTCGTGGGACCACATTCTCGTAGCAAACGACATATTTTTAGCCATAGAAAACATAAAACGTTTCTGACCAGATAACGTAGTAATTCTGAGATTTGACTATTGTAACAGAATGATAATACTAGTGAAACTTCTATAAGATGATATTAGGTAGTTGACACGATACTAGTCTAAAAGATGTTATAAAGAATTTACAAATCAATTAGTATTCAATGGAAGTGGTGAAATAAAATGTAGATACTAAAAATCCATTAAAATAATGAAACGTCGATCTAAAGATTAGATAGGTATGTCCTTTAGGACAATCTAATGTGTTAGAAAGATAGTGATAATTTGACGATTAATATACAAAAAGAAACAAAACAAAACAAAACGAAATGCGAAGTCACAACTATCTGGAGGACAACGACCAGAACAAACGATTACAATAAAGTACTACGTTCGAAGCCTCAATCAATCAATCATGTGCCATGCCGGAAAGCGTGGGCGGTCATGACTCGCCATTTCACTCGATCACCAGTGTCGTGGATCAGCTCAGTGTTCCTGTCTCGTCCATGCCATGTGGCCAAGCCATCCAGGTATTTTCCTCTCGGTTTTCCTCTTGGTCTGTTCCCCTAGATCTTACCAGTTGTCACTAAGTTCTCCAACCCATTTCTTCTCATAACATGTCCAAAAAATTTTGACTGTCTACGTCTAATTTCTCTAATCAGTCTACGATGTTCATTTGTCTCCTGTAGTACTTGGTCATTGGTTTTTCTCTCTGTCCATGGTATTCTTTGCATTTTCCTCAGAAACCACATTTCTGCAGCCATCAGATGCTTTTCAGCTTGACTGCTCATTGTCCAAGTTTCACATCCATACAAAAGAACAGGCTCTATGTATCCCCTCAACACTCTTTTTCTCGTTTCAATTGACATCTTTTTATTGGTCAGAATGTTTTTCATCTTGCTAAAGGCTACTTTCGCCATGGCGATTCTTGTTCTAATCTCTTCAAGGCATCTCCCATCAGATGTTATAACTGTTCCAAGATAATTGTACCGATTCACTTGTTGAAGAATATTTCCATTTACTCGTATATTACATTGTGGCACTTCTTCCTTCCTACTGACGACCATAACCTGAGTCTTTTTACAATTTAATTCTAACCCCAGTTGCTCACTGTGTACAACAACCGCATCTACTAATTGTTGCAGGTCCTGCGCATTGTCTGCAATTAATACTGTATCATCTGCATATCTAATGTTATTGATGTTTCGTCCTCCAATGCTGATTCCATTTATATCCTCTACATTTCTGAAAATATTTTCACTGTACAGGGAAAAAAGATCTGGAGACATCACACATCCCTGCCTAACACCTCTCTTAATTGGCTGATACTGTCCCACTTCATTATCAATCCTTATTGCAGCTTGTTGTTTCCAATATATGTTTTTTATAAGTCTAATGTCTTTCCCATCAATTTGTAGATCTGCAAGCATATCCACCATGCTGACATGTCTAACGCTATCAAAAGCCTTTGTATAGTCAATAAAGCAAAGATGTATATCCTTGTTTACTTCTATAGCACGTTCAATAACTGTTCGCAGCATATACACAGCATTTACTGTACCCTTTCCTTCTACAAACCCGCATTGTTCTTCCCCTATTTCAGGTGGTATCTTCTTCCTCATTCTTTGCATGATAATTCTTAGCAAAATCTTTGTGATGTGACTCATTATACTAATTGTTCTGTGTTGATCACATTCCAAGGTTCCTGATTTCTTTGGGATTGCAATAAATATAGAGTTACATAATTCAGGAGGTATATCTTCGGTATCATATAATGTGTTCAGCATTCTAGTGACTTGCTCTAGTCCAAATTCTTCTAAAGCTTTAATCATTTCTGTTGTGATGTTATCTGCAGCCTACAGCAGCAAAATTGTGTTTTCTGTGAAATCGCGAAATCGCGCACTGAAGTCAACTCCAGAAATCAAATAAATGTCTTTGTTTTGAGTGCTAGTTTCTAAATCTGTACGAATAATAATTTTAGCGAATGTTTGATAATAATTGCTGTAAATGGTTCTAGATTCAGCCTTTGTTTATACACGTGGTAATTAATTTTTCACTGTTTTGTCATAAGAGTGATTTTCGAGTAATGTATTGGTTTTATATACATTAAATTTCAATATTGGTCATATTTTTGGAATATATCATCCACAGTGTGATTACAGATAACTATATTTATGTGAGAGACTGTAAAATCGTACAAAGAATTCTAAAAGATAGTTAACGATGTAAAACTTAAAAGACTTCAATGAAGTAGGAAAAGAATTGGAATTGATTATTGAACAGTTAATACAAAGATGTGAAACGAAATATAAAGACCACAATGAAAGAGAAGAGCGAATGAAAGGATAACTTAAAATATTAGAAATATAAAATAAACAATTTGAGGAGGGGAAAAAAAAAAAAAAAAAAAAAAAAAACAGAGAAAAGATTATCTAGAAGCCCAAGCACAAGCTAGAAAAAATGAACTACAAGCTCAAGCTCAAGCTGGAAATTATAAACTACAAGCTCAAGAAACAGGAAAGACTATAAAACACAATTTAGACTTAAAGAATTTGAGCGTGACAGTAACATTAACATGGCTACACGTGGGGGGAGGGGAGGGGGGGGGGTGAGCTGAGTGGTCTCGATTTATGATGTCCGCCTCGAGTGCTGGAGGTCCCGGGTTCAAGCCCAGGTGAGGGCCCGGGTTTTTTCACGTGGACTTCTAGTAACACAATTTCCCCTGGTCTCTGGGTGGTAAGATCGGATGCCCGTGTGTACTATTGCGCACATAAAAAATACCTTAACAGTTGGAAATCGAAAAAAAGTAGCCTAACGGCGCTACCCGGGCAAAATTTCGAGTTAAAAAATCTACCCAAAGTATTTCAGGATCCTCGCCGGTGCTACGGAGTTCGTGCACTGAGCTGACATTCTCTGGACTCAGGCTTGAGTTTGGAGTAAAACGGAGCACTTTTGGATTACATCCGTTTGCCGTAATGTTGGTCCGTCGACTAAACTAAACTAAACTAGACATGGCTACAATGAAGATGGCATCACAAGACCAAGAACTAACTTTAAAGAAATATCAAGGCATTGTAAGAGACCAGAACGAAAATAAAAATGGAAATTAGTGAAGAACAGTATGGATTTTTGGAGGGAAAGGACACAAACAATGCAATCTATACATTACGGACACTAATAGAAAGATCAATAGAAAAACAGAGAGATATATATTTGTGCTTCATAGATTATACTAAGGCATTTGATAAAGTAAAACAGAATGAGCTGATTAAATTGTTGGAAGATATCAACACTGATGGAAAAGATTTAAGAATAATAAAGAATATTTACTGGAACCAAGTAGCAGCAACTAAAATTGGAAATAAAGAGGGTAGTTACGAACAGATAAAGCTAGAAGTACGACAAGGGTGTGTCTTGTCACCAGATCTCTTCTCCCTATATAGCGAAGTAATAATGAGAGAGATCAAAGAGATGCCAGGAATACTAGTTGGAGGTTATAATATAAATAATATACGCTATGCAGATGACACAGTATTGGTGGCGGACAATTCAACAGACCTACAACAATTATTAGATGTTGTAGTAACAGAGAGTGCAAGGAAAGGACTCTCCTTGAATATCAAGAAAACAGTAACAATGGTAATATCAAAGAAAATGGTGACACCAAAATGTGACATAGAAATAGAAGGAAAAATTCTTAACCAAGTGGATAATTGTAGATACCTAGGGGCATTTATAACATCAGATGGAAGATGTACAACAGAGATTAAGTGCAGGATAGGGCAGGCAAAGGCCGCATTTCAGAAAATGAAGAGTATCTTGTGCAATAGGTCACTATCACTGAGTGTAAGAAAGAGAGTGCTGAAATGCTATGTTGAACCAGTTTTGCTGTATGGCAGCGAATCTTGGAATGTAAATGAACAAATTAAGAAGAAAATACAAGCAACTGAGATGTGGTTCCTGAGACGAATGTTGCGAATTCCTTGGACTGCCAGAGTAACTAACGACGACTGCCTGAAACAGGCTAATGAAACTAGAACACTATATACAACAATAAGAAAGAGACAAACAATTTTCTTTGGTCATAGAATGTCACATAAAAACTTGATAGTTTCGATCGATGACAGAAAGTCGCGACAACTGTCTGCAGACAGTCGGCATATCTTTAATCTGTAGTTGCTTGAGAAGGGACAATAGCGCCATCCGTCTGCAAGGCGGTAGTCAGCCTTTGAAGTGATAGACGGAATGTCTGGGCAGACGTCGGATGAGTCTTGTGATGTGGGAAATTATTCTCTGGTTCACAGGCGGGCAAGACCATTTGTTGTACGGGAACCAGATTCCCAGATGAAAGCAAAATAGACGGCGGGTTGATTCCACCCAGTCTAAAACAGAGGGAGAAAACCAGATTCAGGACTGTCTAGCGTCTAGACTTTTGGGTGACGTCACTAAGCCCCGAATTAAAACCAGTTGAGGTAAACAAATTTGAGTTAGTCGACCAAAAGTTATGAAGTGCTAAGGATCGGCGCAGTATTCCTAGTTGTGTTTATAGAGAGAGACTATAGTGTCAATTTGTTGAGATATATCGGCGGACATCGATCCAGTCTGTGATTTTATAGTCTCCATCTACAACAGGAATAGCCATATGGTATTCTATTAAACATATCTAACTTAGATTATTATTAGGAATAGAGTACAGTATAAGTGCGGTGATAGAAAGTATTATAGGAGCGTCGGCACTAGTAGCCTATTGTGTAGCTTAAACTAGCTTGTGTGATATATCATTTAACTCAGGGAGTTAAGGACAATGTAGTGGGATAATATTTAGAGAGATTGAGGATGGTTGGGAGGGATGAAGGGAATGTGAAATGGTAGGATCTTCCAGTAGGGCATCTGCTGGGTTTCTACCCGTTTCCTTTAATCTTTCCTTGTCTTACCATGACTCAGACCAATGTGATGAGCTATTTGGCCGTATGACAGAGTTCGGTTCTCTGTTATAGATCTGAGTGCTGCTATCGGACTACACTCACCTAATTAAGGTCAGAATTGAGTTGCTCTCACCAGGGTGTTCTCTATTCAACAGGTTCCACTCGATGGTTCTATGATATGTTCCACCAGTTACCACCAGCTAGAAGAAAGTAATGGCTCGTGTATTGTGGGCAGAGTTTACTGAGAGGCTTTTGCACTGGGCCCATAACCCAGAGGGTCTGCAGGAACCTGGCCTCTGCTGAGCAGGAAACGATGATGTTATAATTGTGTTTCCAAAGTGATAGTATATCACAGTAAATTAAAGATATTGACAATAACTCCAGTACCAGGAACACTATTCCATACATAACTACCAGGAACATTAACATTATGTGTTAATATGGGGAAAATCTTATAAGAAGTAACATACGAACTTTTAGGTTTTCCCAGGTGACATTAACGATATTTGTAAGATTCTCTGATCAACGAACATTTAATGAACAGGGTAGATTCACAGTGTGTGATAGAGTGCAGACCAATATTGGACAGTGTCTATCATTGTTGACCAAGCATCCTGATTGCTCGAGAGATATCGGAGAAAGTCGTCACGTGGCCGGAGAAACATCCTTTGGGTGAGGTTTTCTGTCCGGAATATATGGTGCTGTTGTGTGCTCAGCACAGTGATGCAACTGACTTTGCTCCTGATTCACTGGTCTGATTCTACATACACATTAGAGTAGACGACACACATTCTACACATTACACACACTTCTCACTTACATACTCTTTGCTTTAATAAATTATTGTGTATTTATTTGTTGAAGCTAAAGTTGTTGAGTATGTTGTGTTAGGGAAGAATGAGAGGGGGCACGATCCAGTGGTGAGTGAGAGTAAGAAAGAGGTGTCTATAGACTGAAGGAGTGTTGTGGACGGATTCTGGTGGATTCTCCAGAGTAATGATGTTGGGTTAAATAAAATGTGGGTGTTGATTCCCCTCACTCCAGGGACGACACTAAAGTAATAAAGTAAAGTATTACTACGACATGGAATGAGAAGAGAGGCATTGGAGAACATCGTGACAACTGGAAATATCGAGGGGAAGAGAGGCAGAGGCAGACCAACTGAAATTATGCTGGATGGACTGAGACGGTGGCACGGAGTTCAGAGTTGATCCAGAAAACCAAAGACAGAGATCTGTGGAGAGACATGAACGCCTACGCCAGCTGACAGGGCACTTGATGATGATGAGGAAGAGACTTCTGAGCTGATGACAGCATCTCAACATGGACCCAGAATTTTGAAAAACGGATGCGCCATTATAAATTTCCCGCAAAATTATGGTGCATAGTACTTGAGAAACCTTTAGCTCTTGAGCTTTTAAAGGTAGTTGAGTCACTACCAGAGCAGTTGAGGACCGATTATGAGTATGTCAAGACCATATCTTTATCACATTTTTCGTTAGACCAGGAAGAGTTTAGGCTACAATTCAAAACTCTTAGCTCAAAACCCTGCCAGACCTTCCTAGAATATATTTCTGAAGTGCAGTTTGAAAAGTGGATTAAAGCTGCAAATGTCAGAAGTGATTTTCAGTTGTTACAAGATTTATTAATAAGAGACAAAGTATTAACATCACTCCCATTACCAATTTCACAATTCATACAAGAGAACGAAACTAACTCTTATAAAGAGATGGAAAAAAAAGGTATTCAGCATATTACAATGCAAATCGATAGGTGTTTGTTAACACTGCACAAAATATCTCATTTGGCGCTACAGAAACATACGAGAATAACAAAGATCTTACAACAATAATAGCTAACCAGGAACAACAAGCACATGTATATACAAAGTTAATTAGTTGTTTTTTTTGGGGGGGGGGGTGGGGGGATGTTGGTTGGGGGGAGGGGGTCTTTTCTCAGAGCGTATAGCCATATCCGATCTGAAAGTGATGGTAGAATGAAATTGAAGTATATGAACGCAAACGCACTTACTGACGTTAGCACTCCGTCTTGTTAATGAAATATTTAATGAAAGTTTAGCTAAACAAATTAAAGACAGTGATTGTTTCGGTTCACCTACATACACCAACCGCATAGATGCATATATGCGGAACAACAATAGTTCGTCAGAAAGTGATGTAGATAAGGACGAGTTTAGTAATTCAGTCAAAGTCATTGATGAGTTAACCTCAGCTACATGGAAAACTTGTAAAATGTTTCATACAAGTGACATCCTGATATGTGGGCATACCATACCCACTGCCGACAAAGAAACAAAGTCTTCGGTGCAGATAATGGGAAGTTAAAAATCCATAGAGGCATTGCTTATAGCAATCTAGCAACGGCCTTGCGCTATCAGGCGCCACGATTATTGGGCTTCGTTAGTCATTTATTGAAAAACAAGACTATACAGGCCAACTAATAACTTGTAAAATATTTTCAGGAGACAGAGAAATATACCCTCTGGTATGGGACAATATTTGTTCTCCTTTAATTTAAGGAAAAACCATGTGTGTAGCTCTGAAAAATCTATGTTGTGATTTAATAATCGGTAATCTACATTCAGTAACTGACTACTCATATACAGAAATAAATAAATGAGATAAGGAGATTGCCCATGCAAATGCAGTTACAAGATCTATGACGAAGGTTCAAGAAGATGAATTACAAGTTCAATCATTAGAACAGATCAGTTCAACTATCTTACCTACAAATGAAACCAAACAATTTAGTTACTGGCAAAAGCAAGAACCTTCTTTGGTAAACAACTTCAAACTACTACACGGAATGCCTAAAGAAATGCAGTCAGCGAAATGGCAGTGTGGCGAAAAACTAGCTAAATTTGAAACCAAAGGTCTTTTCAATATCCTGGCACTTATATTATTATTGCTAATTGGAACAGACCTCGATCAATTGTCTATGTGTATTGTTTTTAGCCATGGTAATCGGCAATCTCCAATCCATGGTGCCGCAACAGGTAAACATTCCAGTAGGATGGCGGAAATATCAAAGTAATAGATTGTTCCATGGGCTATGTAGGTTATCTTCAAGACCGATATTCATCTGCTGACTACTGCATTTTCATCTGTGGTTTAAACATGTTACGATTCGTATTGACATCAATTGCTGAAACTTGACAGATTTGTTTCAGCACTATAATAGTCCAGTTTCAAGATTTAAAGACATATCATTATACTCAGCAATCGACAAAAGACGAAATTATGACAAAAGAAACACCATTATCTTATATATAAACGGCAATCTCCGTTTGTCTGTCTGTCTGTCTGTCTGTCTGTCTGTATGTATGTATGTATGTATGTATGTATGTATGTATGTCCTTTATGCGCTCGCGAACGGCCCATCCGATTGAGTTGAAATTTTCTACACGCCTTCCTTTCATTCCAGCGCTGCCAACTGTCGTATTTTTTTTCTTCTTCCTCCTCCTCCCTCCCCCCCCCCCAAAAAAAAAATACGTACGTAAATATATGATGATGATGATGAAAGAATCCCCGAACCAAAACGCTAGGAAAAGGGAAGAAGATGACGTGACTACACAGAATCGTCACACGGCAATCATCATCATCATCAAGTGCCGTGCCGGCTGGCGTAGGCGTTCATTGATCTCCGTAGATCTCAGTCTTTGGTTTTCTGGATCAACTCTGCTGCTGATATTCCTCCATGCCACGGCAATATCAATAACAATTCATCTTTTTATGTGTAAGGAAGTTATCCTCCTCTCTTCTCCTCCTCCCTCTACCTCCTCCCTCCTCCTCCCTCTACCTCCTCCTCCCTCTACCTCCTCCCTCCACCCTCCTCCTCTTCCTCCTCCCTCTCCTTCCTCCTCCTTCTCCCTCTTCCTTCTCCCTCTTCCTCTCCCCTCCTCCTCCATCCTCCTCCCTCCTACTCCCTCCGCCTCCTCCCCTCCTCCCTCATCTTCCCTCCTCCTCCCTCTCCCTCCTCATCCCTCCTCCTCCCTCCTCCTCCTCCTGCCTCCCTCCTCCTCCTGCCTCCTTCTCCCTCATCATCCTCCCTCCTCCTTCTCCCTTCTTCTCCCTCTTCCCTCTTCCTCCTCCTCCTACCTCCTCCCTCCTCCTCCCTCTACCTCCTCCTCCTCCCTCCTCCTCCCTTCTCCTCCTCTTCCTCCTCCCTTTCCATCCTCCTCCTCCCTCTACCTCCTCCTACCCATACCTCTTTCCTCCTCCCTCCTCCTCCTCTTCCACCTCCTTTCCTTCCTCCCCTCCTCATTCTCCCTCCTTCCTCTCCCTCCTTCCTCCTCCTCCTTCCTTCTTCTCCCTCTGCCTCCTCCCTCCTCCTCTCCCCTCCTCCTCCCTCCTCCTCCTTCTCCTCCTCCCTCCTTCTCCCTTCTTCTCCTCCTCTCCTCTCCTCCTCCTACCCTCTTCCTCTTCCCCTCCCCCTCCTCCCTCTCCCTCCTCCATCCTCCTCCTCCCTCTTCCTCCTCCTCCCTCTTCCTCCTCCTCCCTCTTCCTCCTCCTTCCTCCTCCTCCCTCTTCTTCCCTCTCCCTCCTCTTCCTCCTCCATCCTCCTCCTCCCTCTTCCTCCTCCTTCTTCCTCCTCCTTCCTTCTCCTCCCTCCTCCTCCCTCTTCCTCCTCCTCCTACCTCCTCCCTCCTCCTCCTCTCTCCTCCTCCCTCCTCCCTTTTCCTCCCTCCTCCTCCTCCCTCTACCTCCTCCCTCCTCCTCTCCACTCTTCCTCCTCCCTCTTCCTCTTCCCTCCTCCTCCTTCTCACTCCTCCTCCCTCCTCTCCCTCCCTTCTCCCTCCTCCTCCCTCTCCTCCTCCTTCTCCTCATTTCTCCTCCTCCCTCCTCCTCCTCTCTCCTCCTCCCTCCTCCTCCCTCCTCCCTTTTCCTCCCTCTACCTCCTCCCTCCTCCTCCCTCCTCCTCCTTCCTCCACATCCCTCTTCCTCCTCCTCCCTCCTCATCATTCCTGCTCCTCATCATTCCTCCTCCTCCTCCTCCCTCCTCCTTCTCCCTCCACCTCCTCCCTCCTCCTCCTCCCTCCTCCTTCCTCTGCCTCCTCCTCCCCCTCCTCCTCCTGCGTTCTCCTCCTCCCTCCTCCTCCTTCCTCTGCCTCCTCCTCCCCCTCCTCCTCCTGCGTTCTCCTCCTCCCTCCTCCCTCTCCCTCCTTCCTCTTCCTCCTCCTTCCTCCTCCTCCTCCCTCCTCCTCCCTCCTCATCCCTCTTCCTCCTCCTCCACCCTTCTCCTCATTATCCTCTTTCCCCCCTCCTCCTCTTATTCCCTCCTCCTCCCTACGCCTCCTCCTCCCTCCTCCTCCTCTTCTCTCCGCCTATCTCTTCCTCCCTCCTCCTCTCTCCTCCACTCTCTTCCTCCTCCCTCTTCCTCCTCCTCCCTCCTCCTCCCTCCTCCTCCTCCCTTCTCCTCCTCCTCCCCCTCCTCCCCCTCCCTCCTCCCTCTTATCCCTCCTCCTCCTTATCCCTCCTCCTCCTTCTTCCTCCTCCCCCTCCTCCTCCCTCTCCTCCTCATCCCTCCTCCTCCCTTCTCCTCCTCCTCCCTCTACCTCCTCCTCCCTTCACATTCCTCCTCCTCCCTCTTCCTCCTCCCTCCTCCTCCTCAACCCTCCTTCTCCCTCCTCCTCCTTCCTCCTCCCCCTCCTCCTTCCTCCTCCTCTCTCTCCTCCTCCTCACTCCTCCTCCTCCCTCCTCCTCCTCCCTCTACCTCTTCCCTCCTCCTTCCTTCACATTCCTCCTCCTCCCTCCTCATCCCTCCTCCTCCTCCCTCCTCCTCCTCCCTCTACCTCCTCCCTCCTCCCTCCTCCTCCCTTCACATTCCTCCTCCTCCCTCTTCTTCCTCCTCCCTCCTCCTCCTCCCTCCTCCTCCTCTCTCCTCCTCCCTCCTCCTCCTCCCTCTACCTTTTCCCTCCTCCCTCCTCCTCCCTTTACATTCCTCCTCCTCCCTCCTCCTCCTCCCCCTCCTCCTCCTCTTCCCTCCTCCCCCTCCTCATCTTCCCTCCTCCTCCCCCTCCTTCTTCTCCTCCTCCCTCCTTCTCCCTCCTCCTCCCTCTTCCTCCTCCCCCTCCTCCTCCATCCTACTCCTCCCTCCTATTCCTCCCTACTCCTCCTGTCTCCTCCCTCCTCCTCCCTCCTCTTCCCTCCTCCACCTCCCTCTTCCTCCTACCTCCTCCATTTACCCAAGACAGACAGACAGTCAGACAGATAGTCGGGAACGGGATCTTATATGACTACTTATATGATTTAAATGAGATGCTCTCCACCATGGGCTGGGCCGGGTCAGACAGACAGATAGATAGATAGACAGACAGACAGTCGGGAAAGGGAACTTATATGACTACTTATATGAATTAAATGAGATGCTCCCCACCAGGATTTGGGCGATGCCGGGCCGGGTCAGACAGACAGATAGATAGTCGGGAACGGGAACTTATATGACTACTTATATGAATTAAATGAGATGCTCCCCATCAGGGTCTGGGCGAAGACGGGCCGGGTCAGACAGACAGACAGACAGATAGACAGACAGACAGACAGACAGATAGTCGGTAACGGGAACGAGAACTTATATGACTACTTATATGAATTAAATGAGATGCTCCCCACCAGGGTATGGGCAAAGCCGGGCCGGGTCAGCTAGTATTGTATAAAGGTTGATAGATTTACAGCAACGACGTTGATCAAAACTGATACTGACACACAAAATGTTTTAAAAATAACAGCGCGAAATGTGAATTCACAATAGGTAACACCCCCCCCCCCCCTCCCCACTCCCGTAAGGATTACAAGAATGTTACTACGTGACACTCCGATATAATATAAATATATTTATTTATATATCATGGACATAGTTTACGGATGTCATTTTATAAGATAAAAAGTAGCAATATTAGTTCTTCACCCCTAGCGTTGGAGTTCTTTATATTGATGATACTGACAGCTTACCTCTAATAGTCTTGTGTGTGTAAGGGATTATCGTTTAACAGTATAACATAATTGAGTAGGTTTATGAGAATCGTGTCCTACAAAACAATAATTCATGTTCTAACGAAATGATAACCTAACTAACCGTGACAGCAGGCAAGGATTAGTTTCAAAATATATCACTCATTCAACAGGCTCAAAACTGGTACACACCCTTAAAAATTGCTCTTGTCTCCATTGCTGCTTAATGTAAGATTTGTATCTCTTGGTTACATGTTTCCCATTTCATCATTTTGATGTTTAGTGGTTAATTTAGTAACATACGCCTGTGAGACCTGAACACTTACTAAACAATCTAAACAGCGCATAAATGCCTTTGAATATAAATGTTATAGACGAGTTCTAAGAATATCTTGCATAAAGAAAACATCAAATGCAACTATATTTCAAGAGCTGAATATTGAAGAAGGTTGGCTATTAAAGACGATACAACAAAGAAAATTGAAATATTTTGGTCATTTGAAACGTCACGGAAGTTTAGAGGGAACAATAATGGAGGGGTAAATGCTTGGGAAGAGAGGAAGAAGGTGGCCACAGATAAGATGGGTGCAGGATGTGGCGGATGATCTCCAGATGGGTGTATCAGACGCGAGAAATCTTACTTATGATCGAGAGGTTTTCTAGAAGGTTGATATGGGAGCGAGGTTTTGCAAAGGACACGCTACTGACTGAATTAATGAATAGAATGACCTGATGAGAACACTTGTTCAAATACATAAGCACAACCGAACATATATTGATGTTTGGCAGCACAGCTCAGTATATTCTCAAATCGATAAGTAAGTCCGCCACACACTTTGGGTGATCTCACTTCGCTCAATTTTTTACGGGGTAGATTTCGTATCATGGTTGTTTTGAGTCATTAGACGACTTTTGAATCAGAAACGTCTCTCTTAAACTTCTACTATATGTCAGTTGCCGAAATACCAGAAGTGATTTATAATATGTGCCATGGCATTTGCGTATTCTGAGCGTGATGGTATTTCGAGCTCTCCGTGTTGAGTTTAGAACATGTGGGGTTAATTTAGAATCCACTTCTAGTACACATAATGTTTCTATTACCATAATTGATATTTTTTTAATGGCACATACGCATGCGCCAGCCAAATAAAGCTTTCCGATCAAACATAAAAGGCCAATTAGGATAAACACTAAAGCTAGACTTGTTTCAATAAAATCTAAATGTCTGTATGGTTGTTATATATTAACCTTAAATGAAATATTTTACTTCGAATCCAAAAGAAATTGAAACGCATGTTTTAAATACTTAACGCACCTTCACAAATAATACACGTGGCTTGCAAAAAAATTAGAAATGATTATTTTTTCAATATATATCACTGATTTTCAAGGCTGAAAAACTTGTCCACATCTAGAATAACTGTTCTTGTCTCCCTTACGGCTTAATCTATGATTTGTATCCCTGGACTAAATATTTCCCATTCTGGATATCCCTATTTATTGAAAATATCTATTCAACCTCACGTTATAGAGATCAACACAAGTTTCGATATTTATAATGTCATTCACAAATGGATGTACTAAATTCTACAAAAAGCGAAATTTTGATGAAATGTTCCTGGTCTCTAATTACAGATGTAAGTGGACGAGAATGCTGAGAGTTGGTGTTGCGAACTGATTAGCTACACATAGGAACCTTCCTCTTCTGTGATCAACGGAACCAGTTAAAATACTCCATTCCTCATTCGAACAGCGATTCGTTATTCATTTTGTTTTTGGTCAGAGAGTTTGAAACCTTGTGACATCTACACAAGAATGATTGCCCACTATGTAGACGGTTAGGGTCAGAAGAGACAGTATGATTGGGTAGAAAATTTCCCATATGGAAGACAACGTAAGTAAAGAACCGCGTAACTGGAGCCCTTCAAATGTCGCAAATGACACAGTAACACGGCAGATCGACAAGCTAGTCAATCACAAGAGGCTGATGATATAGCCGAGGATTTCAATTTGAGGCTCGGTGCTGCATACACAACTATTGCCATGATGACCTCCACTATAGGGATGTGTGTAGGACATAGGTCCCAAAGACAGCTCGCCGTTGATAACACACATGCACAGTAGACATTTATCAGTTGCATTTGGATCGTTATGCTCGAGAAGATGCTTTTATCCATAATATTGTGACTGGAGACTACGAAAAACCACAATTCAAGACACATGAATCCATTGGGAAAGTCGGAATGAAAATTTGTCGGGATATCATCGGCCTTATAGAGGCGCATTTCAAGGTGACAGGAGCGAGTTCGCGTCAGTGTGCAGCATGCACCATGCATTGAACGAGATCGCATGCATCGACTGAACGGAAGAGTTAAAAATACTCGTGAAAGGACGAATCGAGCAGAGACCGTAACAGGGACAGGAGGAATCAAAGGCCACGGTTGCAATGGCAAGAGGTTGCCGCCATGCACATGTTGAGTGATGGAATATTTAAGAATATGATTTTAATGACTGGGAATTGCATTTATACTGAATGTGCAGTGCATTCTTGATTTGATCAGTAATTATATGATGTGAAATGTTTCGGTCTCTTGTGTAGTGTTTTTGTAAATCATTATGTTTTTAGTGGTCTCAGAATGAGGGGGAAGAAGTTAAATGCCATTATGGTATTTGGGACAGTATCAACATTAACTAGTAAGTAATAGTAACTTACTATATCAAACATGAACCAGCAGCCCCGGACAACATCGAATAGATGAGACTGGAAAGCTCGATGCGGGTCGGAGGACTTGTGACTGCAAAAGTTATATAGCAGGCCAGCAAAGTACCAGACTAATTCAGGAAAGCTAACGACCGATGCCATCGACCTCTGGCACGCTGCTATCATTTAGTCATAATTGTGTCCCACAAAACAATAATTTATGTGCTAACGAAATAATAGAGTATACACTACTCCTGACACAAGGCAAGGATTAGTTTCAAAATATATCACTCTTTCAACAGGTTGAAAAATGTTACACACCCATTATTGTTATAACAAAGGCCAAGCGTTGTTTGGCTGCGATGCGGGTGATGGCGGCAGCAAATTGTGAGCAGCGCCATCTATGTCTTCTATACGAGGGGCTGGGCATGTCTGTTTTTGAGAATGCGATGGTAATCCTGACTCTCAGCCGTAAGCAGATAGAGAGGACGGAAAAGATACAGAATGAAGCTACGCGTATTATTCTTGGATGTACAAGAGATACAGCATGCAGGGTGATGCGCTACCTTCTTGATTTTCCAACCATTGAAGACAGAATACAAGTTTGTAGAGCACGCGCCTACCTCAGAGTTAACGCAAACACACAACACCCACTGCATAGTGAAATTATGAAGGTGAAGGGCAGCAGGTTAAAAATAAGACGGTCGTGGATGGGTCAAACCAAAGATATTCTTCAACAGGTGTGTTCACTTAAGGACTTAGAACCTGGCGAGGAGTGGGTACAAGTGACAACAGGTTTCTGCACATCCTTTTCAGTTTGCATCCAGCTAAACAGAAAATGCAGACAAGAAAACCTGGCTACTGTTGAAGCGGAAGTACAAGTGTTGATTTTCGAGAATTCGCTAGACGGTGATGCTGTAATTTACACAGATGGGTCGGTCGTCTAACATGTAAGAATCTCATGGGCCTTTACGGCTCAGGCCGGGGGAGAATTGTGAAGGAGGACTCTGGTGCTTTAGCTGAGACCACAAGTAAGCCTGACTATGGAAGTCATGGCAGTAAGTAAAGCAATAACATGGCTCGAGACACAGACATTCACTAGGGCATGTTTCCTTAGCGACTCAATGAGCCTGCTCAAGCGCATAGAGATTGGGTGGATCCGAAGAGAATGGTTGCTGTCTCTGGAGAGGTCTCGGCTGGAAAAGATTAGTTTCATCTTCGTGCCAGGGCATGCGGGAGTACAAGGAAATGAACGGGCTGACAAGCTCGCAGGTAAGGCTACTGTGGAGGGTTGACGCACCATGGACCAGGTTGACATTCTAAATGCTCTACGAGAAGTAAGACTTTTGCTAGAACCAAGTGATGACTGTGAATCTACAACCATGGCCAGACTGCGAGAACAGCAAATTAAAAGAGGGGTGGCCAAACAAGAACACTACGCAGGAAGCCAAAGAAGATTGATAAATCAACAAAGAACTGGTGTCGTTAGCCGCTACACGCTGCGGAATTTTCTGAGGAGGGGATCCGAGCACTTATGGACAGAATGGTTCGATGTGCAATGAGGATATTCTGTCGACTAACTAACTAACTAACTAACACACCTATTAACATTGTTCTTGCTGTTTAATCTAAAATGTGAATCTCTTTGTTAAATGTTTCCCATGTTACCATATTGATTTTTAGTGGTTAGCTTAGTACGAGAATGACCTGATACCTTGCAGTTCTTTTTGGAAATAAGGTATTTCAAAACCTGCCTTGCGTGTGTTGTTGAATACTTTCATTATCGTGACAATTTTCGTCCATGAACCTGAACCTTTCAGCATTGCCAGTTATTTTCATAAATGTAGTATGACTACGTTACATATACGACTCTTCTTTGGTGAGTCATAAATAAATTTTGCGACGGAGGTGGGGATGACACTTACTTGTAAAAAATCTGAACGGCTGATAGCTATGCAGAGTGATATTTTAGCTGGCTTTGATCCACTCACATCAATGGATAATCAGACCAACCAAGTCACTGTATGCTCTTACGTCACCAACAATGGTGAGATACCATATGTTGATGTGTGATGCGCCACCCTATTATTATAATTGTTAACATATGCGTGATCAGATTTCAGCTAACAATAACCAGACGCAGAAGTCACCAAACTATGCCTACCCGGCAATCGACAACTTTATCCCACTGAGAGATCAAAGAGAATGCACAGTTACAGAGTCTATGTATCGTGTTCCACAAATAAACAGATATATAACGTTTCACTGTTTGGTCATTGTTATCCAACATTCATGTGTGTGTGTGTGTGTGTGTGTGTGGGTGAGCGTGTGTGTGTGTGTGTGTGTGTGTGTGTGTGTGTGTGTGTGTGTGTGTGTGTGTGTTAATTGCACCTTCTCCAATTCACCCGCAGGTTTGAACTCATCTACGCCATCCTCTCTTCTCATCATAATCTGTTCCATATGTAACATTGCCACCAGCATCGTTTCCACGTGTAAAAAAAGCATCCTCTCGAGACAGCAATCATCATCACAAGAACAAACAGAAGACAACAAAGGATATAAAGACAGGCATTATTATGTGTAATATTAGTGTACTTCTGCTAATACATCGTCACTTTTGCTCTTCTCATCGAGCGTCCTACCGACTGGTATATATGCTCTCATCCTGTGTCTTATATCCGTCGTCTAGGGCCATATCGATAGGCGTGGGTTTTCATTCTGTGGGTATGGTCAGGAGCTTTGGTGTATTTATTTACAATTCAGCTGGAGAAGCAGACATCTTCCTCAATGGCATGCGAAGCAGTCACGCTTCCATCTAGATGGCGACAGGTGTATATTTCTTCTGTGTGTATGAGATCAAACGATAGACAGACATATTTTAATATAAAAAGACGCTAAACGCATGGACGCTATATATAACTATTTTATTTAATATGCAGTAATTACAAAGAGGGCAATTATTACAAAGTAAAGTTCAAAACAAAGTATATATGTGAAAAACACCCAGTGTTATATTAGCAAAACAATCACAATATCATGAATACTTTGGTACACACATATGGTACATACAACATTGTAGTATTATATCTGGGGTGAGGGGAGCTATTACCACACTATATACCTTGGGATACGTTCTGTGTGTGGGTATAGGTGCTTTCAGTCTACCAACCCCTCCACTCTTTGGGCCCTGCTTTCTTTCAGTCTCTCAACCTAGGGACACTAACCACTAGTGCTTTATTCAGACGATATAACTCAACTCTGGTTTTATAAGAAAACCATAAGGTATGAATGTATTATACACAAGACGGTCAAAGGAGATAGGTATGAAAAGAATAAACAGAAATGATTAAAGCTTTAGAAGAATTTGGACTAGATCAAGTCACCAGACTGCTGAACACATTATATGATACTGGGGATATACCTCCTGAATTATGTAACTCTGTATTTATTGCAATCCCAAAGAAATCAGGAACCTTGGAATGTGATCAACATAGAACAATTAGTATAATGAGTCACATCACAAAGATTTTGCTAAGAATTATCATGCAAAGAGTGAGGAAGAAGATACAACCTGAAATAGGGGAAGAACAATGCGGGTTTGTAGAAGGAAAGGGTACAGTAAATGCTGTGTATATGCTGCGAACAGTTATTGAACGTGCTATAGAAGTAAACAAGGATATACATCTTTGCTTTATTGACTATACA
>JACEFZ010009233.1:137500-247500 GCA_014155875.1 Cepaea nemoralis | reverse complement strand
TGTAATGGAGATATCAGGATAAGTTGTCTCCGTGCTTCCTCTTTTATGAGGCTCTGTTTGGATATCGTTATTCTCCCTCTTCTTTCCTTCGTTACCAAATATCAAAGGTTCCAATATTTCGCAGTTAATCTATCCTCTGCGAACCTGTTGTTTATGAATGAAGGCTAAAGCATTTGAGCGATTGATGTACTGAAGGTTGTTTCAAAATATCGTCTACGCCACAATAAGTAAACGAACACCCTCTGTTACATTTCATCGCTAGTACATTTAACTCTATTTGTTAGAAGTGTTAAGTTTGTTGATAGTATTGACTCTCCTCTCTAAAGCTATCTATGTGTATCATCATTCTGATGACCTAGATGTTCTGATTCTCAGTTGTTTCTGTTTGTTTGTTTGTTTGTTTGTTGTAAAAAACTTGTTGATGTCGTCATGAGTTTAACTGCCAAGCACCAACACTCTTCGGTATAATTATGTTTGTCAGTCACTACATCAAAATACTGAACGTAAAACTTGCCAAGATATCAACAGGAGCTGAAAAATGCTGGTGTTGACTGCAATGTTATGTAGAAAGGATATGCGAAGAAGAAAAAAAAAATTCACTACATTCCGTATTTGTTGCAAAGAAATGAAATTCACTATGTTGCAACATTTCGAATTTTTTTTTTTAAATATTGCCTTTGAAGTTCTGGCATCAGATCTTCTAGTTCTGCGATGTTGCTGATTTTCAGTGTCCAGAATCCAAATATCAATTCTTACTAATTGAACCATGTGTTCCTCGTTATTTTCTGTATCGTCAGCGCTTACGCTGCATTTTGAAACCAAAAGATCTAAGATTATTTCTGTTCCACCTTAAATAATTAGTCAAAGAATGATTTTAATCTAGATTGACTAGCGAAGACAACTGCACGATGCATTAAATGGCTGTTTTTGTCGTTGTAACTGTGCCATGTCTAGTGGTTAACTATTGTACGAAATAGTGGTGAGTTGATTCAATCCTGGTAAGCCTGCAGAACACACCATATGTGCACGCTTATGGGCTCTTGTAAACAATGTGTCGAACGATCCAGTCAAAGAACTAAGGAACTCTAACTTACACGGTTACAAATTGGGCACACGTGCAATTAATGTGTTCAGTCCTTTCTTTCATACATATTAAAAACCAAAATTTATTTGCATATTCTTTACTATGTTGCAATCAATAACAGCATTTATTAGCTTTTTGTAATTGAATAGACAATTTTGTTTTGAAAAAATGCTGGTGTTGATTGCAGTGTCCTATAGAAAGGATATGCGAAAAGAAAATATAATTCACTACATTCCGTATTTGTTGCAAGGAAATGAAATTCACTATATTACAGCATTTCGGTATGTGAGCCGGTCGCTCAGAAAGCAATGGCAAACTACTGAGCGTAATCTTTCCTAGTACATCAACAACAGCTGAAAAATGCCGGTGTTGACTGCAATGTCCTGTAAGGGATATACAACATAAAAAAGACAATTTTACTTTCTTTCAGTAGTTGGCCATTGTTTTTTGTTTTTTTACCGACGCCTCATATCATCGAAATCAACAGAGAGACATGCTTCCAAATCGCCAACATTTGATTTTGAAACCATCGACTCAGTATGTCGTGAAACTCATCACCATCACGTGCCATGCCTATAAGCGTGGTAAGTCATGGTTTGCTATCTTACACGATCACCAGAGTCGTGGATCAGCTCAGTGTTCTTGTCTCGGCCATACAACGTGGTCAGACCGTCCAGATAGTTACTGCTCTGCCTTCTCGGGGAACTACGAAGGAAAGTTAATAAGTAAGTCACAAATGGCTATAGAAAAATAACTAAATATGACAACAACTTGAAACCAGTTTATTTTTATACATACATTGTACCTTTATATCTCAACATAATTTCCACCAACATTGATGCACTTATTCCATAGTTTTATCAGTTCTTCCAAGCCGACTGCATAGATCTGCGTGTCCTGTTCTCATTTACTTGCCATCCCACAGAATTGTGTGACTTTCTTATTGACTAGCCCTCGAAACGTTTTCTACCCAACTATGCACCGCTTTTTCTGGAAATCGCTAAGGGATAAGTCCCCTGAAAACCCACCTTAGCGGGGGACATTTCGCGAATGACACCGAAGTTTTATGTGAAGTGAAAACGTGGATTAGAAAACAGAGCACGCAGTTCTGTGCAGCCAGTTTCTGAGAGCTAACATAACTATGAGATAAGTGCATCAATGTTGGTGGAAATTATGTTGAGAAATAAAGAGACAATGTATGTATACAAAGAAACTGATTTCAAGTTGTTATCACATTTAGTTATTTTTCAACAGCCATTTGTGACTTACTTATTAACTTATGTGTTTCACTATCGCCTACGCCGCAGACACCGGTTTAATCCATATTAAACATGCACAGTAAGACTCACAACAGTAATATGTACATTATTCCGTAATACATATTATAGTCGTTAGACGTTCGTTACTTGTTAGTAGCGGTTCAAATTTCACGTCTAAGGGTCACCCTATACGTTCCGTTAATGTGCTAGTAAATATCACACGAAATGCTTCTCATTGTTCGGTGTAGTTGAGTTGAGTTGAGAACCGACATCACTGCACTCAGGACATTCCCATACGTGCTCAGTCCCGTCGTTTAACAGCCAGCGAAGTGTCATACTACTAATCGTTCCCACCGCTATCCGATTAAAAGTTCTCCTGGTCTTCCCACTCAGTTTTGAGATTCTTCCAGAACCCCTGCCGATCCCCCGCAATCTCATTCTTTCCACATATGGGTTCTCAATCTGTTCCTCCGCCTTCTCCACCTGGTCCCACAAGCGCACGACCACCTCCCCCTTGTCCATAGGCAAGATACCACCAAGAGGTGCATTCCCTGCTAGCCTATCAGCCTGTTCATTCCCCCGTACACCCGCATGGCCAGGGCAAAATATCCATACAATTCTCACAATCTGTGACCTCTGAAGCGACGAGAGCCATTCCACACGAAACATTCCTTTCTCCACCTTGCTAAGCATATTCTTTGAATCCGTAATGAACACAACGTGTGTTGCAGTAGTCTCCTCTAGCCACCGGAATGCCGCTGTTACTGCCTCCACCTCCATTCTCATGCTGGAGGTCGTAGTCTCATATGCCAGGCTCTCCTTTTTCAAGACTCGCCCATTAGCCTTTGCAATAAAGCCCCAGCCACTACGTCTGTTTCTCACCACTGACCCATCGGTGTAGATGACTATGTCACCTTGATGTGTGTTGCTCTGGATTAGCTGTTGCACTTCAAACTCAGTGCGGCCCGCTGCCCATTCTCTGCTCTCAAGACCCAATGTTATTATTACATTGTGCCAGTCCGTCATGTCATCCGGAACTTCAACCCACTCTCTTTCACGATTGATGGTCTCTAGATCACACACCTGACTTATAGAAAGTTCTGCCTGTGCCATCCAGGACCTGCCTCGTCTTAGTCTATGACCTTGACCATATCCATTGCTGCATGCAGCGGGTGATCCCTGTCTGCGGCAACTCTCAGGTACCATTTGGCCTGAAGGACCCTATATCTATCCGTCATTGTAGGTAGCGCCAGGATATGCCTCATGCAGATAATTGGTGTGTCCTATTTGCACCCCAGTATTAACCGCATGGCAGCATTCTGTATGCGCTCCAACCTTTCAAGCTGGCTTTTTGATACTGTCAGCAGCCCCAAACCATACTCAATGACAAAAATTATTAGCTGCTGAAAGAACCTGTACATCATCCTCTGATCTACCCCGGTTGCTGCCATAGCCCTCAATGCATTAAGTCCCCTACCAGCCTTCATCACCAAATCCTCCACATGATCCTTAGAAGACAAACACCTGTCAAACGTGATACCCAAGTACTTCAGTTTACTCTCTCGACTAAGAGGACATCCATTCAACATAATACCTGGGACGTCTGTCTTGATGATACGGTTATCCAGGGAGTACCACACAACCGATGCCTTTTCTGGGTTTAAAATGGCCCCTCTGTCCCAGCACCACTCCATCACCCTGTTTACTACCAACTGTAAGTCTTTCGCCAAACTGGCCCTGTCTCTGTCCTGTCTGTACACCAGCACATTATCTGCAAATGTCAAGATTCTACCCACACCTGGTGTCTCAATAGCTGCGATTTTGCTGGTGTAGACATTAAAGAGCACCGGGGACAAGGCAGATCCCTGCGGCAACCCAGGTGTAGTAGTACAGGGGTCAGAAGTCCAGGTACCCATGCGCAGTGCAACCTTACGCACATAGAGGACTGCCGCAACCCATCTAACAAGGCAAGGGCAGACCTCCATGTCCAACAGTGTGTATATCAACCGATCATACCTAACCCTGTTATACGCATCCTCCAGGTCAAGCGCTACCGCCATTGTCTCTTGTTTATCCTGGAAGCCCTCGTAGACATCAAATGCAAAAGTTCCAGCATTGGCCCAGGTGTCATTTCCAGGCCGGTAGCTCCCGAGTCCTTGAGGAAGCAGATTCTGACTTTCCAAATGTTGCTGGAGCCTGCGTGCTACTATCTTTTCGAGAACTTTACTATACGTGTTTTGCAGGGTTATGATTCGGTATCCATTAAGTCTGGAGTGGTCCTTACCTGGCTTTGGGAGTGGGACCTGTTAGCTATGCAGCCAATCGTGGGGTATTTCCGCCGTATTGATGCTTAGGTTGAAACAAAGAGCCATCTCCTCCAAGTCCCCATCATTTATGTTCCTCATATGGAAGTATCTCACCCCATCTGGACCTGGCGCTGTGTCTTTAGCCCGCTTCAGTACCCGTCTAAAGTCCTCCACCTTAATCTCACAGTCCTCCTTCCTAGTGACCCGTGACAAGGCTTCTCTGACGTTATCTCTAATAGCTCTATCTTGCTGATCCGTCTGTTTTAAAAATCGCGCAAGTAAAGCCTCCCCTTTGTCCTTGTCAGTTGTCATAGGTCGGTTGTTATCATCATAACCGGTGCCATGTGTACCAGGCATCACCTGTCTCTTCATCTGTCGGTGCAGCCTCCAGAATTTTCCCAATGTCACATCCCCACCGACTTCATTGATAAACTGTTCCCACTTAATCCTCTTTGCCTCTGCTGCCTGGAGTTTGAAATTCTGCACCACCTTTACTTGTTTATACCTTTCAGCCTCTTCCAATTCTGTGTCACCTGAATTGGTTGCTCTCCGCACCCTCTGCCAATTCCTTATGGCCACCCTCTTTTCCCTCCATGAATTCTCGACTTCTGCAATTTCTCTCTACAGCCATATGCGCCTGCTGCTTTATACGTCTCAAATTCGATTGTTTGTCGATTTCCACCGCTAAAATATTTGGCATTTTGCCCCCCCCCCTCTCTCTCTCTCTCTCTCTCTCTCTCTCCCTCTCTCTCTCTCCATCCCTCTCTAACTATCTCTTGTTCTCCTTCTCTCTTTTTCCCTCTTTCTCCCTATCTCTCTCTGTCCATCTCTCTGTCCATCTCTCTCTCCCTCTCTCTCGCTCTCCCTCTGTCTCTCTCATATATATATCTCTCAATTCCTGTCTCTACCTCTCCTATATCTCTCTCCAGTATATATCTCTGTCTCTCCTCATATGTCTCTCCCATTACTTTTTATCTCACTTGCTCATATATCTCTCCTCTCTCATATCTTTCTTGCCTATATCTCTTCCTCTCTTTCTGTCTCATATATTTGTCCCCCTTTCTCCTCTCTCTCTCTCTCTCTCTCTCTCTCTCTCTAATCTCTCTACCACTGTCTCTCATAGCTCTCCCCCCCTCTCACTCATATCTTTTTTATATCTCTTTCTGCCATATATATCTCTCTGTCTCTGTTTCTGCCCGTCTCATATGTCTCCTGTCTCTCTCTCTCTCTCTCTCTCTCTCTCTCTCTCTCTAATTTATCTCTCTCCCATGTCTCCCTCCGTTACCTCTATGTGTCTCTGTATGTCTGTCTCTCTTCTTTACATCCTTTCTCTCTCTCTCTCTCTCTCTCTCTCTCCTCTCTCTCTCTCTCTCTCTCTCTCTTTGTTTCTCCTTCATAAATAATGTTTGGATCTAATCAAATATGAGAAGAGAGAGATAAGAGGGCTGAATGTTAGACGGGCTTGCGTGCCCGATTATTAACCCTTTGAAAATTAAATTCATTCTTTCGTTCGTTCGTTTGTTCTATCTCCCCCGTGCTTCTCTGCCTCTGCAAGTTTCTTTGAAAACCAGGCAAACTAAACAGGAAGGTGAGACACGAAATTACACAGTTGTCTTAAATTACTTGAAGATTGAGGAGATTACAGACTGTTACGTCACTCAAAACAGCACTTGGGGATGATTTTCCTTTGACGTAATGTGTCATTAAATATACAGTGTGTATCCAAGATAGAATGATAACATTACTACATTCAGTGAGAAAGCGTGTTTTGTGTGCAGCTGATAAATTGATAGAAAAAGCATGGTTCTGTGTGAAACTTATAAATTACGAGAGAATGTATATTTGTTTGTGAAACTGATATATTAAGAGAGAACGCGTTTGTGCGTAAAAGACACATGCGCACATAAAGATAAAGGTGCGTTCAGAGAGATAGGGAAAGGAAGGAAAATTAATGTTATGTATCACGTGACATATAGCGTAAATAAACATGAAACGTTCTGATTGATAGATTGAGGAAGTGAGAAAGAGAGAGAGAGAGAGAGAGAGAGAGAGAGAGAGAGAGAGAGAGAGACAGAGACAGACACACAGAGAGAGAGAGAGAGAGAGAGAGAGACAGAGAGACAGACAGAGAGAGAGAGACAGAGAGACAGACAGAGAGAGAGAGACAGAGAGACAGACAGAGAGAGAGAGACAGAGAGACAGACAGAGAGAGAGACAGAGAGACAGACAGAGAGAGAGACAGAGAGAGAGACAGAGAGACAGACAGAGAGAGAGAGACAGAGAGACAGACAGAGAGAGAGAGAGAGACAGAGAGACAGACAGAGAGAGAGACAGAGAGACAGAGAGAGAGACAGAGAGAGAGACAGAGAGAGAGACAGAGAGAGAGACAGAGAGACAGACAGAGAGAGAGAGAGAGATAGAGAGTGAAGAGAGAGACAGGGAGATAGTGTATTTTGCAATGAAATAAAGGCGTACCACATTCATTCATGGGAGCAGTGATAGCGCTGCGTCTAATGCGCATGTCCGCCGTTGTGGTATCTTAAGACCCCAATGGTTTCCGGTCCATGCTGGAATTCGAACCTACTGAACCTAAAGAGTCACAGCAACCTCTCAACCATACCTCCTCTGGCAAAGAAAACATCCATAACTGGATTAACGTATGCTATCGGACAATGATATATTTCTAGAAAAAAGATCATAGAAAATCTCTAAATCTCTATTACACACGCCTAGAATACAGACATAGAGCATTTCTAACTCTCGGTTAGAAACTTCTAGAGTACAGACATTGAACATCTCTAGCTCTCCGTTAGAAACTTATGTAGTACAGGCCTAGAACATCTCTAGCTCCCTGTTACACACGTCTAGAGTAAAGACATAGTGCATCTCTAGGTCACCGTTACAAACTTATATAATACAGACATAAAACATCTCTAGCTCCCAGTAAAGACTTAGAACATCCTTAACTCTCTGTAAAATACATGTAGAGTACAGACATAAAACATCTCTAACTCTCTGTTACATAGTCTAGAATACACAAATAGAACATTTATAATTCTCTGTAATAAACTTCTACACTATAGACGTAGAAGAGCTCTACCTTTTTAACACAAACGTCTAGAATACAGACGTAACAGGTTTATAACACTCTGTAACATATGTGTAGAATACAAACATAGAACATTTATACTTCTCTGTAATAAACTTCTAGAGAACAGTCATAGAACATCTCTAACCCTCTCTAATAAACTTACAGAGTTTCTTTCGCCGGACGTTTATATGTTAATGTTATCAAACGTCTAGAGCAGTGGTTCTCAACCTTTTTTGGCCCATGCACACTTTCACCGTATGTCAGAATGTCATTCGCCCCTTTCCAGCGAACGGACGAAGAAGAATTTCCCCCTTTCCAAAATTGTCAGCCTCAAAATGTGCATTTTTTATTTTCACAATATTTTATTAACACACCAAAGTAATCATATTACAGTAAACGAACAGTTAAAACGTCAAAGAATTCTCACTTAATATGATATTGTGCTTGAAACCATTTTGAGTCTGCCAATCTGTGGCCTTAATCCCCCCCCCCCTTTTTTTCTCCCGAGGGGGGGGGGGGGGGAGGGAAGGAGAATTCCCAACCGGTTGAGAACCACTGGTCTAGATTTTCATGTGACAATCCTATCGAGTATTGATATCTTTGAATCAACACATATCCCGAGTTTCCCAATTGCCATTGCTTCCTGAACGATAAATCAACATTTCTGTCCAGTTGACCGGCGTGTGGGGCGAACCCACATTACGTGGAGGTCCTTCTGTAGAGGTCCTTCTGTTTGCATATCAACGGTTATTATCGCTAATCAGTGTTTTGTCTCTTTATTGCCGTATCATTAATTAGCTGATTTCTGTATTCGCCTTGCTATACTCAGAGCAAGATGAAGCGTGTGCTCTTAGCCATATAGCCCCTCTAAAAATATTACATGTCGTTCGCAGGATGTTACAATCATCCCACCCTGTTGGCTGCATGTTATTCACTAGGCAATGATACGTTCAATAGTTTGCCATTGTTTTCTGAACGAGAAGTCAACGTTTGATTCCAACTGCCTGGCGTATGGAACAAACCCCATAAACCACTATGAGAAGAGAAAGTATAAATGCGTTAAACCTATCAGCCACGCAAGGATCCATAAAATATAACTCTTTTGCGCATGTAAAGTACCATTATCGATCGCGAACAGCCTACTGGTTTAAGAACTTAGAAATAGGAGAGGGGGCTCTGTAATACAAGCCCCGTGGAGATGGCACTATGGTACCAAGTCAACAGAGAAGTATAAATATTATAGTCTAGACAGCCACCTGCCGACCCAGTGGTCATAGATTCAATCTGTAATTGGGTGGATTCGTATTTGAAATGTTTACCTGGACTACCAGCTTAAAATGGGTATCAAGAGTGTTTTGGGAATACCAGGCGGCCGACTTGATGCTGACCACATCATTAAACAATATGCAAATTTTAAAGCTTTAGTGACCATACCAAGAATCAAACCTGTAGGCTCAACATAACAACAGCGCCTGGTTGAGTTGAGTCAAGAACCGACATCATTATACGCCGGGCTTTCCCATAAGCGCTTAGTCATCATCTTCAACAGTCAGCGGAGATTTCCAAAACTAATAGTGCCTGATTGAAGGAATACGTGTTTCTCAACGAACGGTTTGCTAAAGTTAATTGTGTGTCCTTTACATGACGTCACAATCAAATTCAGCATTTATTGACAGTTTATGATTGTCTAGACAGTTTGCGTTCAGAAATTTGCGATTGCTTTTTGAACAACGGAAGCTCATACTACTGGGAAAATCATAGCAACTTGATCTGCTCTCAAATCGACTGCGGCTGACTTCGAGCCCGATATGGGGGAGTTGTGAAACTGCGTTCACTAACCCTAAGCCGCAGACGCCGACCACAGCCTGCACGACACCTCTGGATAGATGTCTTTATCTTTACTGACAGGGTATGTCAACCAGTTGAATCTACAACTGTAGAATGTAGTCAGAATCCGTATCTAGCCAAGTTTCCACCTAGTCTGACAATTGCCAAGATAAATTACTGTTACTAATTAAACCGCTACAAACAACGTCGAGTAGTAGCTATTGGTGAGAAGAGAGGTTATTGTTACTAATTACTCCGCACCTGTAACGTCGAGTAGAAGCTAGTGCTAATTGTTGTTACTAATTACTCCGTACCTATAACATCGAGTAGTAGCTATTGTTGAGAAGAACAATTATTGTTACTACTTGCTCTGTACCTATAACGTCGAACAGAAACTACTGATGAGGATAGAAGTTATTGTTACTATTTACTCCGTACCTATAAAGTAGAGTATAAGCTCTCGCTGAGAAGATAAATTATTGTTAGTATTTACTTCGTAACCATAAAGTCGAGTAGAAGCTATTTTTGAGAAGAGAACTTATTGTTATTGTTTACTCAGTACCTGTTACATCGAGTAGGAGCTACTGCAGACAGTCTAACGTATTATATGAGTGCCAATTTCCCTAACACGGAACCCATTTCAGCTGATGAGGTCTTAAAATGGCATTTCAGAGAAGATATATGTTACAGATATTATTTTCATCAATTAGCTAAAGAGTTATATAGCAGACACGCTAATAAAACATTACAAGATTCACCAGACGAATCAAACC
This sequence comes from Cepaea nemoralis, assembly GCA_014155875.1. Lineage (NCBI taxonomy): Eukaryota > Metazoa > Mollusca > Gastropoda > Stylommatophora > Helicidae > Cepaea > Cepaea nemoralis. The sequence goes on along the minus strand of JACEFZ010009233.1, from coordinate 237,160 downwards.
AATCAAATTTCGACACGGCTATCGATGGACGAGGAAATCTAATAGAACCAGGAAATGAAATCAGTCATGTACTCATTACGGACAAACAAGGATATTGAATTAGCCCAGATGTTAACAAGATACAGAGGAAATGACTCGGCTGATGAGAAGGCCGATACAGTTAGCTATTTCTGCTATCTGTGACAGACGGGGATTGATAGATCTAGTGCTTAGATTTTGTCGCATCGGCGTATGGTTTCTTCATAGCAAGTTCGCTGAATCCATTGAATCTATTTGATTATGGAAGCCAAGTTATTTCTTTTGCAAAGCCATATTTCAAATTAGTTTTGGCTTGGGCTTTTTTTTTAAACTCCTGTATTACCGGCTCTGCAGCGAAGGACTACGGGCGCAGTTCATAATCCCTCGAAACACAGCTGCGGGATATTTGAAAGCAGGCCGCCTTGCGTTGGATATTTTACAAAATGATATGAGTACCGGTCTTCAGAAAGCTGTGGCAAACTCCTGAAGGTAAACTTGCTAAGAAATCACAAACAGCAAAAAAATTCTGGGGTTGACTGTAACATATCATGTAAAACGAAATGCAACTAATTATCTTTTACATTGAAATTGAGAACCGGGGTATCGTAGTGTCAAGGCACTCGTCTGGCGACACTGTGGTCATGGGTTCGAACGACAGTTGGCGGATTCAGATTTTTAAAATACACCTGGGTTCCCAGGTCGACCTAGCATATAATGGCTACCAAAACTATTTTGAGAAGTAAATCGGCCGGTGTGATACTGACCTACCACCCACCGAGCTCTGATAGATCTATAAAATGTGGATTTAGCACCATATGCCCAATACACCTTGTGGCGTGTAAAAGGGATCTTTTACTTTTTGTTGCAGATTACTAGTTTAGTTTAGTTTAGTTTAGTCAACGGATCAACATCACAGCGCAGGGGTGTAACCCATAAGTGCTCCGTTCTACTCCTAACTCAAGCCTGAGTCCGTAGAATATCAGCTCAATGCACGAACTCCATAGCACCGGCGAAGATCCTGAAATACTTTGGGTAGATTTTTAACTCGAAATGTTGCCCAGGCAGCGCCGTTAGGTTCCTCTTTTTCGATTACCAACTGCCAAGGGATTGTTTACCTGCGCAACAATACACAAGGGCTTCCGATCTCACTATCCAGAGACCGGGGGGGGGGGGGGGGGAATATGCGTATTTACTAGTTGAATTGCTTCTATATTTGCTGCAGGTGATTTGGAAGCAGGCCACCTTACGTTGGTTTTGATACAATGGTATGAGTTTTGGACATTCAGAAAGCAATGAGAAACGACTGAACATAACCCTGCCAAGAAATCACAAATAATAAAAAAAATGGGCTCGTTTCTTCGACGGCCAGTAAACGATATGCAACTAACTTTTAATACAAGACCTTAAAATTTTACATACGATGTAAGAAGCTATACTTGATTGTTTGCATTTTGGAGCATGAATAGCTGAAAAGCTATGTGCACTGGAAATGGCGGTTCATAGATAAGGGATTAATTTTTCCACCAAAGTAAACTAACAATAATTTTGCTTACATTTCACCTGGGCTGCCACAGGGATCTGCCATGTCCTCAGTACAAGGGAGAGGTGGCTGGTCGCCTGTGGGACCAGGTGGAGAAGGCATGGGAACAGACTGAGAACCCGTATGTGGAGAGAATGATATGGCGGGGATCGGCAGGGGTTCTGGACTAACCTCCAGAGAGGGAAGACCACGGGAACTTTCAATCAGAGGGCAGTTGGAACAAATAGTATTATGACTCTTCGCTGGCTGTTGAACGAGGGGACGGAGCACGTGTGAGAATGTCCTGAGTGCAGCGATGTCGGTTCTTAGTTCAACTCAGCTTACTAATATTAGGCCATTGCTTTTTTTCGGGGTGTCTAGTTGGCCATGCGTGAAAGTACACTTGTTCCTGTAGCATTGTGCTGTAGACTTTGGGCTGACAGGTTCGAATCAAGATGTGGTCATTATATATTATATATAACTTAATAATAATAATAATAATAATAATTACAGCATTTGTGCCTGGTGTGTGATGATCTCCCTAGACTAGACACGATCCATGACACAACACAAGCTCATTTGGGGCCCAGACCACCTTCGACTTTATAGAAGAAGTCATGACATAAGGGCAAACAGAGAACTTGGGAATGGTGTAAATAAACATTTATCACTGGCACTTCTCAGGAGGAGAAATTAATTAACCTGACTGCTTCAGTTCAAGCAGAACAGATTTTGGCGGCAAAATAAAAAAATAAGCAAGGTTTTTTCGCTTTCTATGAATTCAAATGTAGTCCATACATGTGTAACAACTACTATAAGCGGTTGCTACTACTGGGTGTGCACTGATCTAATTTCGCGTATGGATTAGCTTTCACTATTACCAGTGTCCTTCACCATCGCGCAAACCCACTCCAATTTCTTAGGTGCTTGTAATTTACGTCCCCAAGTTTATAATTTGAAGATAGAAGAAGACGTGGGGTGCAATGTGGTACATACCAGCTATTGTGATTATAATACGGCATGCTATGACAGGTTGTCCAGCCAGAAGAGTATTATGTATGTTTTGTGCGCGTCGCAGGGTCTACGAGAAGAAGTTAGACAAAGAGACACACCACAACCTGATAGCTTGTTGATACCCAAACATCGCTGGTTGTTTTGGGATATTTATTTGTGATTTTCAGGTCTAACTTTCAAGTCTTGTGAATCAAGTCTAACTTCCGTGTCCCTACAAAAGAACACATACACATGTAACTAACAACATAAGAAAATACCTTTTAAGTGTACCTGACTATGCCGACTTTTCAAAAAGGTCTTAACGGACATTTCAAATGTATAGACTATGGTACATATGAAATGGAATTGACAGAATAGTCGTACCTCTATACCTTTTACGTGCAATTGTTTTCATTGAAAACATTATACAGAAACTGAGTGCAGTGCAATTGTGCTATTTAAGCATATACATTTCAGGATATCATGGATAAAGAAGAAAATAAAAGGCTAAGGTATTGACATCTGCGTCCCCACTCCGACCTCTGAGGTACTTGTAATTTACGACCTCAAGTAGAGGACGATAAGTCAACATATTAGTCCAACTGACCGGTGTTGTGTGATTCTTATATTTCAGTGCTATAGCTCACTAGTCTAGTTAGTTTAGTTCGCTGATAAAGACTTTGAACAAAACGTATGCATAAATCTCTATCTCCGTTTCTTTGATCAAGACGTTTGCATAAATCTCTATCTCCGTTTCTTTGATCAAAACGTTTGCATAAATCTCTATCTCCGTTTCTTTGATCAAAACGTTTGCATAAATCTCTATCTCCGTTTCTTTGATCAAAACGTTTGCATAAATCTCTATCTCCGTTTCTTTGATCAAGACGTTTGCATAAATCTCTATCTCCGTTTCTTTGATCAAAACGTTTGCATAAATCTATATCTCCGTTTCTTTGATCAAAGCGTTTGCATAAATCTCTATCTCCGTTTCTTTGATCAAGACGTTTGCATAAATCTCTATCTCCGTTTCTTTGATCAAAGCGTTTGCATAAATCTCTATCTCCATTTCTTTCTCCCTCTTCGCGTCATCTCTCTCTCTCTCTCTCTCTCTCTCTCTCTCTCTCTCTCTCTCTCTCTCTCTGTCTCTGTCTCTCTCTCTCTCTCTCTCTCTCTCTCTCTTGTGTGTTCAGTCGTTTGCCTTGTAAGGGACTGAGGACAGTCACAGAAATAATTGCAAGTCAATTTACGGATCAACTGGGCAACAGTAACAAAGCAACAACGCAATGTAACTCGCTTTAAAATGGCGTGCATAAAGTTTACCTGGGCAGATCATCTCCGCGCAGCAGTTCCTTTGAAGAAAGCCGCTCGCATCATATAAACTGTATATATGTGTTTTTGTGTGCGAATGTGTATAACTTGCATCTTCAATGCAAAAGTAGGAAATCAATGTGATAGATACACAGTAGGAAACTTTGGTTTAGGTGAGAGAAATAAAAGAGGATACAGACTCTTAGAGTGGGCAAAAGAACAGGAAATGATTCTAGGAAACACCTGGTTTAAGGAACACCCTAGAAGATTATGGACATGAAGAAGTCCTGATAGCAGGATCATAAACCAGACTGACTACATTCTGATTATCAGAAGATTTAGAAACGCACTAACAATAGCAAAAACAGTTCCCAGTGCTGATTGTTATAGTGACCACAGACTACTTACAGAAACATTGAGGATAAATTCGAAGAGAGCCAAGTATATAACAGGAAACATTAAATATGATTTATGTACATTGAATAATGACAAGGAAATACAAAACAAATTCAACATAGAAGTACCGATCAGATTTGATATATTGTCTGATCTAGAGATATTATTACAGGATATGTATGATCAATGGGAAATGTTGAAGAATTCAATCAGTTTGGCTGCAGAAACAACTATTCCAAAATTAAAGAAGGTGGGTCGTAATAAATGGATGACAGAAGAAATTTTACACCTAATAAAAACAAGAAAACTCAACAAAAATAGTCCTGCCAAATAAGAAATTCACAGACAAGTCAGAATATTATGTAAGGAGGCAAAAGAAGCATCTCTTCTTCTTCAGCGTTCCGAGCCATTGAGGTTCTTTGCTGCAGATAGAATCCGTCTCCATTCGTCTCATTTATTTCCTGAGTGTAAGCGAGTTTTGTTTCCCTATTGTCTTCCATTCTTTCTATATGCACCAGCCATTGTAGTCTATTAGCCTTCATGACACCAGTGATTAGCGGGGACTGAAACAGATCATAAATGTCTTTGTTACTTCTTCTTTTCCACACTCCACTTTGTGTATCCCTAATGGGTCCAAAGATGCGTCTTAAAATTTTGTTCTCAAAGGTTTGTAGCAAGGCTTCGTCTCCTTTCGTTGTACTCCAGGTTTCAGAACCATACAGCACAACTGGTCTGATCAGTGTTTTGTATATTGTGATTTTGGTGTTACGAGATAGCGCATTTGATTTTAGTAGATGTTGTAGTGCATAGTATATCTTATTTCCAGAGTTGATTCTAGTTTGTATTTCTTCCCTTATGATGTTGGAGCAGTTGAAGATTGTACCCAGGTATTTGTATGTTTCCGTTCTTTTAATGGTCATATTATCTATTTGTATGTGGCCAGAGTTTTTAGCCATTCCGTCTCTTGAAATTACCATATATTCTGTCTTATCTTGGTTGATAACCAGCCCCATCTGTTGGGCTTTTTCCTTTAAGTGAGTCAATATTTCCAATGTCTTTTGTTCACTTTGCCCTATAATATCTATATCATCTGCATAACCAAGCAGCTTGGATGTTCCTCCAATATCACACTCCTCCTTTACCTTCCTTACAACTTTCTCTAGAGCCAGATTGAAGAGTAGCGGTGATAGTGCATCACCCTGTTTCAAGCCAGATGTTATTTGGAAGGGGTCTTATTTCCTGCCTTTATATGTTACTATATTATAAGTATCTTCCATGCATAGTCTGGTCATGTTGATTAACTTCCTTGGTATTCTAAATTCCTGCATAGCATTCCATAGGCCATAGACTATTCCCTATGGACACTATCATAAGCCTTTTTAAAATCCACAAAAATGTTATGGAGATTCTTTTATATTCCCAATTTTTCTCGGCTATTTGTCGTAAGATAATCGTTAATCAGTTTTGTCTAAAACCGGCCTGGTAAGACCTAATATGTCTTCTGAATATGGTTTTAGTCTATTTAGCATGGCTTGAGGAAAAGTGCTTAGACATTGAAAAACAACACAACAGTCAAAATACCAAATTAGTGCACAAAAGAATTCAGGAACTTACTAATAAAAGAACAAGTACATCAACAGGCTGTCTAAAAACTTAAGATGGCAAAATCATAATAGAAAAAGATCAGATTCTACATGTATGGACAGATTATGTGAAATACCTTTATAATGATAACAGAAAGGAACAGTGTGATATTAGGTTTAATAATGAAGGGCCGCCAATTTTGAAGATGGAGGTTCGAAATGTTCTTAAGCATATGAACGCTGGCAAGGCCCCCGATGCAGATAACATCACAACAGAAATTATTAAAGCTTTAGAAGAATTTGGACTAGATCAAGTCACCAGACTGTTGAACACATTATACGATACTGGAGATATACCTTCTGAATTATGTAACTCTGTATTTATTGCAATCCCAAAGAAATCAGAACCTTGGAATGTGATCAACATAGAACAATTAGTATAATGAGCCACATCACAAAGATTTTGCTACGAATTATCATGCAAAGAGTGAGGAAGAAAATACAACCTGAAATAGGGGAAGAACAATGTGGATTTGTAGAAGCAAAGGGTATAGTAAATGCTGTGTATATGCTGCGAACAGTTATTGAACGTGCTATAGAAGTAAACAAGGATATACACCTTTGCTTTATTGACAACTCAAAGGCTTTTGATAGAGTTAGACATGGGAAAGACATTAGACTTATAAAAATCATATATTGGAAACAACAAGCTGCCATAAGGATTGATAATGAAGTGGAACAATTTCAACCTATTAAGAGAGGTGCTAGGCACAGATGTGTAAATCTCTAGATCTTTTTTCCCTAAACAGTGACAATATTTTCAGAAATGTAGAAGATATAAATGGAATCAGCACTGGAGGACGAACCATCAATAACATTAGATATGTAGATGATACAGTATTGATTGCAGACAATGCACAAGATCTACAACAATTAGTACAATTATCTCGGATCAGTCATAACATCTGATGGAAGATGCCTTGAAGAGATTAGAACAAGAATCGCCGTGGCGAAAGTAGCCTTTAGCAAGATGAAAAACATTCTGACCAATAAAAAGACGTCAATTGAAACGAGAAAAAGAGTGTTGAGGGGATACATAGAGCCTGTTCTTGTGTATGGGTGTGAAACTTGGACAATGTGCAGTCAAGCTGAAAAACATCTGATGGCTGCAAAAATGTGGTTTCTGATGAAAATGCAAAGAATACCATGGACAGACAAAACCAATGACCAAGTACTACAGGAGACAAATGAAAATCGTAAATTGATTAGAGAAATTAGACGTAGACAGTCAAAATGTTTTGGACATGTTATGAGAAGAAATGGATTGGAGAACTTAGTGACAACTGGCAAGATCGAAGGGAACAGACCAAGAGGAAGACCGAGAGGAAAATACCTGGATGGCTTGGCCACATGGCATGGGCGAGACAGGAACACTGAGCTGATCCACGACGCTGGTGATCTGAGTGAAATGGCGAGTCATGACCGCCCACGCATTCCGGCATGGCACATGATTGATTGATGTGTATAACGCACGGTACTCCTTTTGCTTGTAATCTTGCCCCATGTACTCCGGAACACAAAAGGACCGTATCGGCTTGGTTTTAGGCAACATCGATCTGAACAAGTCAATAATTGAAAGACGCGGGAAAGACAATCGAGTAGCGAGAAAAAGCGAAGCCTGACTGTGCAAACAGTTCGCAGGCCTATGGTTTAAAATAGGTGCGACAAGACAACTAGAGACAGAATGAAAGAGCTTCGCATTGTACTCTCAGGGAGGACGTCTGCATGACCACTTAAACTTCCGGTGCGCTGACGGCGAGGCCAGCGGTTTCATCCCCTACACAGGTCAGTTGGACTTGGACGTTAACTTTTCATTCAGAAAGCAATGGCAAACTACTGAAAGTAAACGTGTTTACTAAATCAATCTCGAGTTGGGGTTGATAGCAAAGTCCTGCATAGGATATGAATTAATCACCAAAAAAGGAGAGAAGATTGTAAGCTTCACAAGAACACGATCATAAATAACAAAATGGCCTTCGTCAGCATAGAAAACATAAACACACAACGATATATCTACATGAAAAACACTATATGAAAATATAAATATACAAGATGCTAATCTGTATCCTTGTGGACTGGTTACGTGTGTGGACAACACTGGACACAATTCCAATAAAAGGATATGGAGCGTTTTAAACTTTCCAGGGGAAGAAGAATTTTCCAGTATTTCTGTTCTTTTGTGTTGCTTCAAGTGTTGTCTACTGAGTAATAGCTGGCGAGGCCACAATCTCTTAGCGGTCAGCGGTATTTCCCTATAGTGTTCTAAACATGCCTCATGTACGACACACACACTCGCCTTATAAGCCGTTAGTTAGCCTGTGACACACCACACACACACACACACACACACACACACACACTCGCCTTATAAGCCATTAGCCTTTGGAGATTCTCCCGTCTTCTACACCGCCCTTTGCTACCCTGAATGTATGTATGTAGTCCTAGTTAATAGTTTTGTTCAAAATCAAGTTTCACAGTTGACACACAAACAGGGTTGAAAAGACAAGAGGATTGACTTCATTTCACCATTTGGCTCGGTCTCTTTCCGCATGCCGATAGCTTTGCATAAAGCCAGCGACGACCCCCAGAAGTCCGCAAGAAAACTGGACTACTGAACTTAACGACGTAAGTCGGAATCGAACCCACAACCTTCGGTGCTCGGATACAACTATTCGACACACGAACATTGATAACGCTGGACATGGGTTTAGTGAGATGTTCACATGGGTGTAGTGAGATGTTCACATGGGTGTAGTGAGATGTTCACATGGGTGTAGTGAGATGTTCACATGGATGTAGTGAGATGTTCACATGGGTGTAGAGAGATGTTCACATGGGTGTAGTGAGATGTTCACATGGGTGTAGTGAGATGTTCACATGGGTGTAGTGAGATGTTCACATGGATGTAGTGAGATGTTCACATGGGTGTAGTGAGATGTTCACATGGATGTAGTGAGATGTTCACATGGGTGTAGTGAGATGTTCACGTTAGTGTAGTGAGATGTTCACATGGGTGTAGTGAGATGTTCACATGGATGTAGTGAGATGTTCACATGGATGTAGTGAGATGTTCACATGGATGTAGTGAGATGTTCACATGGATGTAGTGAGATGTTCACATGGATGTAGTGAGATGTTCACATGGGTGTAGTGAGATGTTCACATGGGTGTAGTGAGATGTTCACATGGATGTAGTGAGATGTTCACATGGATGTAGTGAGATGTTCACATGGGTGTAGTGAGATGTTCACGTTAGTGTAGTGAGATGTTCACATGGGTTTGGTGGGATATTCACATGAAACTGACAGCAAAGCTTTATCGGGTTACGTTTGGCCTTGATCTCAGAGAGCGGGCGCGTTTGTGTAATCGCTGGGGGAAAAGGTTAACTGATTAAATATCATGGGATGATTAATCGTCTTAAGCGACTTCCCGTATCTCTTATAAGCTTATATATCGTCGAAATGTTGTCATTGCATTATAATAAATCTTGTCTGCTACCATATTAACAACTTTTAAGTCATAACTGCGACATACCCTTACTTCCCCATTTGTCGCCATCCATTTTTGTTTGATCCAAATATACTTTTGTGGGGAGAAAAAGGGGGGGGGGGGGGGGCGCACTAAATATGTGAAACTTTATAGATTATTCCGCCTTGTTCGCAGTCATTAATACCTTGTAGAGATTTGAACAAGAATAACCGCGGAGATAGTATCCTTTTGAAACATGGAAAACATACCAATAACCAACCGTCAATTGCAGTGCGTTACAAAATTGTATACTCCAAAAGTATCTTTCAAGAGCGAGCTCAAGGTTAGAGAGTTCAGTGTACAGATACTGCTCTGCTGGGAAACATCACAAGGTCTGGTAGGTCAGAGAAAGGTTAGCTTCGCGAACAAGAACAAAGTATTCTAAGAGTTAATTCAGTTGTAGATCTGGTTAGTCATCTATTTGTGGGTTGGAGAATAGGTATCACCCAGCACTCATATTTGCAAAGTTCTTGAAGAAGAATGTACAGGTATTTAACATGTGGGATATAGTAGAGGATGTTGTTTGTGATTTGGTATTGGGATATTTATAATAGGGCATTTCTTTCGTGGGAGTTAGTATTTTCGCCTGTTTACGGGAGAAAGATTTCGATCCCTGGTGTGAGTCTGTTGATAGCAGTGCCGTCCTGTCTGACATAATTTTCTTGTTGTTGTTGTTGATATTGTTGTTGTTGTTGTTGTTGTTGTTGTTGTTGTTCTTCTTCTTCTTCTTCTTCTTCTTCTTCTTCTTCTTCTTCTTCTTCTTCTTCCGCCCTTTATCCCCCATCGCAGCCTAGGCCATCACCAATAAACGTAAAGCGGCTCAATGGTCTCGAGGTATGGTGTCCGCCTCGAGTGCTGGAGGTCCTGGGCCGGGAATTTTTTTACGTGGACTTCTACTAACAAAATTTCCTCTGGTCTCTGGGTAGTGAGATCGGATGCCCGTGTGTATTGTTGCACACGAAATAAATCCCTTAGTAGTTGGAAATAGAAAGAGAGTGACATAACAGCACTGCCCGGGCAAAATTTCGAGTTAAAAATCTACCCAAAGTATTTCAGGATCCTCGCCGGTGCTACGGAGTTCGTGCACTGAGCTGAGATTCTCCGGACTCAGGCTTGAGTTAGGAGTAGAACGGAACATTTATGGGACACCCATGTGCCGTTATGTTGATGCGTCGACTAAACTAAACTAAACTAAACTAAACATATTTTGCTATCTTCTGCTGCGCCCCCCCCCCCTCTCCATATTATTCATCCCTATTTCTAATTCTTTTCCCCAAATGCTTTTAGGTCCCCTCTATTTTGGTTTGCCCTATGGGTTCCAGAAAAAAGAAATTCTAGTCATGCTATGGTCAGTATGTGTGTATTTACCATCTCCAGTGTCGTTCCCTCACTGCTTGATTCGCTGATATATGTTTAGTTCTCTTTCTAAGCTCTGCTAAAGCGATTCTGTTACACTGTTGTGTCCTTCCATTCTGATCAGGCGCCAGTTAATGACTGCGTGCATATTATTTGTAACTGTTCTTGTCGCCTTCCGCGTTTCTGTTCCGTAAAGTAGTACTGAATTATTGTTATAGGTAAATATTCTAAGTTTTGTTCCCGGTTTAATTTCTTTTTTATTTACACACATATCCTAATTTTATATGAGCGCCTCTGTCCCTTTTGGATTTTTATTTTACAATCTCTGTCTTTTCTCACACGTGTATCTATATATACTTGAAATTGCGTGATTAATTTATTTCACATTAACAACAGAACACGGCGCCTCTGCATTGTATTATTTGTATATTGAGTCAATTGTGTATCACGGATTGCACTGGTTGTATTTGTCTAGTGTATCGAGACTATACGTCCGATTCTTGCTATATTCTGCAGTTCTGTAAATGGACCTACTCCTATCGTAGGCACAAAGCAGTTGTTGACTAGACCTCAGTCTAAATGGTGTCCAAATTACATTATGTGTTGTATGCCTATGTATTCGATGCAAAGAGTAGATACTGTGGAGTTTCTTTTATTTTTTTGCACATTTCGTTTCTTCTAATGAAAAAAAAAAGTTTGTTAGCATATCCTTTGCAGGACGTATCAGTCGTTTGGCTTGTTCGTGATTCCTGGGCAAGATTGCGGTCAGTAGTTTGCCATTGTTTTCTGAACGACAGGCACCCATAGCATTTAATAATAAAATTTTAAAAAACAACAACAACAACAACAACATAAGGTGGTCTGCTGCTAAATTGTCCACAGCTGTGTTTCGAACACGGGTATGCAGGATTACAATCAGCGTCCGTAACTCCTTCGACACGGAGCCGGCCTTTAAATGACATAGGCAGCATTATTTCAAACATGTCATTTCGCTTCGTTACAATCAACAATACAAAAATGGAAAACTGTACAACCATTGAGTACCAATTAACAACCACGGGCACTGTTTAAAAGAAGACAGAAGAGAACTTTCCAATGTGATGCAGACGTTATAGGGCAATATGAGCCTATGCTTCATAGGCAAAGACGTAAGCACTTACAATATTGAGAACAAGCATCTTACCTGCAGCAACATATAAATGTGAATCACATTACATTTCCCAATCATTAATTAAGCTATTCACGACTTTAAAATTAACTTGTCACTGAGAACTAGTACTATGGATTAATAAACAGAAAGAATATTGACAATCTACGAGAGTTAACATTGAAGGAAACAACTGGCAATCTTCGAGAACTAACATCAAAGGAAACAACTGACAATCTGCAAGAGCTAATATTGAAGGAAACAACTGACAATAAACAAGAGCTAATATTGAAGGAAACTAATGACAGTCTACATGAGCTAATATTGAAGGAAACGACTGACAATCTACAAGAGCTAATATTGAAGGAAACGACTGGCAATCTACAAGAGCTAATATTGAAGGAAACGACTGGCAATCTACAAGAGCTAATATTGAAGGAAACGACTGGCAATCTACAAGAGCTAATATTGAAGGAAACGACTGGCAATCTACAAGAGCTAATATTGAAGGAAACGACTGACAATCTACAAGAGCTAATGTTGAAGGAAACTAGTGACAGTCTACAAGAGCTAATATTGAAGGAAACTAGAGACAATCTACAAGAGCTAATATTGAAGGAAACTAGAGACAATCTACAAGAGCTAATATTGAAGGAAACGACTGACAATCTACAAGAGCTAATATTGAAGGAAACTAGAGACAATCTACAAGAGCTAATATTGAAGGAAACTAGAGACAATCTACAAGAGCTAATATTGAAGGAAACTAGAGACAATCTACAAGAGCTAATATTGAAGGAAACGACTGACAATCTACAAGAGCTAATATTGAAGGAAACGACTGACAATCTACAAGAGCTAATATTGAAGGAAACGACTGGCAATCTACAAGAGCTAATATTGAAGGAAACGACTGGCAATCTACAAGAGCTAATATTGAAGGAAACGACTGACAATCTACAAGAGCTAATATTGAAGGAAACGACTGACAATCTACAAGAGCTAATATTGAAGGAAACTAGAGACAATCTACAAGAGCTAATATTGAAGGAAACTAGAGACAATCTACAAGAGCTAATATTGAAGGAAACGACTGACAATCTACAAGAGCTAATATTGAAGGAAACTAGAGACAATCTACAAGAGCTAATATTGAAGGAAACTAGAGACAATCTACAAGAGCTAATATTGAAGGAAACGACTGACAATCTACAAGAGCTAATATTGAAGGAAACGACTGACAATCTACAAGAGCTAATATTGAAGGAAACGACTGGCAATCTACAAGAGCTAATATTGAAGGAAACGACTGACAATCTACAAGAGCTAATATTGAAGGAAACTAGTGACAGTCTACAAGAGCTAATATTGAGGGAAACGACTGACAATCTACAAGAGCTAATATTGAAGGAAACGACTGACAATCTACAAGAGCTAATATTGAAGGAAACGACTGGCAATCTACAAGAGCTAATATTGAAGGAAACGACTGACAATCTACAAGAGCTAATATTGAAGGAAACGACTGACAATCTACAAGAGCTAATATTGAAGGAAACTAGAGACAATCTACAAGAGCTAATATTGAAGGAAACTAGAGACAATCTACAAGAGCTAATATTGAAGGAAACGACTGACAATCTACAAGAGCTAATATTGAGGGAAACGACTGACAATCTACAAGAGCTAATATTGAAGGAAACGACTGGCAATCTACAAGAGCTAATATTGAAGGAAACGACTGACAATCTACAAGAGCTAATATTGAAGGAAACGACTGACAATCTACAAGAGCTAATATTGAAGGAAACTAGAGACAATCTACAAGAGCTAATATTGAAGGAAACTAGAGACAATCTACAAGAGCTAATATTGAAGGAAACGACTGACAATCTACAAGAGCTAATATTGAAGGAAACTAGAGACAATCTACAAGAGCTAATATTGAAGGAAACTAGAGACAATCTACAAGAGCTAATATTGAAGGAAACGACTGACAATCTACAAGAGCTAATATTGAAGGAAACGACTGACAATCTACAAGAGCTAATATTGAAGGAAACGACTGGCAATCTACAAGAGCTAATATTGAAGGAAACGACTGACAATCTACAAGAGCTAATATTGAAGGAAACGACTGGCAATCTACAAGAGCTAATATTGAAGGAAACTAGTGACAGTCTACAAGAGCTAATATTGAGGGAAACGACTGACAATCTACAAGAGCTAATATTGAAGGAAACGACTGACAATCTACAAGAGCTAATATTGAAGGAAACTAGAGACAATCTACAAGAGCTAATATTGAAGGAAACTAGAGACAATCTACAAGAGCTAATATTGAAGGAAACGACTGATAATCTACGAGAACTAACATTTAAGGAAACGACTGACAATCTCAATCAATCAATCATGTGCCATGCCGGAAAGCGTGGGCGGTTATGACTCGCCATTTCACTCGATCACCAGAATCGTGGATCAGCTCAGTGTTCCTGTCTCGTCCATGCCATGTGGCCAAGCCATCCAGATATTTTCCTCTCGGTCTTCCTCTTGGTCTGTTCCCCTCGATCTTGCCAGTTGTCACTAAGTTCTCCAATCCATTTCTTCTCATAACATGTCCAAAAATATTGATTGTCTACGTCTAATTTCTCTAATTAATTTACGATGTTCATTTGTCTCCTGTAGTACTTGGTCATTGGTTTTTCTATCTGTCCATGTGTTCATATTTTTTGCATTTTCCTCAGAAACCACATTTCTGCAGCCATCAGATGTTTTTCAGCTTGACTGCCAATTGTCCAAGTTTCACATCCATACAAAAGAACAGGCTCTATGTATCCCCTCAACACTCTCTTTCTCGTTTCAATTGACGTCTTTTTATTGGTCAGAATATTTTTCATCTTGCTAAAGGCTACCTTCGCCATGGCGATTCTTGTTCTAATCTCTTCAAGGCATCTCCCATCAGATGTTATGATTGTTCCGGGATAATTGTACCGATTCACTGACATTCTACAAGAGCTAATATTGAACGAAACGACTGACAATCTACAAGAGGCTAATATTGAAAGAAACGACTGACAATCTTCGAGAGCTAACATTGAAGGAAAGGACTGAAAATCCACTAGAGATATATCAGTTCCAAGCAAGGCACCAGGTGTAAATAGATGTTGTCTGTGTAAATAGAAATCTGTATAGTCATGTATGCATAGTGTATATGTTGCCCGTTTGAACTCATGCTTTCTTCATTGTGTTTATTGTTTCCTTTGGGCCTCTGTTGCCAAATCTTATACTGAAAGGGATCATAATATATCATTTTAAATAGCTTACGAAACTAAGATTATTAACATATAAACATCTTCACTTTGTACTTGTGTTGGCCATGTGGGAATTCTACCCAAAATTATTACCACTACTAATGGTTTCTTGCCAGCTTGTGAAGCCCAACTTCCTTGGATCATGTTTTGTTTTCCTTTGATCTATTCCGTATGGTATGTTTGGTCTTGTATGCTGAATTTGCAAAGTGTGCCTACGCCAGCTTTCTCCAGTGTAGAAAATCTCTCTGCTGGTGGTTGTAATTAAGTCAGCACATTCTCCAAAATATGTTATATCAAAGTGTTAAGTTCTGGAAGTTGACCTACATGGTCTGGGGATATTGTACGCAGTTCCGTGATCTGATATACCGGGATTGAAGTCAGCCTCTGGCGATTTGGAAGCATGTAGTTTTGCATTGATTTGCAAAATAATATGGGTATGGGCCTTTCAGAAAGCAACGGCAATCAACTGAACGTAAACTTTTCTAGAAAATAAAAAAGAGCTAATAAACGCTGTGGTTGATTGTGACGTACTGTAAGGGAATGCAATTAGCGTTTTTTATGCTTTGGATCTTATTGTTTCCTTCGTATAGATGTACATCATAGCAGCTTTCATTCAACAAATCTAGACGAGTGTGTGTGATCTCTCTCTCTCATTCTCTCTCTCTCTCTCTCTCACTCTCTCTCACTCTCTCTCTCTCTCTCTCTCTCTCGCTCTCTCTCTTTCTCTCTGTGTGTGTGTGTGGGGGGGGGGGGGGTGTGTTTACGTGGATGTATTTTTCAGTGTGTTTGGTGTTTATGTCTATGTGGTTTCTTCTAGTCCGTGAGACAATCTGTGAGTACAAAAGTGCCACGGTGGTTTTATTCATATCCGTGGTTTGTCTTTGGTCTTTATCTTCCACAAAAGCACGCAAGTGGGGCAATGAAAAAACTTTAGCCTAAACACTTTTTAATGTTATTGATAGATGATCCTTTTGATTGGTTTTTTGTTTTGTATAAATATGTGATTCCTTTGTTTGTTTGTTTGTTTGTTTGTTGTTTTTTCTCTATAGATGATTCTTTTAGTGTTCTTATCAAAAGATGATTCCTTAAATTATAAAATGTAATGTGATAATATTGTGAACGGGGTCGGACGAGGATTAACGCTTGAGTTCATCGTCCGCTAACAGAGGAAAAGCGTGGCCACCTGGTGATAGCCCTGTCATTTCACAAATCCATGGCAGCCTCCTGCTTTGGGACTTTATTTTTACAGGCCCTTAATGTGTTTCATCTCGGCCCCTTAGTCGCCTGCTTTCAATCGGTCCCACGCAGATAACTATCTGCAGGCAATTATTGCTAGTTACGTGGTTACACCAAGCACGATGTCGGTGTTTCGATGCTATAAAAGAACAGCAATCGATAGCGTCTGAGTGGAAGCAAAGATAAAGTAGATAACCCTTTGTACGCCTTGACGCGTAATTGCTATATGATGTTATCCCCATATTTTTAGTAGACCAGTCTGCAGTAGGTGGATGTTGAGGTTAATATCACTCCTACAGCCTTTACATCCCAAGAGATGTCCTGGTACTAACTTTAGACTGTGCTGACCTGGGAGCTTGGGTCATGTTCAACAAATACACCTAGATTTGTATTCAAACACATACACCTAGATTTGTATTCGAACAAATACACCTAGATTTGTATTCAAACGCATGACCATCAGCCGGCTGGTCTATCTTGGCTCTCGCGAATGTTTGCATTTATTCACAGTTCACTGTAACAGTTCTTTTCAAACTCCTGGATCTTGGGCTCAAACTTTACATTAAGTGTCCATATTCAAAATCGACGTAAGAAAATGTATAATACTGGATATGGGCATAGTACGATTTTCATATGAAGTTGATTTACTAGGTGATGTTCAGTCTTCTCAATGAAGAGCGGGCTTGTTAGTGCAATCGCCGAAACGACACTTAAATAAATTAGTGGTCGTTTGAGGGTTCAGCGTATACGCAGTCGTCCGCTAAGAAAGGGAGAGACTGGTCACTTTTTCCTACGTGTATCCAGGCCTACATAGCAGGTTGATGCTTCGGGGCTTTTCTTTCCATTGGAGATAGAGCCAGACCTCAAGATATATCTTGATCACTTTGCGTTAGCTGACATCTTGACATATAATAGCCCAAAGATATTTACAAGCATTGCCTTTTTTCAACTTTTTGATCGTTCAGGTTGATGTTCATTGTTTCGTGATTTTAATGTCTTTGGCCTTATTTTAAACCATCTATCTTTTTTATAAAATGCGTAAATATTATTGCATTAGATACGCTGATTTCTCAGACACGGATGCCACCCTCCGACCATTTACTTTAGGTTAGAAAATGGTGCATTGTGGGTGTTAAAGAGAGCTGCACTATTTACATTGATTTGTGTGTGTATCACTTTAATGACGACAATTATGTTGCTGTTGAAATATAATTTCCTCAATATTTGCCACAAGCTTTAGTGTTAATATAGATCAAAATTGTTTGTGAAAGCATTGAAGTTACGATGCAAGAGGGGTGGGGCTGGAGACAAACATTAGTAAACACTTGAAGTTGACGGTTGGCTTTGATGTACTGTGTTGATCTCCGGCCAGCCGGTTCTCCTGACATGTGTAAGGAGATGTGTTTAAGTCTAGCTGAATGTGAGATAGCTCAGTGGCTACCACGCTTGCCCACAGGATTAGTGGTCATGGATTCAAATCGACATCCAGGTGGATTTATTAGAATTGACATTCGCTGCCAGGTCGACCCAGCCTAAAATGGGTACCAGTAAATGTCTTGGTGAGTAAAGTCGGCCGGCGTGATATTGACGACAGAATACCACGAGATCTGATTGGCCAATACATATATGGGGCAAGTATGATATACACAGTAAGCTACAAGGCGTGTTGAAATGGTCTTTACTTTAGTTGTACAGTTGAAGGTGTCTGTACCACTACTTTACTTGTATAGTTGAAGGTGTCTGTACCACTACTTTACTTGTATAGTTGAAGGTGTCTGTACCACTACTTTACTTGTATAGTTGAATGTGTCCCAATCACTACTTTACTTGTATAGTTGAAGGTGTCCGTACCACTACTTTACTTGTATAGTTGAAGGTGTCTGTACCACTACTTCACTTGTATAGTTGAAGGTGTCTGTACCACTACTTTGCTTGTATAGTTGAAGGTGTCTGTACCACTACTTTACTTGTATAGTTGAAGGTGTCTGTACCACTACTTTGCTTGTATAGTTGAAGGTGTCTGTACCACTACTTTACTTGTATAGTTGAAGGTGTCTGTACCACTACTTTACTTGTATAGTTGAAGGTGTCTGTACCACTACTTTACATGTACAGTTGAAGGTGTCTGTACCACTACTTTACTTGTATAGTTGAAGGTGTATGTACCACTACTTTACTTGTATAGTTGAAGGTGTCTGTACCACTACTTTGCTTGTATAGTTTAAGGTGTCTGTACCACTACTTTGCTTGTATAGTTGAAGGTGTCTGTACCACTACTTTACATGTATAGTTGAAGGTGTCTGTACCACTACTTTACATGTATAGTTGAAGGTGTCTGTACCACTACTGTACTTGTATAGTTGAAGCTGTTTCTACCACTACTTTACTTGTATAGTTGAAGGTGTCTGTACCACTACTTTGCTTGTATAGTTGAAGGTGTCTGTACCACTACTTTGCTTGTATAGTTGAAGGTATCTGCACCACTACTTTGCTTGTACAGTTGAAGGTGTCTATGCCACTACTTTACGTTTATTAGTTGAAGGTGTCTTTGCCACTACTTTACGTGTATAGTTGAAGGTGCCTGTAACGCAAAAAGAACGCAGGCAATGAATTACCAGGGGATACGGTTTGATCGAAGCCTTGCTTATAATGAGCACATAGACCAGGTGATAACAAAGGCCAAGCGGAGATTGGCTGCGATGCGGATGATGGCGGCAGCAAACTGTGAGCAGCGCCATCTATGTCTTCTGTACGAGGGGCTGGTCATGTCTGTTCTTGAGTATGCGATGGCAATCCTGACTCTCAGCCGTAAGCTAATAGAAAGGATGGAAAGGATACAGAATGAAGCTATGCGCATTGTTCTTGGATGTACAAGAGATACAGCATGCAGGGCGATGCGCTACCTTCTTGATTTTCCAACCATTGAAGAAAGAATACAAGTCTGCAAAGCTCGCGCCTACCTCAGAGTTAACGCAAACACACAACATCCACTGCATAGTGAAATTATGAAGGTGAAGGGCAGCAGGTTTAAAAAGGACGGTCGTGTATGGGTCAAGCCGAAGTACATTCTTCAACAGGTGTGTTCACTTGAGGACTTAGAACCTGGCGAGGAGTGGGTACAAGTGCCAACAGATTTCTGCACATCCTTTTCAGTTTGCATCCAACTAGACAGAAAATGCAGACAAGAAAACCCGGCAGCTGTGGAGGCGGAAGTACAAGCGTTGATTTTCGAGAATTCGCTAGACGATGATGCTGTCATTTACACAGATGGGTCGGTCGTCCGACATGTGAGAAGCTCATGGGCCTTTACGGCTCGGGCCGGAGAGAGAATTGTGAAGGAGGACTCTGGTGCTTTTGCTGAGACCACAAGTAGCCTGACTATGGAAGTCATGGCAGTAAGTAAAGCAATAACATGGCTCGAGACACAGACATTCACTAGGGCATGTTTCCTTAGCGACTCAATGAACATGCTCCAGAGGATAGAGATGGGGGAGATCCGAAGAGAATGGTTGCTGTCTCTGGAGCGGTCTCGGCTGTCAAAGATTAGTTTCATCTTCGTGCCAGGGCATGCAGGAGTACAAGGGAATGAGCGGGCTGACAAGCTCGCAGGTAACGCTACTGTGGAGGGCGGACGCGCCATGGACCAGGCTGACATTCTGAATGCTCTACGAGAAGTAAGACTTTTGAGAGAACCAAGTGATGACTGTGAATCTACAACCATGGCCAGACTGCGAGAACAGCAAATTAAAAGAGGGGTGGCCAAACAAGAACACTACGCAGGAAGCCAAAGAAGATTGATAAACCAACACAGAACTGGTGTCGTTAGCCGCTACACGCTGCGGGATTTGCTGAGGAGGGGATCCGAGCACTTATGGACTGAATGGTTCGATGTGCAATGAGGATGATCTGTCGACTAACTAACTAACTAACTAGCCTGTAACACTTTTTTGTTGCATATCTCTTACAGGACGTTGCAGTCAACATCAGCATTTTTCAGCTGCTGTTGATGTACTAGACAAGATTATGCTCAGTGGTTTGCCATTGCTTTCTGAGCGACCGGCTCACATATCCCGTAAGTTACCAACAGGTGCGCAGGTTACGTTTCTCACGCGAATATACGGGATTACGGAGAAAGACGTTAACCCCTAGGCCAGGAAACGCTGCAACACTACTGTACTTGTATTATTTGAAGGTTTATGTAACACTCCTTTGTTTGGGTTAATTATAATTGTGTATTTTTAAACATCTTAAAATCTGTCTGTCTCTCTGTCTATGATGTGTAATAAAAGCAAGGTTTGGCATGTTGCTTGGGTTATGTGTTCTTAATATGAACATGTGGACTAGTGGATGAGACAAAACCAGACACAAGGGACTCTCTCTCTCTCTCTCTCTCTCTCTCTCTCTCTCTCTCTCTCTCTCTCTCTCTCTCTCTCTCTCTCTCTCTCTCGCTTGGTAAGACTTACAGTCTATCAGACAGTCCATTTTTACAACCATACCCAAGTGATACATATCATCTGGGGAGGGAGTGGCTTAGAGGACCAACTTCCGCCTCTAACTCGAATAAACGTTGAACTACTCACTCTGTGAATGACGGGAGTTTTATTTCGGTTTTTGGAAATCGACAAGAGTATTTATGATAATACCGCTGCCAAATTTCACATTAGAATACCTATCCACAACATAATGGTTATAGCAAGTGTAATTCTGGCATAAATACATTTGGATACCCTGTGTGTTTAAGTATTCCTGCACTTTGATGAGTCTATAACTAAACTGGAAGCAATAGAGTAACCACAGCCTGACATTATTATGTGTTCCATCTTTGCTTGCAACATACCGGCCTGATAATATTCTGTATGCCAGCTTTGCTTGCAACATACCATCCTGATATTATTATGGATGCCATCTTTGCTTACAAAATACTAGCCGCCTGATATTATTATATGTGCCATGTTTGCTTTCAACATAACAGCCTGACATTTTTAACTGTGCCGTCTTTGCTTACAACATAACAGTCTGAAATTCTTAGCTGTGCCATCTTTGCTTACAACATAACATATATTGTATAGTTGAAGGTGTCTGTACCACAACTTTACTTGTATAGTTGAAGGTGTCTGTACAACAACTTTACTTGTATAGTTGAAGGTGTCTGTACCACTACTTTACTTGTATAATTGAAGGTGTCTGTACCACACCTTTACTTGTATAGTTGAAGGTGTCTGTAGTACTACTTTTCTTGTATAGTTGAAGGTGTCTGTACCACTACTTTACTTATATAGTTGAAGGTGTCTGTACTACTACTTTACTTGTATAGTTGAAGGTGTCCGTACCACTACTTTACTTACATAGTTAAAGGTGTCTGCACCATTACTTTACTTATATAGTTGAAGGTGTCTGTACCTCTACTTTACTTGTTTAGTTGAAGGTGTCTGTACCACTACTTTACTTGTATAGTTGAAGGTGTCTGTACCACTACTTTACTTGTATAGTTGAAGGTGTCTGTACCACTACTTTACTTGTACAGTTGAAGGTGTCTGTACCACTACTTTACTTGTACAGTTGAAGGTGTCTGTACCACTACTTTACTTGTATAGTTGAAGGTGTCTGTACCACTACTGTACTTGTATAGTTGAAGGTGTCTGTACCACTACTTTACTTATATAGTTGAAGGTGTCTGTACCACAACTTTACATGTATAGTTGAAGGTGTCTGTACCACTACTTTACTTACATAGTTAAAGGTGTCTGTACAACAACTTTACTTTTATAGTTGAAGGTGTCTGTACCACTACTTTACTTGTATAATTGAAGGTGTCTGTACCACACCTTTACTTGTATAGTTGAAGGTGTCTGTAGTACTACTTTTCTTGTATAGTTGAAGGTGTCTGTACCACTACTTTACTTATATAGTTGAAGGTGTCTGTACTACTACTTTACTTGTATAGTTGAAGGTGTCCGTACCACTACTTTACTTACATAGTTAAAGGTGTCTGCACCATTACTTTACTTATATAGTTGAAGGTGTCTGTACCTCTACTTTACTTGTTTAGTTGAAGGTGTCTGTACCACTACTTTACTTGTATAGTTGAAGGTGTCTGTACCACTACTTTACTTGTACAGTTGAAGGTGTCTGTACCACTACTTTACTTGTACAGTTGAAGGTGTCTGTACCACTACTTTACTTGTACAGTTGAAGGTGTCTGTACCACTACTTTACTTGTACAGTTGAAGGTGTCTGTACCACTACTTTACTTGTATAGTTGAAGGTGTCTGTACCACTTTTTTTTGGTTGCATATCTCTTACAGGACGTTGCAGTCAACATCAGCATTTTTCAGCTGCTGTTGATGTACTAGGCAAGATTATGCTCAGTGGTTTGCCATTGCTTTCTGAGCGACCGGCTCACATACGCCGTAAGTTACCAATGCGTCGAGAACCGCTATCGATTCTCGCGCAGGTTACGTTTCACACGAGAATATATGGGATTACGGAGAAAGACGTCAACCCCTAGGCCAGGAAGCCCTGCAACACTGCTGTACTTGTATTATTTGAAGGTGTATGTAACACTCCTTTGCTTGGTTTAATTATAATTGTGTATTTTTAAACATCTTAAAATCTGTCTCTCTGTCTATGATGTGTAATAAAAGCAAGGTTTGGCATGTTGCTTGGGTTATGTGTTCTTAATATGAGCATGTGGACTAGTGGATGAGACAAAACCAGACACAATAGACTCTCTCTCTCTCTCTCTCTCTCTCTCTCTCTCTCTCTCTCTCTCTCTCTCTCTCTCTCTCTCTCTCGGTAAGACTTACAGTCTATCAGACAGTCCACTTCTACAACCATACCCAAGTGTTACATATCGTCTGTGCAGGGAGTGGCTTAGAGGACCAACGTCCGCCGCTAACTCGAATAAACGTTGAACTATTCACGCTGTGAATGACGGGAGTTTTATTTCGGTTTTTGGAAATCGACAAGAGTATTCATGATAATACCGCTGCCAAATTTCACATTAGAATACCTATCCACAACATAATAGTTTTAGCAAGTGTAATTCTGGCATTAATACATTTGGATACCCTGTGGTTTACGTGTTCCTGCACTTTGATGAGTCTATAACTAAACTGGAAGCAATAGAGTAACCACAGCCTGACATTATTATGTGTTCCATCTTTGCTTGCAATATACCGGCCTGATAATATTATGTATGCCAACTTTGCTTGCAACATAACATCCTGATATTATTATGGATGCCATCTTTGCTTACAAAATAATAGCCTATTTATATTATTATATGTGCCATATTTGCTTTCAACATAACAGCCTGAAATTCTTAGCTGTGCCATCTTTGCTTACAACATAGACCAGGTGATAACAAAGGCCAAGCGGAGATTGGCTGCGATGCGGATGATGGCGGCAGCAAACTGTGAGCAGCGCCATCTATGTCTTCTGTACGAGGGGCTGGTCATGTCTGTTCTTGAGTATGCGATGGCAATCCTGACTCTCAGCCGTAAGCTAATAGAAAGGATGGAAAGGATACAGAATGAAGCTATGCGCATTGTTCTTGGATGTACAAGAGATACAGCATGCAGGGCGATGCGCTACCTTCTTGATGTTCCAACCATTGAAGAAAGAATACAAGTCTGCAAAGCTCGCGCCTACCTCAGAGTTAACGCAAACACACAACATCCACTGCATAGTGAAATTATGAAGGTGAAGGGCAGCAGGTTTTAAAAAGGACGGTCGTGTATGGGTCAAGCCGAAGTCATTCTTCAACAGGTGTGTTCACTTGAGGACTTAGAACCTGGCGAGGAGTGGGTACAAGTGCCAACAGATTTCTGCACATCCTTTTCAGTTTGCATCCAACTAGACAGAAAATGCAGACAAGAAAACCCGGCAGCTGTGGAGGCGGAAGTACAAGCGTTGATTTTCGAGAATTCGCTAGACGATGATGCTGTCATTTACACAGATGGGTCGGTCGTCCGACATGTGAGAAGCTCATGGGCCTTTACGGCTCGGGCCGGAGAGAGAATTGTGAAGGAGGACTCTGGTGCTTTTGCTGAGACCACAAGTAGCCTGACTATGGAAGTCATGGCAGTAAGTAAAGCAATAACATGGCTCGAGACACAGACATTCACTAGGGCATGTTTCCTTAGCGACTCAATGAACATGCTCCAGAGGATAGAGATGGGGGAGATCCGAAGAGAATGGTTGCTGTCTCTGGAGCGGTCTCGGCTGTCAAAGATTAGTTTCATCTTCGTGCCAGGGCATGCA
The DNA here is from genome assembly GCA_014155875.1 of Cepaea nemoralis. Classification (NCBI taxonomy): domain Eukaryota; kingdom Metazoa; phylum Mollusca; class Gastropoda; order Stylommatophora; family Helicidae; genus Cepaea; species Cepaea nemoralis. The sequence continues at coordinate 212,440 of JACEFZ010009233.1, read as the reverse complement.
GGAGTACAAGGGAATGAGCGGGCTGACAAGCTCGCAGGTAACGCTACTGTGGAGGGCAGACGCGCCATGGACCAGGCTGACATTCTGAATGCTCTACGAGAAGTAAGACTTTTGAGAGAACCGAGTGATGACTGTGAATCAACAACCATGGCCAGACTGCGAGAACAGCAAATTAAAAGAGGGGTGGCCAAACAAGAACACTACGCAGGAAGCCAAAGAAGATTGATAAACCAACACAGAACTGGTGTCGTTAGCCGCTACACGCTGCGGGATTTGCTGAGGAGGGGATCCGAGCACTTATGGACTGAATGGTTCGATGTGCAATGAGGATGATCTGTCGACTAACTAACTAACTAACTAGCCTGTAACACTTTTTTGTTGCATATCTCTTACAGGACGTTGCAGTCAACATCAGCATTTTTCAGCTGCTGTTGATGTACTAGACAAGATTATGCTCAGTGGTTTGCCATTGCTTTCTGAGCGACCGGCTCACATATCCCGTAAGTTACCAACAGGTGCGCAGGTTACGTTTCTCACGCGAATATACGGGATTACGGAGAAAGACGTTAACCCCTAGGCCAGGAAACGCTGCAACACTACTGTACTTGTATTATTTGAAGGTTTATGTAACACTCCTTTGTTTGGGTTAATTATAATTGTGTATTTTTAAACATCTTAAAATCTGTCTGTCTCTCTGTCTATGATGTGTAATAAAAGCAAGGTTTGGCATGTTGCTTGGGTTATGTGTTCTTAATATGAACATGTGGACTAGTGGATGAGACAAAACCAGACACAAGGGACTCACTCTCTCTCTCTCTCTCTCTCTCTCTCTCTCTCTCTCTCTCTCTCTCTCTCTCTCTCTCTCTCGCTTGGTAAGACTTACAGTCTATCAGACAGTCCATTTTTACAACCATACCCAAGTGATACATATCATCTGGGGAGGGAGTGGCTTAGAGGACCAACTTCCGCCTCTAACTCGAATAAACGTTGAACTACTCACTCTGTGAATGACGGGAGTTTTATTTCGGTTTTTGGAAATCGACAAGAGTATTTATGATAATACCGCTGCCAAATTTCACATTAGAATACCTATCCACAACATAATGGTTATAGCAAGTGTAATTCTGGCATAAATACATTTGGATACCCTGTGTGTTTAAGTATTCCTGCACTTTGATGAGTCTATAACTAAACTGGAAGCAATAGAGTAACCACAGCCTGACATTATTATGTGTTCCATCTTTGCTTGCAATATACCGGCCTGATAATATTATGTATGCCAACTTTGCTTGCAACATAACATCCTGATATTATTATGGATGCCATCTTTGCTTACAAAATAATAGCCTATTTATATTATTATATGTGCCATATTTGCTTTCAACATAACAGCCTGAAATTCTTAGCTGTGCCATCTTTGCTTACAACATAACAGTCTCATATTATTATGTGTGCCATCTTTGCTTACATCATAACAGTTATCAAGAGCTGACGCGCAGGGCCTCGTCTGCAGAACACTGAAGCAAAACGCAATAAAAGAAAATACCGCATAAGTTTCTTTAATCAGTCTGACTAGGACTTGAACACAACATCTGAGTAAAAAGGAGCTGGTATTTTGATCAGGTTAAGAATATATTTCACCCGTTTCAGTACAATTTTGCTTAGTTTGCTTAGCCAGCTAGATAAGTAGTTCCAGACGAGGTAATTTGTTGTTCAGACCTAGTTTCACACAATACATATTACTTAACGAGACCCCCCAGGCAATCTCGTCACACGTGAGTTGCCTTGAGTAATGACGTGTGACATAATAGCCAGGCTTGGCACTTTGCTTGAGTTATGTGGTTTTAATAAGAACATGGGGACTCGTGGATGTGGAAAAATGAGGCCTAGAGGGGTTGGTTGGTTGAATGGTTGGTTGGTTGAATGGTTGGCTGGCAGATTTGTTTGTTTAATGGTTGGCTGGCAGGTATGTTTGTTTAATGGTTGGTTGCAGGTTGGTTGGTTGGTTGGCTGGCTTGCTTTCTGGTTGACTGGCTGGCTGGTTGGTTGCTTAGCTTAGCGGTTGGTTGGTTAGTTATTTGGCTGATTTGTTGACTAGTTGGCTTGGTACCCAGTTAGCTGCCTGATTGCTTGCTTACTTGATTAGTTGATTGGCTTCTTTGTTGTCTGGCAGATTGGCAGTATGGCTGGTTGTTTTGGTTGGTTGGTTGGTTGGTTGGTTGAGTGGATGGTGGGTTTGTTTGCTATTTATTTGTTTTGTTGGTTGGCTGGCTGACTGGTTGAGTGTCTGGATGTTTGCGTATCCTTTGGAAAACAGTGTCTGAAGTTTCTGAACTCATAACTCTAAAACGCCGGAAGACCAATATATGAGTCTCATATTTTCACGCGTTCAATAGGGTGTCGATATTTTCAATAAGTGGTCAGTCTTTCCCTTACTTAGCAAGCTGACCAACGCAGGCTTCGAACGCTCGTCCGACATGCTTATGACATTATCATTATCGCTGCCTATCAACTACGCTTCCGCACCCGCTACAACAGAGTAAATACATGGCGATAAGAAACAAAAATCATACACCATTCAGAAAAACTAACATCAAAATCACTACTTTAGAAATGCAAATACCAGCATTTGATTTCTGCTAAATCTTATTGGCCAAATTAGCATTCTGTCTATCAATTCCATCTGTCTCATTTGGCAATGTCCGGAAATGCCATTCATGTTGATCTTTGGGATACACGCACGGAGGCCAGATCTGTCCGGCTGAAGAACCAATTTGGGAAATTTATCCAAGGAATATACAGACTCCAAATTAAACATCCCCCTACCCAAACGCCATTTACATACGGTATCTGCTAATCGATTCAACAAGTCTGATCTATTTAAGGGAAGAATGTTGCTTAATTATGCGGCTTGAGTTTACATTACGTTTGGCAATAATTGCGTTTAACTCTCTGTCTACTCATGGTTCAGTATGGTTGGCTAAGTCAAGATTGAGTGGAATAGAACTTATCTTGTCCAATCCTCACGGACTAATAACAAATGGTTTAAAGAGCAAGAGAATCTTCGTTTCACCAGGTTGTATCCATTATTACGCAGTCTCTCTGCGCAAGGCGTCCTTTCGACAGTGTCGCACAAAGCATGTACTCCATAGCTCCTGCGAGGACCCATAGGAGTCTCCGAGAAAACTGTACTCGTGAAACGAACGACGTGGATTGGAATCGAACCCACACCTTCGGAGCGCGAGGCAGACGGCATAAGTACTTCGCCATGGAGACTCTCACATATTATTATATATCCAAAAATAAATCATGTTCACCGTCATTTGACTTGCAAAATGCATAGGAGTACACATCTGCCTACATATCACGATCCTTGGAGTTAAGAATCAATCAACGGATGACATGCCTTTATGCCATCGTCATAGACCATCAATCATCATGGCTCTCCGTCTGCCTCTGCCTCTTCCACCGCTGATCTATCCAGTTGTCACAATGTTCTCAAATGTCTTTCTTTTACGGGGGATCTTGAAAAGAAAACTATTTATGTTTTTAAATATTTTTGGGTAAATATATTCTGAAAAATAAAATAACAAATGTATCATTTTGCGATTTAGTCACCGCTGCGTTCAATGCAAGTCCTCCAGCGCCGATAAAGTGCTTGGATTCCTGAATTTAAAAACAACATTCTCTTTGCCGCATGTGTAACCACCCTGGAGTCTCTATTCGGTGTGCCTGATCAGATCGTGAATAGTCTGTCACAGAAGTCACGCCGTTTAAAAACTTCATACTCCACTCATACTCCTGCTGAACTCACGAGCATCAAACATCATATTGGACCTTCATTCGACGATGAATTTCATTGATTAAAAATAAAAATAAAACCATATAATATAACGATGTTCCTCTTTGGTGCATGTCAAAAGTGGGGCGGTCATCTTTAAGCTGTCCTTATGAATTCACCGTATTCGTCTGCATCGTGATGTCAAGGCTGACACTCTTGACATCCTTAACAACAACATCGACAGGTTACAAAACTATGGCACGGTTGTTGTAATTTCTATCACACTTTTTCATTTGTAGCCCCCTAGTAATTGTATAATCGAAGAACATGTTTCCCTCTTTCTTATAGTTGAGTATAATGTTATAATTCCATTAGCCTCTTCCAAACGATCGCTTCAGTTACTCTGGCAGTGAACGTATTCGCAACATTCGTCTCAATAACCACATCTCCTCTCTCCGCTAGGAACCCCATAAGGTCACTGAAATAATATAAGAAATCAACTCAGCAGGAATATTGATTGCAAGGACAAACAATTGAGGCTATAGAAATATCATTAGTAAGTAAAGTTAAGTGTATTAATTGACACTCCTAGAATTAAAGGAAAGAGGTAGATATCAGAACACATACTACACCATATAAATTAATGTGATTGACCCTTGTCCACACCCAGAGGCATGCTAAGTGTATGGTGCCAACCTAAGATTTTCATAGACAAATCAGTAATCGATAGGTGAAGTGGTCAGCATCACGACAGGCGCCTGTATTCCCCAAAAACTTTTCGGGTATGGATTCTAGGCTGGGTGGAGCAGGCAGCCCAGTTCAAGTTTGAACACTTTCGTCCGAGACCGTTTAGACTCTGACAAGGTGAGACTGCTGCAGAGCTCGTCTTCCCTCTCTCTATGCCGATAAACCAAAACGTTCTGCACAAATGTGCTAAAACAGCACATCTGCGCATATTAGGATGTGATCGGCTGATGCTTTAGCACAGCACAGTGTCGACAGGCTGAGATATTTTTTCCACGTTCGCTAGCTTTAAAGTCAAGCCTAGTTCAATACACATGCTCTTCTAGTAGCACTGGGCTTATTTATGTGTGTGGGTTAGCTTTTCCTACTACCAATGTCCCTCGTCATCCGGCGAATTACTTCTGATTACTTATAATTTGCGTGCCCAAGTCAAGGAGGAGAATTTAACATTTTAGTCCAACTGACCGGTGTAGGCGTTGAACTCTCTACCTCAGCATCAGCACACCGGATGTTTAAGAACGAACAACCTTATCCATTCGGTCATGCAAACTCTACTGGAAGAGATGATGTCTAGGTTGGTAATTGCTCCTCCACGGGTTTCGGGTTCTCCATTATCAACAGTGCCCAGGGGAGTAGAGCGTCAACGTTACTTGTATGCACTTCCAATGTCAGGAAAAGATGAGAAATATACAAGTACTCCTTCACCCCCCCCCCCCCTCCCGCCCCCACTTTTTCTCCCAGCCTGCTCACACAAGAAGCGTGTACTTGAAACGACCTGTATCAACATGACCTTCCGTATCGGGCTTTCCTAATTTCCTGTAAGAGCAGACAACTGGGGCACTAGTTTTCTCCACCACTTCACAAACAGAAAACCCGCCCCTGTCAAGAGATCTTTCCCATTACTTTCTCGAGTACAGTGATGGAATAGCTGAACGTATATGTCCTGTAGAAGAACAAGTCAGGATAGACAATAAGTCTGTTAATATTTGTTGTTCATGTATGCATAACTAAACCGGCGCCATTTCGCAAGTGACACTCGGTTTCGCAATTCCCGGACATCACGAGTCGAGGATTCGAAATCAAACGCAGACGCCACAAACATTATGTTGCAATACTTATTACATGGTATATTTGTCTGCATCTCATCAGGTGTATCCCGCAGAGTTGTATATCTTATTAAGCGAATAAATGAATAATACCTTAGCTGGAACAATTAAAACACATAGTCACAATCATTGGGTATTGTTCGAATGTGGAGAATCTGTTATCCCGACGGTAATTTCAAATGTAGTAAGAACTCTTTCGGGGATGGGGAGGGGGGGGGGGGGGAGAGAGAGAGAGAGAGAGAGAGAGAGATTTGTAAGCAAACCGCTTTGCGTTTTGTTTTTAAGTGTGAGGTGTCAGCCTGAATGGCAATGGCAAACTACTGAACTCAAATGTACCTAATAAATCACAAATAGCCAATAAGTCCTGGGGTTGTTTCAAACGTTATGTCAAGGACATGCAGCCAACTTTATGTACAAATATGCCTTATCGTGGCATATTAGATATTACATTGACTTACCTTTGGGAATCAATTTTAATTGGAGGAATCTTTAATTATCCTTCTATGGTCGAGGCAAACTTGTAAATTACGAATCATAGTTTCACTAACATGGAATATGGTAGGGGAAGAACTGGTCAGCGCACTTCATTTTCCGTCATCTAATATACAAGGTGAAGAATGTTGCAGGAAGGTTGCGAATATAAAAATAAACAACTCAAAGATAAAACGGAGCTGTGTGCGAAAGATCCAGAAAGAAAAACATGTTTCAGCATACAAGGCGGGTACATGTCAAGAAAGGCAGAAGAACACATTAAACACTTCTATTCCATCTAACCGCCGGTCTCCCTGGTCTAGAGGTTACACGACTTTCTCCGTAATCTCGTATACTCTCGTGAGTAATGTGACGTAGCGAGAGAATCGGTAGCGGTTCTCTCCGCGTCGATAACTTACGGGGTATGTGTGTGAGCCGGTCGCTCAGAAAGCAATGGCAAACTACTGAGCGTAATCTTGCCAAGAAATCAACAATCAGCTGAAAGATGCCGATGTTGACAGCGATGTCCTGTAAAGGATATGCGAACAAAAAAAAATTGCATCTAACCGGCCATGTGACTTAGAGGTATAGTGAAACCCGGTTTCATAATTCTCCGACGTATGGAACCGAGTGTTGGAAATTAGCTGCAGGCCGTTTGGAAACAAACCACTTTGTGAGGTTATTAATGGTATGAGGTATGAGGCATCGGCTATTAAGAAAACAATGACTAACTAATTAATAAAACAAATTACATAGTAAATTCAAAACAATGTTTTCCCGTGATGAATTTGAATAACGAAGACACAAATAATAGATTGCACGATTTATTGCCTGGCATATTTCGCTGCATCTCGTCAGGTACATACTGCAGAAATCACACAACTTACGTGAATTAACTAGATAAATCCTTCAAACTGAAATATACACATGTTCGCACAGTAATGTCGATTGTCTACAACGGTAATTTTAAACTGACTAACATGTCTTTCTGCTGGCATATTTCGCTGCATCTCGTCAGGTACATACTGCAGAAATCACACAACTTACGTGAATTAACTAGATAAATCCTTCAAACTGAAATATACACATGTTCGCACAGTAATGTCGATTGTCTACCACGGTAATTTTAAACTGACTAACATGTCTTTCTGCTTGCACAAGGACGGCTTACGAAGGTTGATTATTATAGCTTCAGCAAACTTTAACAATCGACTACTTTGTGTGTTGAACAACACACGGAAGGCACTGTTTCTTTCAACCACGTGACCACTCTCGAGCACATGTCTCTCGACCGATGAAGCTGGACTGTTCACCTGACACACCGGAAATGAGAAGTGCAGGAAGGTGGCGGATAGCAAAAAAAACAACAACAACAACAACAAAACACACACACACACTCAGAAATGGGATGGAGTTACGTGCAAAATTTCAAGACAGAACATTCTTTTCACTATACATGACAGGAAGCAAATATAAAGACAGACAGAAAAAAAATATTAACATTTACACAATACTAATTTTAAAGTTAGTTGTACATCCTTTGCAGTCAACACCAGCTGTTTTTTTTTGTATGTGTGTGTGTGTGTGTGTGTGTGTGTGTGTGTGTGTGTGTGTGTGTGTGTGTGTGCTGTATTTGGTGTCTTGGCAAGTTTACGTTCAGTAGTTTGCATTGCTTTCTGAACAACCGGCACCCATGCCATTTACGTAAAACACCAGTGCAACGCCGTCTGCCGCCAAATCGCTCGTAGCTGTGTGCCCAACGCGGGTATACGGCATTACGAACCTCATTTGTAAGACCTTCGCCACGGAGACCGTCGCAATACTAACTACTTTAGGACAAAACCTTTTAGGATATTCCATCTAGTTACCTACTACTTTGTTAGCGCCTTGTGTAGAAGATAACTGATATTTTAAGCTTCTCAATTTGAGCAGCTGACGTAAGTATTCTGAGAGTTGTGAAAGAAGCCAAGACACAACATTCTTTGACTACACCACAAGAAGCAAAGCACTTGAAAATATTGCAAGATTAATATGAAAAGAAGAAGGACAGACGGAAAAGCAACGAGACAGACAGGCTGGATAGGATTCACTAGACATCGTCATCGCATTTGAACCTTCTGTTAGTTGTCTGATCTCCAGCCTTTTCAGATTGCAATGCATCTTAGTATCATAGTCATCATGATGCGTCATGTCAATATGCTGATAATCGTGGATGGTCATGGGTCACCATCTCACACGATCCCCAGTCTTTGATCAGTGCTGTGTTCTTGTAAGGATTATGGCATGTGGTTAAGTATTCAAGTAGTGTATCTCCTTTTCCTCCTCTTACTCTCTTCCTGTCAACTTTACGAGAACGTCTTAGTATAACATGCACCAGCTTAAGTGGCGTGCATAAATTTAGCAGCCTTTATTTACAATGGTTCCAATAGTCGAGGCAGCGTGGCTGAGAGGTTAACGGTCTTACAAGTTATCTTCTTAGACCGGAGTAGTGGGTTCGTCTCACACGTCTGTCGGCAGGATTTAAATGTTGACTTCTTGTTCAGAAAGCAATGGTAAACAACTGAACGTAAAATTTGTCTATTAAATCACAAACATCCAAAAGAGTCTGGTTGTGACTGCAAAGTCCTGGAAAAGACATGCAATTTTCTTTTCTTTAAATTTTATTTGTTTTAATTTTCTGTATTTTCTCAACTGCCGACGTTCATTCGAATGTCGAAATCAACGCAAAGCGATCTTCGACCAAATCATATGCTGCTAACTTCGAACTCCGTATTTTGCCATTGTGAAACAGCTTTCACTACCCACTACAGCAACAGACACCAACAGATGCCATGTTAAAGAAATGAATATACCTTGACAAATAAACATACCCTGTGATAAACTAAATAAGGAAAGAATCTACTATTTCAAGAAATATAAACAGACATACCGAAGGAACGATGGAAAGAGAGGATAAAAGTGAAATAATTCATATCACTATGTGAAAATAAACAGAGGTATCTCTGGATAAACAATGGGAGACACGAACATATACACCCGTTAACATTCCCTTTGTGTTTCCCCCTCCCGGGACTTTGCGCTTGCGGTGTTTCCCCCAGATGACGTCACTTCGCTCAGAGACTTGGCACTAGCATCGCAGTGTGTGCGCGCGTATGTCCTTCACCAGCGCGTGAGTCAACCCTGTGGAAGGAATACCTGAGCTGTACTTTAGTCTGCAACAGATTCGTGTAGGGCAGGTGTATATGGAACCTGATAAACATAAAGATATGATTACATGAGGTTTATGGTATACACTGATGAAGCCATTATCAGTCGTATGTGAAACGCGTGTAGGAAGTAACGTAATATGAGTAATAAATTCACATTTAATTAAGCAAATGGTTCTTTTACATCCGTTAAGGGGCACTGGGCAGATGGTGTGTCTACTTCATCACACTTGTCGGTCTAGTGGTAGCAGACCTAGTGGTGCTAGGAGGGTGCATGTGATCCATTAGGCGTGACTGTTGTTATTTGGAGGTAACATGTTCGAATCCCCATTTGCTAATAGGTTTACATTTTTCTATTGCTTTGTTCGGGTTGCGGGGTAGGGGTATCCCCTATCAAAGGAGAAGTAAGGTGCCTTCTTTTCTTCCCTCTGCTAACCTACGGGACACTCTTGGGCAAGATGGAGTACCCGCTTTGGCCCCCGATCAGGGTTATGTGAAGTCATAGGTGCAGGTGGTGGACGAAGTTGAAGAGCAGCCAACAGAAAGTTGTAGGTTATGCTCTCTAACTTCACGACGGTAGGAAGATGATTTCTTTCTTTTTTTTTGGGGGGGGGGGGGGGGGGAAGAGAGAGAGAGAGACAATGGATATGGTCATCGACTAGTATGGCCACTGCAAAGAAGAAAAGCAATGGCAAACTACCTTCTGTACAGATGCCAAGAAAAAAATGTTTTGCAATCTCATAGAAAATCAGTGCAATGGTCTAAATGGATACTCCATAGGAACAGCCTCGCCCGGTAGCGGTAGGCACCATGTGACTCCAGACTGTCAGCAAGCGACTGAGTGCAAAAAGTATCAGCATTGAAAGTGGAAACTTAGAATGTAAAAACTATGAGTAGGGATAAAAAATGTGATAACATTAAGAATGAAATGAGAAGATTAAATATTAACATGTTAGGTATTTGTGATTGATTGATTGATTGATTGGTTTAGGAAACTACATCATAGCATTCGGGGTATTCCCATAAGCGCTCCGTCCCCATCCCCAGTAGCCAGCGAAGAGACGGCCAGATCTCCTCGTCACTCCTCGCTGCCTCATTCTTGCCAGACTATGGTGATCCATTTGCTCATCCGAGGTGTACACGTGCTCCTACAAGGCCGCAACCACGTCTGCCTTGTGAGACCAGATGGAAAGGAATGGGCATTATAACATCTGATGAATATAGCATAATCCATTCTGGTGGAGAGAAAAAAACACAAATGTTGAGGTGCTACATAGAACCTGTGCTTTTGTATGAATGTGAAGCGTGGACGATGAGCTAACAGGCTGAAAAACATCTGATGGCTATGGAAATGTGGTTTCTGAGGAAAATGCAAAGAATACTATGAACAAACAGAAAAACCAATGACCAAGTCCTACAAGAAACAAATGAAAATCGTAAACTGATTAGAGAAATTTGACGTAGACAGTCATAATTGTTTGGACACCTTGTGAGAATAAATAAATTGGAGAACCTGGTGACAATTGGCAAGATCGAGGGGAAAAGAAAAAGGGGAAGGCAGCGAAGTAGACACCTGGATGTCTTGGCAACGTGGCATGGTTGAGACAAGAACTCTGAGCTGATCCACGACTCTGGTGATCGAGTGTGATGGCGAAACATGACCGCCCACGCTTATCGGCATGACACATGATGATGATGGCTGCTTTGTTCATCGTCTCATTTTCATTTCTTTTCCTTGCCTTCTATGAGTAGTAATCTTTACCTGTAAATTAATTTTGAATTAAATCGTTAAATGGGCAGAATTAGATATAAACTCATCATCGTCCTGTGTTTCAAGTGACCAAAATATTTTAATTTTCTTTGTTTTATCGTCTTCAGTCTAGAATGCATTCTCCAAATAATTTTTAAAAAATGCATTGATGTTGTCATCACTGCTGTCTGTTGTTGTAGCATAAACTTATGATGTTGAGATCAAAAGGTCTGCCACTGAATTTTACTAGTAATATTGTCTCTGACACAGTCCAATATCCTTTGATAGATTTTGGTCTCTGCATATCCATTATAAATGCTAACCCTAGCTGTTTTTTGTCTCCACCAGAATGGATTATGTTATATTCCTCGGATGTTATTATGCCTATTCCTTTCCATCTAGTCTCAGATAAACATAACATTTTAATATTCAGTCTTTTCATTTATTTCTTAATATTATCGAATTTTCCATTTTATTTTAATTTCCCACTTTAAATGTTGTGAATCTCTTGCACTCAGTCGCCGCTTGCCAACGGTCAGTAGTCTCCTGGTTCACATGACTATCCCTACCGGGCCAGGCTGCTCTTATGGAGCACCCATGTACGCCGTTTCTCTGATTCTCTGTTGAACAAAACATGGCATTTGTAAAGAAGTTATAAACTATCACAGACTGTATCGTGACTATCCACCAGCGGGCTGTTGGCAACTGCAGGAGCTTTCTTCTTACCTCTGCCTGCCGTTAACAGCCCTTGGGATCTTGTCTCTTGAGGCTCAAGTTACCAAGAATGCTTGCGGGAGTCGACGACCGTTGATCTTATCAGTCGCCTGGGTATAGTTTGACAGTTTGACCTTGCGCATGTATAATTTCAGATTGTGTAATTACAAACATCGTCCACGTACATGTCTTGTGTTTTATCGGATTAGAGAACAGTGTATTGTATTGTATTGTATTGTATTGTATTGTATTGTATTGTATTGTATTGCGTTGCGTTGTATTGTATTGTATTGTATTGTATTGTATTGCGTTGCGTTGCGTTGCATTGTATTGTATTTATTGTATTGTATTGTATTGTATTGTATTGTATTGTATTGTATTGTATTGCTCGCACCTTGAGAAATTGTAAAGTTGAGAACATGAAAAGACTGGACATTAGCATCTACGTAATGTTGTTATCAGATGGAAAGGGGCAGTATTGACAACATCAGATAAATATGAATTGATCCCTTCTGGTGAAAGAGAATCAACAAATATATAGCAGTTATTATAGATATGGAATGATTAAAATTAATGAAAGGATATTGGACTGTGTCAGGCAGAATATATTTTTTTTTCGCGGCACCTTGCCGTTAAATGGCGGGTCTTTTTATGTCAACGCCAGTCAAGCATGCCACAAATAACAAAAAGCAGAGAAGATAGTGCAGATACAATTTACAGTGACCAGGATAATGTCTTGAAGAAGTGCAACAAAAAAAAACATAAATAAATATAATATTAGGATTTCATACTAAATTTGGAAACCAAAGAGATGGTTGCACAGTAGTTAATTATGGGTTTGGGAAGCGCGATGAAAGAGGAGGCCGACTTGTGTAGAGTGGGGATAAAAGCAATCTATGATTGTTGTAAACACCTGGTATCAGAATAAGCAAGAATGTCATATGCGCGGAAGAGCCTGACAATAAGATCACAAACCATATCATATCATCATCGACAGAAGACTCTGACATACTTTAAAACGCCAAAGAACAGTACCAAATGCAGATTTCTAGAGTTATCACACGTTAGTTAGAGATAAAATATCAATACAGTTAATAAGTCAAGGAATATTAAATTAAATCTGTCTGTACTGAAGAATGAGAAGGGGATAAAGGGCAAATTAAACTTAGACATGAAGAAAAGATTTGACACATTGTCTTATCTAGAAATTCTATTTCAAGATTTTAAATGATCAAATGGGAAACAACCAACAACTCCAACAGACAAGCTGCAGAAACAATTAACCCAAAATTGAAAACAATGTGCTGTAGGAAGTGGATGACTGAAAACATCTTAAGACTAAAAGGAATAATGAGAAACAATAAACATAATCTGAAAAATGTTACGGTATTCATAGAAACATTAGATAGCTGTATGAAGTGGCGAAAGATGCATGACTTGAGGAAATTTAAGGGAAATTGAAAAACAACACAACTCTAACAATACTCAATTACTGCACAAAAGAAATAATGAAGGTTACTAAAAAAAAAAGGAACATGCTCACGAACAGGTTGTCAAACCAAACGGTTGTCAAACCATTACAAATCTAAGAAAGGCAAGATCAGAATGGCCAAGGATAAGATTTTAGAACATGATCAGACTATGTGAAAGAATTTTGCGACGATTCACGCGTGGAATAGTTTATTTCCAAAAATGTTGAAGGACCTCCAGATTTGAAGATGGAAGTAAATTCCCTTAACAACCTTACCTTTGGCATGACTCCTGTCCCAGATAGCATCATCTCTGAAATTATCAATACCTTAGAAGAATATGTCTTGTGGCAAATATTGTACTGGCGGCAATTATCCCCCAGGATATCACAGCATCATCACTGAAATGATTAATGCCTTAGAAGAATATGTCTTGTGGCAAATATTGTACTGGCGGCAATTATCCCCCAGGATATTTCCTGATACCCTATTAAAGCTAGGTCGAACTCGGAGCCCTGGTCAGCTTCAGATGTTGTAGGCCATGAGGTGACCAATTACCTTCCTCACCCCTGTATTCTCCCCCCTCCCCCAGCCCAACTAATTCCCGGAATATTCTAAAAGTTATTTGGTACATTGTTTTTATTAAGCCAAACTGACCCAGGGCCATAGTGGCAGGAACACCAAGAATATAGCCAGTGCAGGGTTTGAACCTAAACTATCGTCTAGACAAGAAAGGGCTCCAACCACTATCCTAGTAGTCTCAGTCGGAGTATAATCAAGTGTGTGTGTGTGTGTGTATGTGTGTACGTGTATGTTTGTGTGTGTGCGTGCGTGCGTGCGTGCGCGCGCGCGCGCGTGTGTGTGTGTGTGTGCGTGCATGTGCATAAGAATAGCAGACTATGGGGAAAGAACGTGAATGGGTAGTCTTGTTTAGTTGCTTGGTTTAGTTATGAATCCTTTGGAAGAAATTTAGTTTAATTCTTAAGTCCGATGAATTGTTGTTCGGGTCATCAAGGCCCTGATAATGCCTTGAACTGTGTAGACTATTTTCCAGATCGGGTACCGAAGCACAGTCCACGGGGATTGTGTTACAGACACTACTTTCTGTATGCATGCCCAGAATCGAGCTATGCGTGCAAGACCATTATTGCAACTTCACATTTGCGGAGAGGCATAGTAAAATATAATCAAATTTATAATTCAACACAGTATAAATGAACTAGCTGGGATTAGGCCCTGTCTGGTAATGTTTCCCTTACGTGTTATGGGTATCTTAGTATAAACAGACTTCAGTTTACTGTCAATATGGATATGATACTGTAAGAACAGATTGAGGAATTACGGAAGAGTAAATCACCGAGGAACTGGCAGCAGGATTAAAAGAGCGTTTGACGTAAGAAAAATAGGAAGTGCTTAAGAGTTTAAAAAATGAGAACTGTAGATGTAGAATTAGTCGTCGTATTGATCTGCAGTATATTGGTTTATGGCTAATGGAGAATTGATAGCATAACACTGGAATCCACAGATGTCCTATCCCACCCAGCAGATGTCCCATCCCACTCAGCAGATGTCCCATCCCACTCAGCAGATGCCACAATGTTTACATCTCGTAAAAATATAGAAACGTACATCTCCCTTCGATTACGAACAAAATGTATACCACTGCAATCTAGAACAAACTTTTTAAAAAAACCACTAAAGCAGGAATTTGTCTCAAGGGCTCGTCCAGGGTATAGATGATGAGAAAATCTCTTTATGAGCGCGTGTACTTTTAGAAACTTTACGTTAAAGCTCTCGTAAGTTTAACATCCCGTTGTCTGAATCGGTACAACTATCTCGGAACAGTCATGCCATCTGGTGGCAGGCGTCTTGGAGAGATTAGAATAAGAATTGCTATGGAATCTTTTGTAAGATGGAAAACATACTGACCAATAAAATGATAACAATTACAGCGAGAAAAATAATTTTGAAGTAGTACATAGAACCATAACATATAGATGTGGATTAAGACAATCAGCAGACAAGCTTAAAAAAAGCCAAAAGCAGTGGAAATACAAGTAGTGGAAAGCAGCGTAAAGTCCTACATATAATTGTCGTTCTAATAGTTAGATTGCCGTCTCTGTGGCGAAGGGTTTACGGAGGCTGTTCGTGATCCCGCATACCTGCTTTCGAAACACACTGCGCGCGATTTAGCAGCAGACTGCATTGCGCTGGTTTTTTTTAACGAAATGATATGGGTTCTGGTCGTTCAGAAAGCAATGGCAAACTACTGAACGTAAACTTTCCAAGACATCAACAACAACAAAAAATACTGGTGTTGACAGCAAACGGCCTGTAAAGGATATGCAATTATTTGTTTACATAGTTATGTTATATGTAATATCAGTACATCATGAACGATTAATTATATGTCTTCAAGATATAGCAGTAGACGGAAGGAAGCTGTACTTGAAACAATTGGCTACAATTACCGTAGATAGAACATAACTACTCATCGCCCGTAGAGATAAAAAGGAGTATGGTAGGGGTGAGAGTTATCGCCAATCCTCTTCAACTTATACACAGAAAGAATTTTTAAACAAGTTAGAGAACTGCCTGAATTTAACATCAACGGACGAATCATAAACAATCTTAGGTATGCGAGACAGATTTACAACACGTTGTGGCATACTGCAGAATGTGGCTTAGATATCAATAGCAAAAAACAAACAAAAAATGTATGATAATTTGCAGTGGAAAGAAAAGGTCATCAATGAACATCGCCGTAAACGGGGATATACTAGAACAAGTATACAGGGAGATACTACAACGAACGGACGGGCATACTGACCGATCGACGGACGGAAGGACGGACGGACCGACCCACCCACCCACCAACCAACCGACCGACCGATAGATATTTAGGCGGACGGACAGACAGATAGACAGACAGATAGATATGTGTAACTATTCAAGGTAACCTCCAGCATATTTAAGTATGTCGATCTTTGATGGTATTTACAGTAAGGAAACAATCTTTCGCAATACTTGCACAATAAACACAAAACAATACCGGCTGACTCACAATCCTTCACCTGTGTATTTGGAAACAACGAAAATTTGCCTTTTTTTAACGTTTTATGAATAACATCTGATAAACCCATCTTTTGAAGTTTCGTGTGATCTGGGCTAGTCCATAAATTTGTAGGTGAGATGGGGAAACAGAATAAACAGCGATGGAAATTTATGTCCGTGTCTTGAGGAGACCCTAAATGATTGGATTGCCACAACGCTAAAGATTAATATATGCGGCAATGACGTCATGTATTCGGTAATAAAGAAAGGATCATATTCCACATTAAGATGCACATTTGGTATATGGTGCTCTCAGAATGGTTCATATTGCTTTAAATACGTGATGAGTTGTGTGATCAATGCCATGCATGTTGCATTTACTTCCCCGATCATTTCCTCAAGGTACTCCCAGATCGGATTCATACCCTATCGATCAATCAAATTAACGAAAGGCCACAAGTTAACTATATATATATTTCAGACGATAAAAACAGTCCCCTGTAATGAATCACACTCATTGCATGTCAGAAAGAATGTACTGAAATGATATATCGAACCTGTTCTGCTGTATGGCAGGGACTCTTGGAATATGAAGGAACAAATGAGGAAGAGTTGGAAGACAGCGGATATTTAGTTTCTGAGACGAATGCTTGACTGCCTGAGTAACAAACAACGATATTCTTATACAGGTTACTGAAAGTATAACATTATACACGAAACAAACATTGCTCTTTGGTTATAAAATGAAACGAGAGGAGTGTTGTTTTTTTTTGCGCTCGCTCACTTTGAACTCAAGCGTAGTCCATACATACTACTTCTGGCAGCACTAGACATAATTTTACGTGGGGATTAACTTTCCCTGTTACCAGTGCCCCTCGCCATCAGGCGAATCCACTCCGACTTCAGAGATACTTGTAATTTATATCCCCAAGTCAAGGACGAGAAGTCAAAGTTTTAGTCCAACTGACCGGTGTAGGGGTTGAATCTCCTACCTCAGCATCAGCGCACCGCAAGTTGAGAGTATCACGACAATTGGAAAGATCAGCGATACATGGTACGGTAGAAGAGACCGAGAGAGATTATTCGGTATGGTCTAAGACAATGGCATGAAGGAATGTCATCAGAGAATTGATCCACAAGTTCAAGGGCCGATACCTGTGAGAGAGACATGAACGACTTCACCACTTGGCAAGGCACATAATGATAATGATAAGCCAGATAGAAAATGTATGTGCTTCTTTCTCTTGCTTCCCTTTAATGTTCTTTTCAAATAATCAATAGCTTACATGTGGTCATAATTTAGTTGTTTCTATTTTTACAATTAAGCCACGAACAAGAGTTTGCACCGTTTATTGCGTAGCATATTTGGCTGCATCTCTTCATGTGCCTACTGCAATGTTATATATCAGATGAAGTGTGTAGATGAATCATACTATGGCTAAAATACTTAACACACATAGCCACTGATACTGTTCGAGTGTGGAGCATATGTTCTCCCCACGGTAATCGTATGTTCACTGTAAAGTCGTTCTGTCTGCACACCTTTGGTTGTAAACACATAATTGCTAGAGCCTCAACATATTTGAGCCTTCGTGTATTGCTTGTTGAATGCGGTGTACGAAAAGCATATGCGTTGTTAATTTTATTGCCGTAAATTAGCAGATGCTGAGTTTGGGTTTGTGTGACCGTTGATATCACAGGGTTTCGAAAACACTAATTAACTCTCTTTTCCACCCATACTGGTATATGTTCGGTTACTCAATTTGCTAACGTTCGCCTTATGCAAGTAGTGTATCACTCTTATTGGAATTAACAGTTTGAATTGGGAAACTGTGACAATAGTTCTTCCACGGATGGGGTAGGTATCGGGGTGCTTTTGTTTGCACCTGACGAGATGCTGTAAAATATGCCAGGCGACAAATTGTGCAACATATAGTTCATGACTTCTTTGTTTAACTGTTTCTATATTAAGCAACTCATCACACGTTTGCTGATTAGTGTACGTGTGATATAATTCACTTAACTCCTTTTCTATCATAAAATTAGCCCACTGTGTCCCAAATGTTGCTTTAATATGTTTGGTCCAATATTGACTATGATAACATGTTTACAGCAAAACATTTATTACTGTAAATTCAAACTGTTTGGGATAGACAAAATTAAACTAACAATGGTGCGAGCCAGAAATTGTTAATTGTTCTTTTCTCCAAACAACTTTCTATTTGTTTTTAAAACACATCCGTAAAGGAAGAGAATTGGATCGTGCGTCTATGTTACAGAATACTTCATGAGCCGTTAAGAGAGCTCTTGTCCACATCCGATGATATCATGGCTGTCATGGCTGATGAACATTTCGCGTGACTTAATTTATCCGCTTTCTGTGTAGAACGTATGCTTGATTGTGTGGGTACCTAGACGTCTCAAGACACAACCCAATCTACTTGGTATGCAAAAGTAGTCAATATTTGTATACACAACCCAGTCTACTTGGTATAACACAATACGTTAGTTTATGTATGTATTCCGCATACTTCAGACAC
The DNA here is from genome assembly GCA_014155875.1 of Cepaea nemoralis. Lineage (NCBI taxonomy): Eukaryota > Metazoa > Mollusca > Gastropoda > Stylommatophora > Helicidae > Cepaea > Cepaea nemoralis. Next base: position 193,605 of record JACEFZ010009233.1, on the reverse strand, counting down.
CTCATTTATCTCTACATTCCAGAGTAAGACAGAGATCTTGAATAAGCAAAGAATCATACAGTTACAATATGCAGATGAACTGCTGGCCATCTTTAAAATATCGAAAATCAATTAAGCTTGGAAAGATAATACATTTTTTTCTCATGTCTTTTTTCGATGATGTTAATTAGAACTAAATCATCACAAATGCATACATGATCGACACTCATAGAAGTAGAAGAAAGTCTTCTATGAGTGCGGGACACAGTCTGTTATTTTATTTCTGATGCTATTTCGATAGCCAGAGAAGTTCCCCAACTATTAATGTTTCTGTGTGTACACATACACATGTTTGAAGACCGCCAGGGGGAAGGGCAATGTCGTGAAGTGTTAAAGGAACTGAACGTGTGGCCAGAACATTTAGAACCAAGACAAATGCTATACAAGACACGAAAAAGCATATTAACAACTTAAAGATAGTCGTAATAGATGGAAAGAATGCTGCTATGTAATATATAAAAACAGAGATAGTAAAGACATAAATGTAAACAATGGAATCCCACAAGAGAAAGAGCTAGAACCAGCACTAGATGAATTCGGGTGGACAATAAACAACATCAAAAAGGTAAATCCCCAGGATGTGATAACATCACAGTTTATTAAGGCATATTAGGAACGAAATGTGAAAATATATCACATGTTGTCTAACCATGACATGGCAAGCAGACATGGGGACAAAGAAACGGTTTAGAACAATACACATTCTAAAACCAACAAGGACGAAATGAAATTATGTAGCAATTATATAAATAGTTGCCTTGATAAGTCACGAAAGCAAAAATGTGTTAAAATAATCATGGAAAATCTTTATAAAGAATAGAAAGGTAGTTGCATATCCTTTAAAGGACTTCGCAGTCAACTCCGACATATTTGTTTTGTTGGATATTTGTGATCTCTTGGCAAGATAAATAATATAAGAAAGCATAAATATAGTACAAGCTGGTTTTAGACGAAATAGAGGTTGACATGACAATATATTTAACACGGTGACAACTACAGAAACAAGTAGAGAATACATACAGGCACAGACATCTAATTTTTTTTTCCTTATTTGTGTTCTCTTGCTTTGAACTCAAGCGTAGTCCATACTCGTACTACTACTTCTTGTGCGCTGGACTTTTTTTTTTTTTTTGCGTGTGGATTAGCTTTTCCTATTACCATTGTGCCTAAATCTTCTGATGTATTTATAATTTCCGTCCCAATTCAAGAACGAGAGGTCAATATTTTAGTCCGAATGATCCGTGTGGGGTTTGAACCTGCTATTTCGGCATCATCACACCGGAAGTTTAAGAGTGAGGGCTCTTATCCATTCGGTCATGTTGACATACGGACATCTAATTATATTTTCGTAACATGACATGGCAGATGCGTCATAAAAAGTATAGAGCAAGCAACATTTGCATTTTATTCAAATGAAGATCATTTTATGCAACAAATCTCTGGAAATTTGAGGTTAGGGAAGAAATCGTGCATGTTACAATCAGTAAAGGAACAAGCGATAATTCCTTTAGGTCCAAGATGTATGATTTTACAGAAGGAAGCTGAAAACTACCTGGACAGTGAAAATGAGTAATCTATATACTTTTAAAGAGGCTAAGATACAAAGCTATTTAAACCAGAACAGTACATACAACAATAAGAAAGAGATAAACCGCTTTCATTGGTCAGAGAGGCGGTGGGTAACATCGTGACAGCTGAAAAGATCAATGGAAAGAGAGGCAGTGGTAGAACAAGAGACATGATGCTGGATGGGCTGACATCAGCAGAGTTTATCCAAACCATCAAAGACCGAGATCTGTGGAGAGACATGAACGCCTACGGCAACTGGCATGGCATGTAATGATGATGATGAAGACACAAAGACAAATCACAAATAACAGGAAAAGGCAGTCGTCATTTTTAACCAAACTTTAAGAACGGAACAATCGAAACATGTTTGTGACAACTGGAAAGACTTATGGACAGGACGATACACGTAGACGGTGAAAGAAAATTATTGGCAGCTTGTTGTCACGGCTAGGAAATGGTTCAGCAGACAACCTCATGCACGCTGTTGGAGCTCGAAAGATATGAAGAATTATGATGGCCCACGCCAGTCTGTAAGGCAAGTATGATGAGAGATGGCAGATAGCTTTCATAGACGTATTATTGATGACTATTTTTTTAATAAACCCAGTCTCTAGTGTTTTCATTTTTTATTTCATGCACCTGTTGTTCCATGACTCATTCTCATAAGTCTTGTACAGTTTTCTGTCAAAATAAAACACTGTCATTTATTACCTATACAGTATCTCGCGGTATATGACAGGGGCGTCTGGACCATGAATGAGTAAGGTCGCCTAGCTACTGCAGTCGCCACGAACTGTGCAGGTTAGGGGGGTTTTTTTGCCCCCGAAAGAAAACATACACACCCTACCGAGGATTCAAGCCCAGGTCTCCCGAAGGAGACTCCGGCATTCCAGCCACTCGGCCAGCCGTTCCATGGGCGGTCATGTACAGTTTTCATTAGTTCAAATTGCTTTGTTTTTTATTTATTTTTTTATAATTCGCTTACTTTGAACTCGAGCGTAGTCCATACACGTGCTACTAGTTCTAGTGCATTGAATGGGGATTAGCTTTCACTATCACCAGTGTCCCTCGCTATCAGGCGAACCCGCTCCGACTTCAGGGGTACTTGTAATTTATGTCCCCAAGTCTAGGACGAGAAATCAACATTTTAGTCCACATTACCGGTGTTGGGGTTGAACCCGCTACCTCGGCGTCAGCATTGAACCCGCTACCTCGGCATCAGCACACCGGATATTTAAGAATGAGTGCTCTTATCCAGTCGGCCATGCTGATCTCGATATATTCATATGCGGAGAGTCTAAACGTTGATATCTGCAACATGTGTTCTGACTAGACACGTCATCATGAGCCATGTTAAACATCCCCCGACAAAATTAGAAGCTGTATCTATGCACTTCAGATAGAAGTACTTGTTCTTTCTCCTAAGTCACAACTTTATATTTAAGGAGAGGGAAAGGGAAAGAGGCAGCGAGAGAGAGAGAGAGAGAGAGAGAGAGAGAGAGAGAGAGAGAGAGAGAGAAGGAGAGAGAGAGAGAGAGAGAGAACGGAGCACTTGAGGCGAGTTAGGCACACTGCGATATGGAGAGGGCGAAGTATAGAAGCACTTGGGGTAGGCAAACTGTGATATGAAGAAAGAGAGGGGAAGGACTTGAGATAGAGAAACGGTAATATGGTGAGAGAGAAAGCAATAGAAACCGAGAGAGAGAGAGAGAAGAACTTGTGTTTTACTCAATGCTATGTGGAGAGAGAGAGAGAGAGAGAGAGAGAGAGAGAGAGAGAGAGAGCGAGAGAGAGCGACAGAGAGAAAGAGAGAGAGAGAGAGAGAGAGAGAGAGAGAGAGAGAGAGAGAGAGAGAGAGAGACAGAGAGAAAGAGAGAGAGAGAGAGAGAGAGAGAGAGAGAGAGAGAGAGAGTCAGACAAAGAAACATTGCATTGGGTATATAATGTGCTTGATGATTTGAGTTTGTTATGTTAACTGAAAAGAAAGAACGCCGGTACAAGACACAGGACCTGTGAGAGGCAACGTGTTGAAATGTTCATTGTGTAAACTGTTTGGAGTGCTGGATGCCCTGACAAGCGTTGTGGTATATTTAGTGACATAAATAGCTCAAGTGTCTCGATGTATTACATCACATTTACCTTTGTAGCACCTGGGTGAACGCGTTGGCATGCATGCGTGAGTAAATCAATGTACACGAAAAGTAGAATCGGTGAGTTTTACTAGAACAGAACCCCAATTCCTTAGAGGACATTTCAGCTAAAGCCTTCGTCAGCACGCACAACAAATATATACCGATACAAATACATGAAGCACATCTACCAGGGAATATATAAACGGCTACTTATCTGCAGTGAAGTGCTGCTTAGTTATGGACTCGGCATGTGTATTGCACTCCCTTCATATGTAGACAGAAGAACAGATGACTGAAGTTCGTGCTGAACCGGAACATGGTATGCGAAGATATAGTATCAATCAATCAGCTGCCTTCTCCACAGTGAAGGTTGGCTGCATGTATCTCCAACACTCTCAGTATCTGGTCTTGATTGTACATTCTGTCAGACCGATGTTTGTCCATCTCTTGATGTTATCTCCCCACTTGTATTGTTGTCTACTTCTTACTCGCTTGCCCTCAACTTTGCCCTCCAGTATGGTTTTTAAAAGAGTATTATGTCTTTTAACGTGTCCTAAATAGTTCTGCTTTTCTGCTCCCGCATGGGAACCGAGTAGTTGTGCATTTTGTTTTTTGTATTTCGTTGTTTTATCTATCTGTGTTGTCCTGTCCTTGACAAAGATTCTGAGAATCGAAACGTCGGCCGTCCTGTGTGTCGCTTTTGTGTGTATTTTATTTTACTATTCATTTTATATATTTATTGATTACTTCTGATTTTGGATTTTCACCTGTATTTCGGTATACGATGGATCTCCTTGTAAGGTATGTGCAACGTTTTTGTGTTTAGTACGTTTCTTCTCGCAGGAGCTAAATATACCTATTTGTTTCCAATTCATGCCGAAACATTTCACTTGCCTCTTTTTTTGTTAAATTTTATTTCTTTCGTCATCTCTCTTTTCATTCTAGATTTTTCTAGAATCTCTGTATTTGATTGCTTTTGTTTCCATGAAATATGACATATTATGAAGATAGTATATGGGAGGTGAAAGTGGGGGAGGGGGTGGAGGGGGGTCACGAAAGGTCATCGCTTAACCACACAGGTAACCATAGCTGTGAGACGATTTGTTACCAGGTTTGTACAGGTAGTAGTTCGCTCGTGAAAAGACCTCAGATGCTTCCGAGAGGTGCAATTTTCCCAGGAAGCAAACTGGACAGAAAAGTAATAATCGTATTCATGTAGCATGTCGTGTACAGAACGTCGCTCTCATACATCCTCAGGTTCAAGTTATGTGCAATGTCCAACTATATGCTAGTTGACCCCTGTCTCTTCTGCTAGGGATCATCTCTTCTATCTCTGTTCTTTCCAAACCACTGTGATGTTCAATAAGGCCAACGTATTTCAGTTTTTCAGTTTCAGTATTTCAGTTTTTCAGTTTCAGTATTTCAGTTTCGTGGACTGGGTGCTATTTATGAGTCTGTTTTCTCGGATGTTCAGATCTTTTTTAATGTCAATATGTTTGTTCATCTTCTAAGAACGTTGCTGTACACACCTTAAGTTCCAAAACTCCAATTGTCTACTTTAGTTATTGCGAAATGATCCACGAATCGCATCTCTACAGCGCCACATGTGTACCCGGAAACGACAGAGCTGATCGATTGGCTAAGGAAGGAGCAAAAGAAGAACAGCCTGATGTACCCATTACATTCCACCAAAAGAAAAGAATGATCAAATCAGTCAGAAGGCCACCAAACCCTACTCAAGACGACTACCACGTTATGGACAGACCAGAACAGCTCATTATTCTACGCCTCAGAACAGGACACAATAGATTACGCAACCACATGTATACAAAATTCAAGATTGGTGACTCAGCCATGTGCACATGTGGTTTGGCGTCGCAGACAGCAGAGCACATACTCCAGGACTGCCCAAATTACAACATATCCAGGCGAACCTTCTGGCCTAGAGAGACAACAGTGGTGGATAAACTCTATGGACTGCTGAGTAAATTCAAAAAGACTGTTAGATTTTTACAAGAGACAACATTGCAGTTATAGTCATATTTCAAGCGAACGAAAGAAGAAGAGAAGAAAGGCGGATATTTCTTAATTACACAGGCCATAATACCTTTTCTCTGCAAAATTGTTGGGAACAAGGAAACCTACCGAGAGTGGATAAAGCCCATTACCTTCAATGGAATCTGTCTAGACGAAGTAAACCTCACACAAATGAATGTCGAAGTCGGACACGCTGCCCTCTGAGAGGAATAAGTAGGCGTAATACAATGCCCTCGAAAGATAAACCAAGAAAAAGAGGAGGAGGAGGAGGAGGATCACATGTTAATTCTCATCCGCAGATGTATCTATCCTTAGAGATAGTAAATTCCTAGAGCGGATCACGAGTTTGCTGTGTTTTCATCACAGAAAACTCAGCGAGTCGCTAAGAAAGCTATTTTCCAGAATAGTGGCTGTATCGATTGTCGTGGGTGATGTTGCAGTTTGCGTGACTGCGCTTGCAAAGTTCACATTAGCTGTGTTATATTACAGGAGTCTGGGATCATGTGCAGTTGGTCAAGCAGAATGTGACAAATTAGAGTTATGTGAGCCGGTAAGACTATCCTATGGCTAGGCAGTGTTGCGGACTTTCTTTTAGTGGTATTACCGGTGTTTTTAAAGTCTGACTACACTTTGTATGTAGAGCAACTTTGAAAAATGAAGTACATGATGTCATCAAAGAATGTGCACCCCAGTCCATCGTGAAGCAATATGCAGTAAATGTCTGTCGTCTGCTGGAGTAATTTTTTGCACTCCAAACAGAATGTTGTTATCAACGGAAGAAAGCATTGTTTCAAATTTGTTCTACATACAAAGTGAAGTGAGACTTTACAAACACCCTTATAGTGTGTTGTTTGTCCATCTAGAATGATGATGACCATTGTCACAAAATTGCCAGTAGGCCGTCCTTTCGTCTTTATACCGGTGCAGGGGAAACCCCATGCTATTTTTAGCCGGCGGAACCTCGAGGAAATTCTCCTTTTTGTAATATTTCCTTGTCCTCCAGAAGTTCAGTTTTATGGGTTCTTTTTTTTTACCCGGAGGGAGGTGACATTACAGAATTCCTTTAAACGTTATTCTGAGTATAAACTCAAAGAAATTAAAGTTCCCCACAATAGTAGAACTTCTAGCTTTTCTTCCTAGACGTGGTCATAGAACCAAGGTCGAACGGTTGCCAGGCGATAGTTCTGTTGAGGTCTGGAGGGACAAAGACAGTCTTCTATTAAGTCTAGTCTGTCTTTTGGCTCTTGAAGGATCCTGACAGCAATATGGCCAAGTTCAAACGGGTGTTTGGTTCACTATGCATGTTAAACCAGTAGTTCTGATAATTCAGACTCGATCTTCCTGTGGAGACTGAAGCTGAAACATATGACGAGAATGGGAGAAATGAAGCCAGGCCAGTGACCGACTCCAGTGAAGATGAAGTGTCTTCAATGTTAGACCAGCGCACCGGACACCGGACGATAATATCCCCGTCCTAAGAGAATACCACCAGGGCTGAAATTCCATCCAACAAACCCTGATCACGATCACCCCGGTAGGGTAAGCCTCAAAGACATTACATTAGAACGCGTGGTGCAATTACTATCTTGCCATATCACGATGAAGCCACAAGCGACAATTTTGATTATGCTACGAGCCACCACGCTCCCAAGAGCAGGTTCGTCTGCAAGAGATTTTGAGGCGACACCTGGCACCAGTGGTGGTCCCAGATGGTGGCCATTGATTATTGAAAGGGCCACTATCGCCAGTAGTCCACTGGGCCTACTGCCTAACGTTTGACATTGCATTCCTTGTGTATCTACCAATTCCAGTTGGTCCACCAGCTGGAGATGGAACAATTTCATGAGGCTTCTGAACATTACGAGACGTTTGTGTCTATGATTCCAGTGAGTCCACCAGAATTACAACTGAACTTTTGCTGGAGTGCGGGTTACCTACTTCTATCCACCTGCCTAGTCAACACGGCCAGAAAGAGGTTCATCAGAAATCGTGTGAGAGACCTGTTAAGACCCGACGTACTGACGGGAACTGCAGACCCCAAGTGATGGGATCCCTGATCTTCAACTGCTAATCCATTTTGTCTGTGTGTGTATTTTAGGAGTTACAATAGGCACTTTCAGATCTGAAGGAATTACAATAGGCACTTCCAGATCTGTAGGAGTTACAATAGGCACTTCCAGATCTGAAGGAGTTACAATAGGCACTTCCAGATCTGAAGGAGTTACAATGGGCACTTCCAGATCTGAAGAAGTTACAATAGACACTTCCAGATCTGAAGGAGTTACAATAGGCACTTCCAGATCTGAAGGAGTTACAATAGGCACCTCCAGATCTGAAGGAGTTACAATAAGCACTTCCAGAATTGAAGGAGTTACAATAGGCACTTCCAGAACTGAAGGAGTTACAATAGGCACTTCCAGATCTGAAGGAGTTACAATAGGCACTTCGAGATCTGAAGGAGTTACAATAGACACTTCCAGATCTGAAGGAGTTACAATAGACACTTCCAGATCTGAAGGAGTTACAATAGGCACTTCCAGATCCGAAGGAGCTACAATATGCACTTTCATTTTCTGTAGGAGTTACAATAGACACTTTCAGATCTGTTGGAGTCACAATAGAGACTTCCAGATCTGTAGGAGTTACAATAGTAACTTTTACATCTGTAGGAGTTACAATAGACACTTCCAGATCTGTAGGAGTTACAATAGACACTTCTAGATATGTATTAGTTACAACGGACACTTTCATGTAGGAGTTACAATAGATACTTCCAGATCTGTCGGAGTTACAATAGATGCTTCCAGATCTGTAAGAGTTACAATAGATCTGATTTTAGATCTGAAAGCTGCGAAACGACCTCGTAACCGTCATTTATTGAACGTGTGTCAAATTCCACCCAGCAAACACCAGCAACTGTACTATATTGTAGTCAGTGCTGGTTTCATTTTGTTCTGTTTTTTTTTTTTTTTGGTCACTTATTTGCGACGGGACATATTTGAAACTGGTAACTTATAATATATTTGTTTTGTTTCCTCCTGACTGGAGGAAATAGCTCACATGTTTCAATGTACTACTTCACGTTTGTTACACCTAGGTGAATGCATTGACATGTATGTGTGCAAGTCTTATCACATTTGTACAGATAATTCTGTGTATATTTTTGTTTGCGCTCACTCGCTTTTTTTTCGTCCAAGGAATCTCCAATACAATTCTGTAACAGTTATTTTCAAATGTGCGTGTAAACGTTTCAAACGATTTGTTAAAATTTCATTTTACACAGCCTTGTTGCCATAGGAAATACACATGCTTTAAGTATTCTGATCTGTGTTGTTCTGTCTGTGTCAATGCATAAGCTTTCAGCTGTTTGCAGACCAGTGTTCGTTCTCCTTTTAATTTATCTCATCACTTGTTCATTGCCCGTCAGCCGTGAACCTAGATATTCAAAACTGCTCAATTACACAATTTCTTCCCATTGATAAATATAACATCCCAGTATGATCTATGGATAAAAATCGGTATATTTTAAGAGAGAGAGAGAGAGAGAGAGAGAGAGAGAGAGAGAGAGAGAGAGAGAGAGAGAGAGAGAGAGAGAGAGAAAGAGAGAGAGAGTGTGTGTGTGTGCGAGAGACAGAGTGAGAAATAACAAGAGACAGAGTACGCTAAGGAACTCACTTTCGTACATAATTAAAATAGTTCTCTGATGCCTCTGTTTAAATCGCCATCTGATGCCTCACTAGAAGGATATTGCTTCCCTTTAGTTAGGAATGTGTAAACTTCACTGTAGGTTCTTGTAAATACACTTCTAAATACTGTTCAATTTCTTCTTTGTTAATCTTACTCCTTTCGCTTTCTCTCTTTCTGGCATCTGTGAAGCACACAATAAAAATATATACATGCAACAAATTAGCGCTGACTTTTCTTTTGATCTGTCGGTATATCTTTTTTGTTTGTGTCTTTCCTCAAATAATTATAAGCATTCGAACGTATGCACCTTCTTATTCTTATTCTTGTTGTTGTTGTTATTGTTGTTGTTGTTGTTGTTGTTGTTGTTGTTGTTGTTGTTCTTCTTCTTCTTCTTCTTCTTCTTTCTTCTTTTTCTTCTTCTTCCTCTTCTTCTTATGCTTTCTTCATTTGTCCTTGTGAAGTACAGGCACACAATCACGCATGCCAAGTTATGTCATAAGCCAGTTCATGGTTGAATAGGCTGTTGACTGATTTTATTATTCCACGGTGTGAGAAAGTCAACCTCAGACCAGCCTTATGTTAGTCGCCTGTTACGACATGCACTGAAGGGCTACGGTATTACTATTCTGTATTTCCATAGTAGGAGCCCCGGTTGGACACCGCAACACACGTTATATACTGCAGACCATTAAAGTAATTAAAGTAAAAGGCCCTTTGATACATCTTGGGGCGTATCAGGTATGTGGTAGGAACCTTTTAACACGTCCCGTGAGGCGTACTGGACATGTTTAGTTTAGTTTTGTTAAGTCGGCGGATCAACATCACGACACACGAGTGAACCCATAAATGCTCCGTTCTACTCCTAACTCATGTGTGAGTCCAGAGAATCTCAGCTCAAACATGTTGATTGTTACTACAGAAGCTGGTGTTGAACAAAACATTAATGGATGAGTTCCATATCAGACAGTTATGGAACTTCAGGCATCTAACAACTTATGTTTGAACAAACATTGATGAATGAGCTATATCTCATACAGTTCGGAACTTCGGTCATGTAACAACTTATGGTTGAACAAAACATTGATGAACGAGTTCCAGCTCATACAGTTATGGAACTTCAGTCGCGTAACAACTTATGGTCGAACAAAACATTCATGAATGAGCTCCAGATAAGACAATTACGGAACTTCGGTCATGTAACAACTTATGGTTGAACAAAACATTCATGAATGAACTCCAGCTCAGACAGTTACGGAACGTCGGTCATCTAACAACTTATGGTTGAACAGAGTGCTGGATGAAAGTCGTGGAATGTGAAGATTAAGTTACATGTGTGTGGACAAGTATGAAACCATTTACTCTAAAGAAGGTAGAATAACTGCACAGTGAGGACACAGAGAAAAAGCTAGTTGCATATAGTTTAAAGGACGTGGCAGTCACCCCAGCGTTTATTTTCTTTCTGCTGGTTGGTGATTTCTTAGCAAGTTTACGTTCAATAGTTTGCTATTGATTTCAGAACGATTGCTATGCATATCTTTGCATGGAAACGAACGCAAGGCGATCTGCTTCCAAATCGCCGCCAGCTGTTATTCGAATGCCGTATGAGTTGCATTCGTAACTTCTTCGCCGCAAGATGTAGAAGATTAATTCAAAGCGAACTTTAATTAGGATATATCCCTTGATGATGATGATGATTTTGATGATGATGATGCTGATGATGATTATGTTGATGTTGATATATGCATGATGATATTGATTATGTACGTTAATTATGATTATTTTGATAATGATGTTCATGATTTTGATGATGATGATGATGATGATGATGATGATGTTCATGAGCATGATGATTATGATATTGATGATAATGTTGTTGATTATGATGTTAATGATGATAATACTGATGATGATACTGATGTTGAAATACAGATGTCGATGGTGGTGTTGGTGATAATGTTATTGATGATGTTTCCACTGTTATGTGTTTCATTGCTCGATTCTTGCATTGCGTTTTTTGTTTTTGTTTTTAGTTTGGATAAATTGTGTGTGGTTTCATTGGTTAATCAGTATCGTTATCTACTCTCCCCAGGGTACAGAGATTACATTCACAAGCCTGAATATTTCACAGTCTTACTTCACTGCACCGACCAAAACGATCAGGAAATCAGAGATGCCAAGTAAGTACCTCGTAATTATGCATGGTGTAGTGTACTGTATTGGTTACTTCATTGTTTGGTTATTGGTCTGTTGCTTTAGTAGGTTACTTGGTTGGTTGATTGCTTGTTGCTTGCTAGGTTGATTAGTTGGCTGGATGATTGTTTGCTTAATTAATTGGTTAGTTGGATGTTTGTTTGCTTGGTTGATTGGCTGGTTAGTTGATGTTTGCTTGGTTAGCGGGTTGGTTTATTAGTCTGATGTTTGTTTGGTTGATTGGTTGACAATTTGATTGGTTGTGTAGTTGATTTTTTTTTTTTGGTTAGTTGCTTGACTGGCTGAGTGATTGCTTGGTTGGGTGGTTGGTTGGATGGGTTGTTGGGTGAGTGTTTTGTTGTTTGATTGGCTGTTTGACTGTTTAGTTGGTTGCCAGATTGTTGGATTTTTAATTATTTAGTTGATTGTTTTCTTTTAAATAGTTTTATTGGTTTTTGTTGTCTTGTGATCCCGTAAACATTAAGAACTCTATCATCGTCATTATCATCATCTAGTGCCTTGCCGACTGGCGTGGGCGATCATGCTTTTCCACACATTGCGATCTCAGACAGCATGGATCAATTCGTGTGTTCACTCCCTTCCATGCCATGACACAAGACTGTCAAGAATGTTCCCCCGCTGCCTTCCTCTGTCTCTCTTTCCGACAATCTTTCTGGTTACCACAGCATGTTCCAGTTTTTGTATTCAAACCAACTCCATTGGCACTCTTGTGTCTATCTCTCCTTCCCTAGCCTAGACCAGACTTCGGCAGCGTGTGGAAAACCATTACTGTCACTTTACTTAAGCGAGAAGGGATACTAACTTGTAATCAGGTCATTATTAAGTCCAGAACATACTGAATGTCTGGGATTAAGTCTACTTTGGTAATGTTTCGTTAATAGATTTTCATTATTTATTTGATAACAGACTCCATCCCATTATCTGGGCAGAAATTATACATAATTACAGGTTCTATCTGCCATTACGGTCTGTCTAGTTTGTCTGTACATTATCCATACAATAAAGGGTACAATATCAGTCGTTGTGTCTGTCTCTCTGCCTGCCTGCCTGCCTGATTTCATGCGTGTATGCATTCATGTATGTTTGTATGTATGTATGCATGTATTATGTAGGTAGGTAGGTAAGTGGGGAAGGTAGGTATGTAGGCAGGCAGGCAGAGAGGTTGGTAGGTAGGTAGATAGGTAGGTAGGCAGCCAGGTAAGCAGGCAGGCAGGTAAGCAGGCAGGCAGGCAGGTCGGTAGGTATGTAGGTAGGTAGGTAGGTAGGTAGGTATAGGTAGCAGGCAGGTAACAGGCAGGTAGGCAGGCAGGCAAGTAAGCAGGTAGGCAGGCAGGCAGGCATGCAGGTAAGCAGGCAGGCAGGCAGGTAGATAGCTAGATGTTAAATAAGGTTCGTGTTAAATACGTAAATAAGAATAGAGAAATGCAATACATTTTAACAACAAACATAAGCAATACCCTGGCAACCATATCTTTAAACTGGCGGGATCAGCATAAACCGCAGGATTACAGAAAAGAAAGCAAACGACAGAAACAGAACATACATTATGATCACTCACTGATAGCAACAGGTAACTGTCAAAGACTCAACCGCATCCCCTCCGCCAGGGAGAGCGGTCAATCCTGGAGGGACCAGGAGGAGATACGGTGCCCGAGGCAAGAGCAGGGGAGATGAGGGAATCGTGGAAGGTTAGCCACTCCCTCAGAATACACGCAGGCGGTGTTCAGAGAAATAGCACTCTAATCACGATACCACCGCACCTCATGAAGCCAGAGCACAGTTGAGTAGACACTCAACAGGCCACGTTTTGCCAGCAGCGTGCGATGTGAGGTAACACGCACGAAGGAGAAGGTCACCCCCGCGGGGTGTGTAACCACGGGAGAGATGTCCGGGGGACGGGAGACTGGACTTGGGGCGTTCACATCGTTTAGAATAACGTTAGGGGTTTTTGTGTTCACTCGTAGATAGAGTTAGCATAGGGTTAGCAGTTTGTGTTAGATAATTCTGTGGCTGTATATTGTGTATTGCATTAGCGACTGTTTACCGCTTGTAAGCGAGCCAACGGCAATAAAATGGACCATGCATTTTGCCTCCCACACGACTTGCAAGTTGTCTTGTACGAGTGTGTGAGAAGTACCCGATGAGGCCTGTCAGTTAAGTTGTTGACAGGCGAGGGTAATTGTGGTTGTCAGAAGTGAAGCTTGAATGTAATATTCAAGCTACTCCACTCGTCCACGAGGCTCAGACTAGGGTTTAATTTTTGTAGTGACGGTGATTTGTGCAGACGAGAGAAATTTTGCAAGCTAGAAATGTGCCTATCGTGACGTATTAAACTGTTTAATTGTGTTTATGAAGTATTTATTTAGTGAGGTTATGTATTCATCAAAGCTATAAGTATTAATATTCTTGCTTTCTCATATTTATTTATATATTTACCTTTTTGTTGAGAAATGAGTACCAAAAATGATTCACGGCGGAGCGATATGAAGCTAGCCAACAATATCGATTTTTCATCGCGCTGTGCTGTGACGTCAGATGATTGACAAACAGTCGTCTGGGCTCATTAGCATACAGCAATCGAGTGTGTAGAGAATTGCTAAACAGCTGCTCGCCTGAATCGGTACGTTATATCATTTATTATTTATTTATTTCAACTACTAAAGGAATATATTTATTTATTTAAACATTATGATGTTATTTTTATTTCTTTAAAAGCAGATATGCATATTTTTGGTCATATTTTCTATGTGTTTACCGTCACGATGGAACTATTTTTTGGCCAGGCAGATGATACTTGCCTGCACAACACATACAGAAATTAAATAGATTAGTAACGTAAGGCAATAACTGATAGAGCAAAGACAGGACATTGACATTTAATGTATTTAATACATATTCTAGTTGTTCGTGAACCTGTCTGTCATTGTCTAAGTCATTGTCCTTAGGGGTCGGGGTTAACATATCGTGTAATAGGCCTGATTACTACGGCCCTGCATATCAAAGGGCGAACTACACCTGATTACGGCCCTGTGCACCAAATATAGTTTGCTGGTAACGACACGTGTCTCCACCCTAAAGTACCAAGGTGACCTGTGGCAACGGAGTTCCGTTCCCCGATCCTCGGGAACGTTAAAGCTGAGTACACTTATATATTTTGGCATGCAATTTGATTAATAGTGCATCTCTTTTTCAGCTTTTGAGACACTATTGTATTTTTTGTGCTCTGTTTTTTCAGCATTAAATTTTGCAGGGCACAAGCAAAGAGTACAATTCTTTGCGCTCATTGGTGAATAAAAATAGCATATCAAAGATAAATAATTAATAAAAAGATCATTGTCTGTCACTGCTAGCCAATTACTAAATTAAGATGTCAACTTTATCAGATTTCATAAAAGCAGGTAAAGAACTAGAATTAACAGGGAAAGAACTACAACAATATGCAGATCAAAATTTTAAAGAAGCAAAAGAGGCTGAAAAAGCTGATCGCATACGAAAAGAAGATGCTGAAAGAAATGAACGCGCACGAGAAAGAGAAGAAGAAAGACAGCATCAAAAAGAGATTGCTCAACTAGCTGAGATAACAAAACAGAAACAGCTAGAAGATGACAAACAGATTAAGCAAAAAGAGTTAGAGATTAAACAACAACAGTTACAACAAGAGAAGGACATTGCTCAACTAGCTGAGATAACAAAACAAAAACAGCTAGAAGATGAAAAACAAATTAAGCAACAGCAATTACAACAACAAAAGGAAAAAGAAGAACGAGATAGAGAACATGATAAGGAGATTAAGCTAAAGCAATTAGATCAAGAGAAAGAATTAAAACAAAAGGAATTAGATCTAAAGCAAAAAGAGATAGATGAAATGGCACGAGTTAAAGAAAAACAAATCCAAGTAGAATCAGAGACACAGTTAAAGATGAAAGGCTTGGAAGTAGACTCACACGCAGAGATCTCTGCCACTAAATTAAGAAGTCAACAAGAAGAAAATAAGTTCAACAAATACAAAAATATTATCAAACCATATTGTAAAGATGATTCAATATCAGCATGGACAGAGAATGTAGAATATCAATTTAAATACCATCAAGTTCCATTAGAGATGTGGGCCCCAATTTATACGAAGAATCTCAGTGGTGAGCCCCTTAAAGTAATAGAAACTATACCGACAGAGCTTAGATCTAGCTATCAATACATCCATGATAGGATTATGCAGCACTTTTTACTTGATGCCCCTGGGTATCAGGTTCAGTTCTCAAACCTAAAACCTAAACCTAGTGAAACCTTTATTGATTATGTTTCAAATGTACAGAGTGTACTAGACAGGTGGCTGAAAGCAGCTAATATAGGAAAAGACTTTGATAGATTAAAAAACTTAATTGCTATGGACAAGGTTATATCTACCATACCTTCTCCTTTTGCCAAATTTTTGCAGCAGTCAGACATTGAAAACATAGAGCAGTTTGAAAAGAAAGGATCAGCATATTTTTCTTCCAACAGAGATGTGTTTAAGACCTCAAATGACTCTGAAATAGTTTCCTTTGTCAAAGACCAAACTAAAAACTACCAAAGTAATAGGAAACCTTATCAGAAATACGATAAGAAAGATAGGAAAATGGAAAAATGTATCCATTGTCACCTTTTACATGACACTTATGCTATGTGTGACAAATCGCCAAATTATCCGGCGCATCTTGAAAATGTGATCAAGAAACAGCAAAGTAAAAGATCTGCATACAGGCGTGCCATCAAATGTTTTTTTTGTTCCTGTTATGGCCATTATAGTAATAAGTGCCTTGGCCGGCAGCGTATGAAAGCCAATAATGCCATTTTGATTGACACCTCTTCAGATGGTGGTAGTGAGAATGAGTCTGAGAGTGAAAGTGACTTACCTAATAACCAAGCAGAAAATGTTTGTGGTGCATACGATATGTTGAGCTTCGACAGCTGTGAACGATGTCACCAATTCCATACAGACGGAAAACTAGAATGTGGACATACAGTACCATTCTCATCTGAGAATGTAAACGCAGCACTAGCCTCCAGAGGCAATCTTGTGTTCCACAATGCATTGGTCAATGATGTACCATGCCAGTGTTTGCTGGACAGTGGCAGCACCCTTATTGGTCTTCGGAAAGAACTGGTTAATCCGGGTGATTACACAGGTGATACTGTCAAATGCCGTACCTTCTCGGGTAACATTGAAATTTACCCTTTGGCAAAAGCCCATATTGATTCTCCTTTTCTCTCTGGTACCTTTACTTGTGCAATACTAAACAACCCTTGTACTGACTTAATTTTGGGGTGCTTACCCCAACTGAAACAATGTACTAATGAAGAAATAGTTGCATGGGAGAAATTAAATGCAGCTAATGCAACAACAAGAGCAGACAGTGTGAAACATCAAGACACATTTCAAGATGAGAGACTACTGTTGCTTTCTCCAACTGGCACCGACGACAACAGCAGACAAGAATTTATAAAACAGCAAAAAGCTGACCCAAGTGTGTCTCCATACTTAAAATTACTAAAAGATAAAGCAAAAATAACCAAAAATGCATCTTGTTTATTTAGACGTAAGAATGGCATTTCAACTACAGGTCATGCTACTGGTAACCATGAACAGGTGTTACCTGAACAACACCGGTTAACTATGCCAAAATATGCACATAAAACACCGGTGACTGGTCATCTTGCATACAACAACACCAAACCAGGTTTTTTCAAGAAGATAAAATTATGTTTTCAAAATGTATTTGCGTGTAATGTCTGTCAACAATTGGTACAAAAGTTTAAGGGTAGACATCCTACAACTGAAGTACAACCTTCTATACTGGCACCCAAGCCATTTGATAGAGGAAGGGTCAGTTCTACCACAAACACACAAACAACGGTGCAAGAACCAGTGATCTTGAACTTGATCAAGACAGATTTAGGCTACTTCCATACCAGCGAAATGGCAACGACTATTCAAGGTGGTACATAACCATGGTACATGTTGACTATGAAATATCGATAAACATACACTTAGAGATATTCCATGTCAACATGCGTAAACTTTACTTTTCAAGACAACAGACAGAAGTAGATACAGACGAACATATTGCAACAACACCAAGTGATCAGACGACAGACATACATAGCGCAACTACACTAGTTAGTGAGACTGGCAAATCCGACGAGGGGCATACAGGTAGTGAACTTACAGAATACACATGAATAAATCAGAATACTGATGACTGGACAATACACCTACTGAAACTGAGACATGCCTTTGACAGAGTGCGACTCTTCGGTCTCACTGTCAAACCAAGCAAAGTCAAATTATGCCGAAAATAAATTCATTTTTGGGTCATGTCATTTCTCAAGTCCAACTATAGACTGACCTGAAAATTAGTACCAAAATTATAAATCTGACCATGTCTAACAGAAAGAAACAGGTCAGAAGCCTTTTGGGATTAGTAAATTACTCAAAAATTACAATTCTATATTCCTATGTTTTAAAAGGCATTTGTGAAATGAAATGTGAAAGATGCATTATTAATTTCTGCATTGTCAAAAATGAAAATTCTTTTTTGTAAATATTCCAATCCTCCGCTTGCCTAATCCTAGGCTCGTTTATTATTCTAGGACAGATGCTACCAGTATTAGGCCAATTTTTTGGAGGGCATCTTCCACCCGAGTTGCTACGTGAGCCGTAAGATCACACCTGCTGAGTCCAGAGATTGCATATCACAGTTGCAACCCTAAGCGTCATCTATGCAGTGAGAAAGCTCCATCGAGTTCTGACGGATGTTCACTGCATTGTCCAGACCGACAACTCCCCGATCACGGTCATAAAAAGTGGTGTGCATCAAAATGACCGGATATACAGGTGGTCACTAATTTTACCATCTGAGGTAATAATACCTGAAATCCCACATATTAATGTAGAGTGATAGTTAGTACATGAATACAGGTACAATATGCTATGTAAAATAGGTTACATATACACCCATGGTGTGCTTAAGAGTGTACCAAGTACAACGAACTATCATGTGTCCGTAGACATTAACTTAAGAACTGTGCTACAGAACTTAGATACTACCGTGTGAATCAGGACAGCTCATTTCCAACTAAGCTCCAGGCCGGTGTATCATTTGTGTGAAATGTAGAAAACAGTGTCAGAACAGTGCTTAATTTCAGACACATAAAGACCAAAGCTACGACACCAGCGAATCTCTACACGTGCACTACCGATGAACATTATTATGACCGTAAAATGTATTTCAGATACCCAGGCAAATTATGTAGTTATATTGTGCCTATACCAATATTCAAACATGAAGGCAACTACTAACCTGAGAGAACTGAATACTGTGTATATAAACTTAATGTGATATGTAAGATAATATTTTAACATAGTGATAGATGAGAGATAGAATTAGGTAATATAATAAGTCTCATTTACTTAAATAGTGTAGTGAGTACAGTGAGTACTTAACTTAAAATTAAATTAGAACATTAGTTTAGACATAAGAAGAGGTAATTACAAGTTAAATTAAATTTATGATATGAATAGTACTATTTAGATTGTTATATTTCACTTAGCTTCATGTTAGTTTAGTTTATTCCATCTTAATAAAACCATACCATATTTTAAATACTACCATTTATTAGTATCATCATTTGACATAAGAATAGATTAAAAACAGTAGATAAGGTAATATACATCATTTACACCATTTAGATGAAGAACATCACTCATATAATTCCTTTGTGCATTGAAAAACATTATTTAGCATAGTATTAGAAAAGTACATAATTTGTGTTCACATCATCCAGGTAATTAAGGTACATAACTCATATCACACTAATTACATTTAAATAATTACATTACATCCCCTAGATTAGATAAACATAACAAGTAGAATAAACAGATCATATAATTAACATAATACAACTTAGGTAACACATTAAATACTTAATTATAAAAGGAGAATAGTTTATTAGAATATAAAATACTAGATGAGAGATCAAAGGGACAAGCCATCAACCCTGTCTCGCCCATGTAAATATAATGTACATATATGACTCGTGCAATGACTAGCGCACAGTCATGAGGCTCAATCATCTCAAACTGAGCCAAACGTGTACAGTCTCACTCAAAGGTTTTTAAATAAGCACAAGAATAAGTATGAAGGGTTGAGTGATGTGTGATAGAAGTAAGGGTGAAAGGAGTATGACAGAAGTGTGAAAGTGAGAATGAATGAAAGATAGACGGGAGAGAATGCAAGCAGTCAGCAATTTCTTTTAATATTGGTTTGCGCTAATGTTGGTTTTCGCTAGGGAAATTCTGTTAGTGTGAATGTGTTGTCTGTGATATAGTTTAGAACTTAGAATACAGTATTTTGGGTCTCATAACAATGGGATGTAGTCACGAATTAGTGTTATACACCTGTTTGTGGCCACATTGAGCAAAATTATGGCACTCAAAAAACTAACATACATACACAGATAAGTTAGAAATATAGAGTAGAAGTTAGATTAGTAGATTTATTACATCCAAACACGCAAACAACCAGAAAAACAAACATATAAATTGCATACACTATTTGTAGATCAAAGGCAGATAACTTTGGGGCCAGGGGACATAATAGACAACGAAGAACTAAATTAACAGTGAAATGAAGTCTTACGCGCGGAAGCGAAGTAGGTAAAGCCGGTCGCACACACTCTTGTAGAATGGTTGTTAAATATTATATGGGGGACATGAAGCAATTCATGTGTTGACCCTAATAAAGTCAACTTTGTATGGGTAGTAAGTTAATTTACTATGTGAGGGCAGGTCTTATAAGACAACGGTCCGGTTCAGACATACCTCTGATAAATATAATATAGCATGTGAGAAGGGGCTCACGCCAACCAGGCAAGTTTGTGGCGATTGCCAGTAGCCAAGTGAGGCTTTGCTACATTGTGACAATAGTTGTTAATAGTCTATTGGAAAGCCCAGAGCCAGGTTATCTAGAGTCTTTGACAAAAATTAGAGACACTAATTTTTTGTGTAGAAACCTCCTTGCGTCACAACCAATAAGTGAAAGTTGATGACGCAACACAAGGGGGGCGGGTGTGTGTCAAAGACTCAACCGCATCCCCTCCGCCAGGGAGAGCGGTCAATCCTGGAGGGACCAGGAGGAGATACGGTGCCCGAGGCAAGAGCAGGGGAGATGAGGGAATCGTGGAAGGTTAGCCACTCCCTCAGAATACACGCAGGCGGTGTTCAGAGAAATAGCACTCTAATCACGATACCACCGCACCTCATGAAGCCAGAGCACAGTTGAGTAGACACTCAACAGGCCACGTTTTGCCAGCAGCGTGCGATGTGAGGTAACACGCACGAAGGAGAAGGTCACCCCCGCGGGGTGTGTAACCACGGGAGAGATGTCCGGGGGACGGGAGACTGGACTTGGGGCGTTCACATCGTTTAGAATAACGTTAGGGGTTTTTGTGTTCACTCGTAGATAGAGTTAGCATAGGGTTAGCAGTTTGTGTTAGATAATTCTGTGGCTGTATATTGTGTATTGCATTAGCGACTGTTTACCGCTTGTAAGCGAGCCAACGGCAATAAAATGGACCATGCATTTTGCCTCCCACACGACTTGCAAGTTGTCTTGTACGAGTGTGTGAGAAGTACCCGATGAGGCCTGTCAGTTAAGTTGTTGACAGTAACCCATACAGGAAGTCTGAGATTTGAGACAAATCTGGTATTTGGACATATCTGATACGCGGAAAGGAGGGTTCTATAACCGATAGTTGATGAGATAAACAAACTGGATTAGATCAAATGTATGCTGACTGCGTGTGCGTTTACATTCAATTATCGTAGCTGATTGTTGGAGGAATGACGTAGGTGGCTTTTGAAAAGGCAGAATAATGTAGATATTTAAAATGATTTCTTCATATTATGAATAGCGTTAAGTCTTTGTGCTCGTCTGTCATAAAGCATCGACAATTAGAAAAGAAAGAAAGAAAGAAAGAAAGAAAGAAAAAGAAAGAAAGAAAGAAAGAAAGAAAGAAAGAAAGAAAGAAAGAAAGAAAAGGAAGGAAGGAAGGAAGGAGGGAAGGACGGAAGGAAGGAAGGAAGGAAGGAAGGAAGGAAGGAAGGAAGGAAGGAAGAACTGGTAAACAAGAAGTGGTAGGTAGGTACGTACGTACGTACGTAAGTAGTTAGGTGGGTGGGTAGGTAGGTAGGTAGGTAGGTAGGTAAATAGGTAGATGCTTAGGTAGGTAGGTAGGTAGGTAGGTAGGTAGGTAGGTAGGTAGGTAGGTAGGTAGGAGGACAGACGGACGGACGGACGGACGGAGAGATAGAAAGACAACGGAAGGTACTTCGGTAGGTAGGTTAGTTGGTATGTATGTAGACAGACAGACAGACAGACAGACAGGCAGGCAGGCAGGCAGGCAGGCAGGCAGGCAGGCAGGCAGGCAGGCAGGCAGGCAGGCAGGCAGGCAGGCAAACAGACAGACAGACAGACAGACAGACAGACAGACAGACAGACATTAGAAGGTAATTATATAGGTAGGTTGGTTGGTAGGTATATGCCATAGGCGAATAATATGCTCGATTATACGTCCATGGCTGGTAAGTTATTTACTTGGCAATGATGATCAGCAATACTTGGGTCGATACCCATGGTCTGACGCCCCATGGCCGTGGTCGCAACCCAGATCATCCTGGTGTGCCCACAGGGCATTCGTTCTGCCCGACACACATCTTGCCCGATCTTGACAACGTGTTCCCAGCAATTGAAGAGCGTGTGCTGTGGTGCACAGTTTATATCTTTCTGACTGTGTGGTAGCTGTAATCTTCTCACTATAACTGTTTCTTACAATGTCTTATGTTCTGTTTAACTCTATCACTCTACACAGTTCACAACAGCTAACTCTTTAAAACAACTCAACGCATCTCGAATAACAGAACTTAGTCAGATATGACTGAGCTACCGTATAACAGTAGACGGTACTACCTGGTTTCTGTTAGCGCCGAACGTTGGGCGGCGCTTACCAAACCCGACACCCCACATTGTGCCAACGGCTTCGGGCGGAAGAGCGCAATTGGGAGGGTACAAGCCTTACCCTGGTGCGAGGAAATGCAAGCTAAAGACAAAATTGTCATGGCAGGGCAGACCAGGCCCTAAGCCTTGGTTGGCGACTGGTCTAGGATCGAAGCTCCGACAGGCGGACAGTTAGAGCATTGCTTTGCTGATCCGGCAGCTTCTGCAGCTTGTCTTGTTCCAGATGTAGGGGTGTTACCTTTCCTCTGGAGTGAACTAGGCAGGCCGAGAGAGGGATCATGCTGCATGGGCAACACATGATCTCTACTATTTTAGCCCAGGCTTTGTGCTATGGAGAGGCAATAACTCCATCCCTGGTCTTAACTGGTCTCGGAATCAAAGCGAGAGGCAACTGTTACGGGTTATAAGTCCTTGTCAGTTGGCGTAGACATGGGGCGCCACGCGTTGCCTCTGACGGTGGGAGACACCTATAGGTGTCACTGATCAGCTACCGCCCGCCTCAAGCTGGGCAGCCCCAGCCAATTGGGTGCTGATCCGCCACAGCCTGCCTGCTTCAATGGGTGCTTGGGGCTAGGACAAAATCTGAATCGCAGGCTGTAAAACCAATGCACCAGGTACAAACAAAAATAAAAATAGAAACCTCAAGCTACGGCTTGCAACCTGGAACGTGAGAACCATGTGTCCAGGATTTTCCACTGACTTGACCAATATTGACGATGTGAGAAAAACGGCTGTGATTGATGCCGAACTCAATCGTCTTAACATTGATATTGCTGGCCTGCAGGAGACTCGCCTCGCTGAGGAAGGGTCACTCAGGGAAAACAACTACACCTTTTTCTGGAAGGGTAGAGGGCAGGCAGAAAAAAGGCAACACGGTGTGGGCTTTGCAGTGAAGAATAAGCTACTGGGAATGATTGAAATTCCAGCAGGAGGAAATGAAAGACTATTGTCCCTGCGCTTGGCAACCTCTTGTGGGTTTGCCACCATTATTACTGCATATGCACCGACACTCGATTCCTCTGATGATGTGAAGGATTTGTTCTATGAGGAGTTAGACTCCGTGATCAAGGCAGTTCCAAAATCTGACTACATTTATATGCTCGGTGATTTCAATGCTCGTGTGGGCAAGGACTCGAGTTCATGGCCAGTGTGCCTTGGAAAATACAACATCGGTCGCATGAATGAAAATGGGCAAAGGCTGCTGGAGCATTGCACCAGTAATGACCTATGTATTACAAACTCTTTTTTTAAAACAAAAGAGATGCATAAGGTCACATGGAAACATCCAAGATCCGGCCATTGGCACCAGCTGGACTTCATCATCACACGGAGACAACATCTGAACCATATATCATTGACTCGTAGTTACCACAGTGCTGACTGTGATACGGATCATTCTTTGGTTGTTGCAAGGGCTAGACTGAGACCAAAGAGAATCTACACAGCTAAACACAATTCTAGCCCCAGGATTAATATTATTAACACTCATGATCCTGAAAAGTGCTTTCAGTTTCAACAGCAACTTGAAGACGCTTTCACTGATACACCAGAAAATTGTACAGTAAATGAAAAGTGGGGTCAAATTAAGGAAACTCTTTATAAAACTGCCGTAGGGGTTTACGGCACTGTGGATCATAAGAGGCAGGACTGGTTTGCGGCCAACAGCGAGACTCTGCAGCCCTTGATTGATAAGAAGAAGAAAGCTCTCTTAAGAAACAAGGAAAGACCAACGCGTAACACTCTGAGTGAGCTAAGGCAAGCTAGGAAGGATGTGCAAAAGGCTGCCAGGCAGTGTGCAAATGATTATTGGATCAAGTTATGTGAGTCCATTCAAATCGCAAGTGATAAGGGAGACATAAGAAGCATGTATGAAGGAATAAAGAAAGCCTGTGGTCCAGTGATCAAAAGAAGTGCACCATTGAAAACCTTGACTGGAGAAATCATCACTGACAAGAAACAGGCAGATGGACAGATGGGTAGAGCACTATTTGGAGCTTTACTCAAGTGAGACCAAACTAGCGGATGATGCCCTCAACGCCATAGAGGCTCTACCAACTCTTGACCACCTGGACACACTTCCCACCATAACAGAAGTTAAGTGTGCTATAAATGAACTTGCATCTGGCAAGGCTCCAGGTAAGGATGGGATTCCAATAGAAGTTATCAGGAGTGGGCAAGACACACTCACTCTACAGATCCACCAGCTAATAGAGCTATGCTGGCGTGAAGGACAAGTCCCACAGGATTTCAAAGATTCAAGCATCATAACACTGTACAAGAACAAGGGCGATCGGAGCGACTGCAACAACTATAGGGGTATCTCACTTCTGTGTATTGTTGGAAAAGTATTTGCCAGAATTGTTCTGCGCAGACTTCAAGTCCTAGGAGATCAAGTCTACCCCGAATCACAGTGTGGCTTTCGACAGAACCGGTCTACCACTGATATGATATTCTCATTGCGACAAATGCAAGAAAAATGCCGTGAACAGAATCAACCACTGTTTATTGCCTTCATCGACCTCACAAAGGCATTTGATTTGGTCAGTCGTGAGGGTCTGTTCAAGGCACTAAAGAAGATTGGCTGCCCACCAACTCTTCTGTCCATTGTGGAATCGTTCCACACAGGCATGAAGGGTATAATCAAGTTTGATGGTGCAACTTCTGAAGAATTTGAAATCAAGAGTGGAGTTAAGCAAGGTTGTGTACTAGCTCCCACCCTCTTTGGAATATACTTTTCACTTCTACTGAAATATGCATTTCGTGATCAGGATGGTGGTATATACATTCACTCACGCTCAGATGGCGGCCTCTACAATGCTCAGAGATTGAAGGCTAAGACCAAAATTAGGAGGGTACTGATCAGAGAGTTGCTTTTTGCAGATGATGCTGCAGTTACGACCCACTCCGAGGAAGAATTGCAATGTCTACT
The DNA here is from genome assembly GCA_014155875.1 of Cepaea nemoralis. Classification (NCBI taxonomy): domain Eukaryota; kingdom Metazoa; phylum Mollusca; class Gastropoda; order Stylommatophora; family Helicidae; genus Cepaea; species Cepaea nemoralis. The sequence goes on along the minus strand of JACEFZ010009233.1, from coordinate 167,947 downwards.
ATCTGCATTCTCCAATGCTTGTTCTGAATTTGGTTTAACAATTAGCAAAAGAAGACACAGATTATGTCACAAGGTGCACATGGGGTACCATCAATCTTTATTGACGACGCCTGAACTAGAGATAGTAGACCATTTTACATATCTAGGATCAGTGGTAAATAGCAAATTATCCCTAGATCAGGAAATCAACATCCGGATTGGTAAGGCAGCAACAACAATGAACAGGTTAAGAAAAAGAGTCTGGGAGAACAGGAAGCTTACTGCCAAAACAAAAGTCCTTGTCTATCAAGCCTGTGTCCTTAGTACTCTTCTCTATGGCAGTGAAACCTGGACAACTTACTCACACCAAGAGAACAATTTAAACAGCTTTCATATGCGGTGTCTGCGAAGAATTCTTGGTATTAAGTGGCAAGACAAAATCACAAATACTGAAGTATTGGAAAGATCAGGTTGTGTGACAGTTTATTCCATGCTCAGTCTTCGTAGACTTAGATGGATAGGACATCTTAGGAGGATGGATGATGGTAGAATACCAAAGGATATCTTTTTTGGTGAATTACAGATGGGTAAGAGATCTCAGGGTCGGCCTCTACTACGATACAAAGATGTGTGTAAGCGGGACATGATTGATACAGGCATTGATAATGCACATTGGGAGCAAGTCGCAGCTGAACGTGTTGCATGGAGGGCAAATATCAGAAATGGAATAAAGTCAAAGGAGAAAATTATTGCAGAAAAGTCACACACCAAGCGTTTGAGACGTAAGATGGTGCATGATGGTGGAAATGACCACGTGTTCACATGCACCCACTGTGAACGGACATTTACAGCGCAAATTGGCCTTATCAGTCACACTCGCTACCGCCATAGTTAAAAGTTATTATGCCTTTTTAAAGCACAAACTATCGTCTGTCAAGACGGCAAGGTGCCAATGGAGTACAGTTTCATATCTTATATTGACTCCAAGTATTAGACAGTTCACGTTATCACTTTCACAACATGTCTGTCACGCTTCTACGATAGAGTCTACACGATAACTATATATCTCACTAACAATGTAGAGGCTCGTTATTTAGCCATTCTACGGGAAGGAAAGGACCATGTCCAGCTCTGACCATAGCTCCACGGGGACTGATTGTCTCGAGGCGATCATGTCTCCTCGCTTACGAATTGCCTTGCCGTCATCATGCCAGGCGTAAACAAGAATGAGGGGAACTGCAGTAAAGCTTAAAAAGGCAATGAATGAATCACCCAAAAAACGAGAAGTAGATTGTGAGCTTTACTAAACTACGACTACAAGAGAGGTAGTCGTGTTTTAGTAAAGCTCACAATCTACTTCTCGTTTTTTGGGTAATTCATTCATGCCAGGCGTGAATATTTGAACCGTCCGAGCTTCCCGCCACATTGCGTGAAGCTCTATCTACTATCAGTTCACTATTCCATGACCTAATATACGATCATGGCAGTATGTAGACTGACGGACGGACGGACGGACGGACGGGCGGGCAGGCGGGCGGACGGACGGACAGGCAGATAAGCAGGCCAGCAGCCAGATGAGCAGACATTGTTTTTATTATGTTGCGTGCTAATAACGAATATCGTGGAGTTAACTAAATACAGTCGCTTTTGTTATTTATTTATAGTTTGGTTACTCTGTCTAATTGTAATTTGTCATTGAAGAACAAATATTCTTCGAAACAACAGCCACTATTATTATTACTTCATTGGCAGGTTTTTATTACCCGTTGCTATGAGGTTGGAACTACGACTTACTAACTAACTAACTATTACACTTCTTAATGTTCTAGCCCTGTTGTAACACATTCTTATTGGTGTGTTATATTCTCAGGCCCGGCCAGAACTGCCAAGATTGTCAAGGAGCTGGCGGAACAGATGAAGAAAATTGAGGACAAGTTTGGACACCTCATGCAGATCAATGGAGTAAATTTAAATTCCTGTTGTCCTGTCATCGTATTGTGTCTGAAGACTGGTCTGATGCTTCTGAACATGTGGCTCCTCAATTCTAGATACGTGACATGCTCAGAAACTTAGTATTAGAAAGATAATGTTGTGGTTTCGCCTTACCTTCCATTGCAACATAGGGGGTTTCCAACTCCGTCTTTGTCACCATTGTCCCGCTGTCAGGGCAACAAGGTGACCTGGTCAGCTTCGACACATCGTTATGCACTTATTGCAGTGGATACTTGGTCCTCTAGATAAGTAACCATTCACCTATTTATGTAGCAATGTAGGCACAGATGGAGGACATACTGAGATATTAAAATACGAATACAAAATTCAAGTGGAGCTTTCATGGCACTCGGGAAATTGTTTTGAAGAAATTAAAACTATTGCCAAATTAATATAATATTCAATTCTACCGTTACATCAGTATCTCTGTATGGATCAGAAACACGGCGAGTGACTAAAATAATTACTAATAGACTAAGTTAAAGTAAGTTGCATTATCCTTTACGGAACGTTACAGTCAACCCCAGCATTTCGTGACTGTGATTTCTTGGCATGTTTAAATTCAGTAGTTTGCCATTGCTTTTTGAACAACCGACACTCATATAATTTTATGAACACCAATTCACTGTGAACTGCTGCTAAATCGCCCGAAGCGTTGGTTTGAACGCGGTATGCGGGATTACGAACTGCATCCGTAACCATTTCACCACAGAGCCGTTAATAAACCATAAACATTCATTACGTCAGGGATTCTCAATCGGTGGGGAATTTCCCCCTCCCCCCCCCCCCTGAGGGGGGGGGGGCGGATTTTAGGGTTTCCAGAGAGGGAATTAAGATTATTTCAAGATCACGTTAATACAAGAACCGATTACTTGATATTATTTTTCCCTTCATACTGTACGGTTCTGTACGTCTTACCCTTCTAAAATTCAATTTTTAAAGTAAGTAGACCCACAAATCATGTTTTGTGCGGACGTCTAGACTTGTTTTAGTATGTGCTATTAAATTTAGCTTCCATTATTACGTATACTGTGTAGGGGCGGGGCGGGATTTTTAGGTAGGAAATACGAAAGGGGGTATGACGTTCTGAAAATATGGTGAAGGTGGGCACGGGCCAAAATATGTTGAGACCCACTGCATTAAGTGGTGCCTAGACAGAGTAAAATGACTAAGATAGTAGAATAAAGCCACCCTGGATACCAATGGTAGGACACAGTGGGAAAAGTGTCAAACAGTAATGACTAGACACCCTCTTGTCTGGAAACAAGAGGATAACGAAATAAAGGAGCACATAAACATATACGGAGGAGAGAATTTAACAAAGAGAAGATTTTTTTTTTTGAACGCAAGCGTAACCCATACATATGCTTCTACTTCTAGTAGTACTGCACTGATCTTTGCGTGTGAATAAGCTTCCCTATTACCAGTGTAACCCGCTCCGTGGTGAAGAAGTTACGGACGCAGTTCGTAATGCCGCATACCGCATTCCAAACACAGCAGTCTAATTTTTTTTTTCGAAATGGTATGGGTGACGGTCGTTCAGAAAGCAATGGCAAACTACTGAACGAAAACTTGCCCAGGAATCACTAACAGCTATAGAATGCTGGGGTTGAATGCCACGTCCTACAAAGGACATGCAACTAACTAACTATTAACAGTGTCCCTCGCCATCAGGCGAACCCACTCCGACTTCAGAGATACTTGTAATTTACGTCCCAAAGTCAAGGACGAGAAGTCAACATTTTAGTCAAAATGATAGGTGTAGGGGTTGAACTCGCTATCTCGGCATCAGCACACCGGATGTTTAAGAACAAGCGTTCCTATCCATTCGGCCCTGCTGATCCCTAGAGATATGAATGATATAGGGAGTGTATGAAGGCAGCAGCAAACAGTACAAAAGATCGGACGGCTGGGCGTGAGTTGCTTGCTTGCTTGCTTGTGTTCGTTGGCTTGAGCTCCAACGCGAAGTCCTGCATGTCGGATGAAGGCATCCTGTTGTCCAACATCAGTGTGATGTCATACAGGACCTGAGTTTTGCGTGAGTATCCGCTGTCCCATGTCTGGCTTATTGGTGTGCAGACTGGTGGTTCCTCGCCGTACAGGCAGACACTCTCCGACTTCGGAGGAATCGGCGATCCTATTGACTTTAGCCAGGACCCCGAAGGGACCTGTTGCCCAGGACGCTCGACGTGGACGCGTCAATAGGTCTTGGCCAGTATATAACCCGGCCCTGGTGCCTTGGAAACACCTCTGCGTCCCTTGGGCGTGAGTTGATTGAGACTCTTGCTCCAATGAGATAACGGTGTTCGAGATGTACGTGCGAGGTGCAGATCTTTTATCCCTAAGAGGTATAGTTAAAGGTTTCTCTTCATCCAGCAGGGATAGGGATAATAAATAAGTTAGAGATGTGCTAAATAGTACACACTAGGCCGGACCTCTATAGCATCGTGGTTCTCATAGAATTGGTGCTAGATAATGTTCAGAAGTGTTTAGAAATTGTCTCAGAAAGAAAGACGGAAAGAAAGAAAGAAAAAAAAGAAAGAAAGAAAGAAAGAAAGAAAGAAAGAAAGAAAGAAAGAAAGAAAGAAAGAAAAAAAAAAAAGAAAGAAAGAAAGAAAGAAAGAAAGAAAGAAAGAAAATTGGCCATCGTACCTCATAATTCTGTGATCTAGAAAATTTGAAGTTCTAACACTTCACTATTGCAATATCTGTCACTCACCACTTTAAACACACAGCTGACGATTTACAGGAAGTATACAAATATATGATCAATCATAAAAACTACAACATATCCAGGCGAACCTTCTGGCCTAGAGAGACAACAGTGGAAGATAAACTCTATGGACCGCTGAATGAACAAAAAGAAAGACTGTTGGATTCATACAAGAGACAACATTGCAGTTATAGGCTTATTTCAGGCAAACGAAAGAAGGAGAAGAATCATAAAAACAACAATAACTACGTGACAAATAACATTAACTATATGGCACCTAACATTAACTATACAGAGATAAACCATTAACAATCTGACACCCAACACTAACTATCTGACAAACAACAATAATTGTGTGCCAAAAAACAGTAACTATCTAACAACATTCTTTATGTGACAAAGAACGCTATCCTTTCTGCTGTGCTTCTCGGGTACTAATGTATTTATTTCTACTGACCAAACGTAATCAATTTAGTTGACCTCCTATACTCTCCTAAGTGAAGAAATTCAACCAAGCGCGGGTAAACGCCGGGAGTAACTATGACTCTGTTAAGGTAACCAAATGCCTCGTCATCTAATTAGTGACGCGCATGAATGGATTAACGAGATTCCCACTGAGTAGCGAAACCACAGCCGATGGAACGGGCTTGGTAGAATCAGAGGGAAAGAAGACGCTGTTGAGCTTGATTCTGACACATGAAGGGTGTAGCATAGGTGGGAGCGCAAGCGCATTTGAAATACCACTACTTTTATCGTGTGTTTACTTATTCAGTGCGGAATCTCGCTGGTCACGTAATCCGCACTGAAGACAGTGTCAGGCGGGACAGTAGAATACGCTTATATAGGTTCCAGGACACTTGGTTTTTGAGGCACTCAGCTGAGGGATATGGCTGAACGCCTCTAAGTCAATCCCCCGATGTAATGGCCTGGCCGCTCTCACTCCTGCTTTTTGGATGTGGGATGCTGAGCCGGCCATGCATCGTCTGCAGCCTACCTTGTGTTGCCTGAGTACCGTCATCATTTCCTCTGAAAACCAATGCAGGCCGAAAGAGGGGATAGTGCTGCGTGCAACACATGTTCTCTTCATCAAAAAACCCAGGCATGGTGGCGATGGAATTCCAGCTCTAGTTCCAATGCAAATACTTTCGTCTGTAAAGACGGCAAGGTGCCACTTACTTACTCCTCCTACACAGCTTGGAGCGTTTGTTACTAGAGCTTCGACCTGACCCGAGCCTGCTGGTTGTGGGGACTTATGGGCAGATTGGACCTTGTACGTTAATCCCTTGTACCCAGTCCTTTCTGTTACAAAGGTCAGCAGTGGAAAGTAATCAAACGACGTTAACACTAATCAGTCTACTACTGACTCATCTAGTTTTATGAAGTGGTATCAACCAGACAGAGGGGTTATACTGCATTTCATATCTCTCTAATTCTTATGCTTTCTCTGGCTTCGATTTCGGTTAGAATATGAATATTAATGTTGATGATGGGCTCAAGTCCTTGTCTACCAAGCCTGTGTCCTTAGTACTCTTCTTTATGGCATGAAACCTCGTCAACTTACTCATCACCAAGAGAAACGGTAACAGCTTTCATATTCGGTGGTCTGCGAGAATACTTGTATTAAGTGGCAACACAAAGCACAAATACGAAGTATTGGAAAGACCATGTTGTGTGACGGTGTATTCCATAGCTCAGTCTTCGTAGACCTTAGATGGATAGGCACTTAGAGGATGGATGGACGGAGAAGACCAAAAGGACATCTTTTTTCGGTGACTACGATGTCGGAGTATCTCAGGGTCGGCCTCGACTACGATACAAAGATGTGTGTAGCGGACTTATAGATACTTCTTCTCTTCTTCTCATCATGTTCTCTTGTACGCTTGCGTGTCGGGTGAAGTATAAACTTCGTGAGAGTGGCCCGTTATGGGCTTCGTAAATCGACATTCCGTGAGTCTGTTATTCCCGCAGTCCAACGTTTACGTGGTCGGGCCCTCTTCCTCATGTTTTCCCCATCTGGTCTGTACAATCTTGCTTGTTGTGGCATGCTGTTGACTGGTAGCCTACCTGCAATGGCCAAACAATTTGGAGACTTCTGCGTTCGAATAAAATCTAGAGGCAGCTTTAACCCCCTACTGTAGTCCGGATTTCTTCATTCTGATCTTATCATCTTCTTGATACGTTGAGTAGTCTTCTCAAAACCTCATTTCTGTTGGTGTGTTTTGTTCTTTTCTCTTTTTCTGTCATTGCCAGGTTTGGCATTGGTAGCACAGAGTTGGTAGGAAGTTGTGTTGTAAAGTGCTTTCTTAGTAGTCAGTCCGTTTATACTTCTTGGTTTTTCTACGAGCAGTATGAAGATCCCCTGCCGGCTTGCTAGGCCAGTCGCAGGTTTAGGACACTAATCTGACCACAGGGAGTCCATCCCCTATGGCGATACATATTATAGATACATGTACTGATAATGCACATTGGGAGCAACTCGCCGCTGAACGTGTTGCATGGAGTGCAACTAATAGAAATGGATAAAAACAAAGGAGAAAATGATTGCAGATAAAACACACACAGAGCGTGGGAGACGTAAGATGGTGCATGATGGTGGAAATGACCACAGCACGTATTGGCCTTATCAGTCACATTCGCTACCGCCATGGGTTGTAGTTAGTATGCCTTTTTGAAGCACAATGTACCAAACTATTGTCTGTCAAGACGGAGAGGTGCCAATGTAAATGATGGCCTCAGTGAGATCTCCACAGAGTTTTGTCGTTAGGTTTCTGAGGACCAGAATTATACTCGGAGGTTTATGTGTATTTCATCATCATCATGTTGCAGGTTCTTTGCAGAACTTGGCTATCCACACCGCCCGAAAATTGTCTCGATCCTTAGCCAATGCTCCTGCCTCCTGCACTCTGATAACTAGGGTGTCTGCACTACACTGTGTATGTACCCCATGCTAGTCGACCCCTGCTTCCGCCGCCGGGTACCATGCCGTCCACCAATGTTCTGTCTAAAACTCAGAAACGTATAACATGGCTAGCGTATTTCAATTTCTGAAACTCCTGTAAAATATGCTCTAATGACCTCTGAAGTTGGTACATACACATTCAAGGCCACATCCTGTCTGAAACTCGCGATAGACGTGGGCTTCTAGTTTGCAGTGCCTTTTTTTTCGGCTCGAATAGGATTATTTGATTTTGCTTTCGCTCTCTTTAAACTCAAGAGCAGTCCATACGCGTGCTGCTATACTACTTCTTGTGCACTGCACTGATTTTTGCGTGTGCATCAGTTTTCCCTATTACCAGTGACCTTTGAAACCACGCCGGCTTCTGAGGTATTTGTAAAGTCAAATTCAAAGACCAGAAGTCAATATTTTAAACCATCTTACCAGTGTACAGCTGACATCCGCTTTAATATGATAACTTTATGCTTTTTTCCAAGTATAACTGTCGTTCTGAATGTCATTTATGTGATTCCTATATAGTAAAATTACAGAACTGCACCATAGCATAATTTGATAAACATTAAACATTCTCGTTTCAGATCAATGGAAAAATCAGAAAAGGATCCGGGAAACCAGGGGAAGCTATTGTGAAAGCAGCAGCTGAAGAGGGCGCCACCATGATAGTGACCGGAACTAGGGGTTTGAGCAAGCTGAAGCGAGCGTTTCTGGGTAGCGTTAGTGATTACGTAGTTCACAACTCGCCGGTTCCAGTCATAACATGCAGACGACATTAATGCCACATCAGCCAATATTTCTGTGTTAATATTATGCCAGTCTACCACGGAATGAACACTTATTCAAAAATGTTTAGATATTGTAAGCATTACTTATGAAAGATAATGTTACATATCTTCGTGAGTCTGCCTTTCTTGAAATATTGGTCATTCCTTGTGTATGTCTGCTCTTTAAATAGAAACATTTCGAAAAATATTGCATAACAAATAGGAACACAATTCAAAAATAAATCAATGTACCTCTTTTACCTGTTTTCGTTCCATGCAACTGCTGTTTTAAATAACACCATAGAAAAGAAGTAGTTAATGTAATAACTTAAATGGTTCCATTTGATGACAAACTATGGAGATGTCAAGAGGTTATTCTTGACTGTTACTTACTTTGCATTCATTCATATTGACATCTGAGGGCGTAAGACGACGAAGAAGAGAAATGCTATCTCGGATTCAAGAATCTAAAATATAGACAGAGAAGAAATAGTACGAACCTGTCGAGATGCAGGGAAATATGACAGGCGAAAAATCGTAAAATATTGTGTTCATGGCGTGTGTGTTGAAAAACAGAAACATTTAACGTAATAGATCTGATAGCGTGAGTGTAAGTGATTGCTGACGCTGGAGTCGTTAAGATTACATCTGAGATAGAAGCATATAAAGTGGCAAACCATGCACTGGAAATACACGTAATAACTGGAACAGCCTGGACGTACGTGATAACTGACACTGAAGATGTTAACATAACGTCTGAGATGGGATATTGTAACGTAACAAATGACACAGAGATGGTAACATTTAAAAATGGGACATGGTTTGTACAATTAACAAATGGGACAGGGCTGGTACAATCAACAAATGAGACAGGGATGATACAATTAACAAATGGGAAAGAGTTGGTACAATCAACAAATGGATCAGTGTTGGTACTATGAACAAATGGATCAGTGTTGGTACAATCAACAAATGGTATAGGACTGGTACAATCAACAAATGGGACAGAGTTTGTATAATCAACAAATGGGACATAGTTGGCACAATCAATAAATCGGACAAGGTTGATACAATCAACAAATGGGACAGAGTTGGTACAATCAACAAATGGGACAAGGTTGGTACAATCAACAAATCGGACAGGGTTGATACAATCAACACATGGGACAGAGTTGGTCTGCAGCAGAGCTTAGCGACGATGGCTGCCCACTATTCTCTATTAGCTAATTAATTAATGAAGCTGTTATTATTCGTTGCCCAGCTGTTTAAGCTATAGACATAATCTTTCACTGTTTTCCTCTGCATCTCTGGTCTAATACTTTCCCACATAAGGTTAGTTTCCCTATTCCTTATCTTCTGGTGATAAAATAAAAATATCATACTGCAGCTGATACGATTAGTAATCAGACTCTTCGCTGGTTGTTGAATCTGAGGACGGAGCGCTTCTGGAAATGTCCCGGATGTTGTGATATCAACCCAACTCAGCTAGTGATAAAAAGGAAATTTCCATAGCAGATACTACCGCTGGGGTTTGAAGCGTTAGGCCTTCACATATCCTTGGTCACGGCATATAATATGCACCATATATTGCATTTTTATGTTCCTGTTTGTGTTGATGAATTACGTAGCGATGCGTGGATCTGTAAACACTTCCTATAATGCCCACTTCCTTCAATATCCCAGTCATTTGATTACTTATTGTCCCACATTCGTATCCATATGTAAATACTGAACTAGATCAAAAACAGCCAAGCAATACAGAAAACAAGCTTAGTACATCCTGGAAATAAAAGCGCCAAGATCAGATCTGAAGTTTAATGTACAGAATACCATCAGCCGCTATGTTGAAGTAATACAAACATCTCACAATAACTGTAAAAGGAAGCAAAAATTACGGTTATGCGAATGTGCAACGGGTACTTTATAAATCAGCCACAGGGAAAACTAAACGTACAAGGCAAAAAATGCTGTTAATGGATAATGTTCAGAAATGGGCAGTCAAGGCAATGGCTGCCGACGTGATATTCACCACATCTCCCATAGAGCAGTGACCTGAGTATAAAAGTATGGTGCTTACACTGCACACTTGATGCACATCAAAACGTGCAAACCGGTCATTTACTCGTTTACCTTTGTTTACACCATGCTAATCCAGATAATGAAGCGGAGATTTGTTTTTATAGAAGACCGATGGGAACACCATGGAGGGATATAAAGGGCAGTGTAAATGTCTTGGAAGAAGTTAACTAACAAAGAGAACTCGCAATAGAAATAGTCAGTCCACATTCTTTTGGAATGTCATGAGAAAGGGAAAGTTGTCACAACGGGAAAGTTTGAGGGGTAGAGAAATGTAGGTTAGCAAGAGGAAAATGCTGGGCAGTCAGACATCGTGGCATGGAGGGGCATTAATATCAGAAATCATTGACAGCACGCGAGACAAAAGACAGGACGGAAGTGATCACCAACACCGCACGGCATGGACTATAAGAAGAAGAATCCAGGTTAATGAAAATAATACCCAAAAGAAGGGTTTTAATAAAGTTAGTTGCATATCTTTTACATGACGTAGCTGTCAACACCAGCATTGTTGTTAGTGATCTCTTGGCAAGTTTACGTTCAGTAGTTTGCCATTGCTTTCTGAACGACTGGCACCCATACCATTTCGGGTAAAAATTAAATAAATAAATGTTAAAAAATCGCCCGCAGCTGTGTTTCGAACGCAGTATGCGGGATTACGAACTGCGTCAGTAACAATTTCGCCATGGTGTCGACATAAAGAAGAAGAAAGAAGAATCCAGGTGAATGAAAATACTCATTAAAGCAAGGGTAGTCGTGGACAATTTAAGAATGCAAGCTAGGCAATGGTGGACATGAGGATGCAGGCCAAATGACTGTGAGACGTTGATGAACATGGCTTCTGGTAGCATACATGTTTATATGTGCGACTGGTTTTGTAAAGCACTGAAAGAGTAATAAAGAACGCAATATTGTTGTTGTTGTTTGTTACGTTCCTTCATTACAATTTATTGACTATGTTACAATCAGAGTGTACGCTACTCTAAATAGAATGCCAAATATTTGAATACATGATTGCAATGATAATGTTTGACATTGCTGGTGATATCCTGGGAACGTGGCTTACGTCTGAGAGAAAAGTTGCAGAAATCGCGGTTATTCTTATTCTACTTTATTGCTTTCGCTTATTTATCTTATTTTTAATTGGCCGTGCAGGGTACAATTTTACAGATGTTTCTTTGCTTTGTCCACGAGTGCACAGTGGTGGAGCTGGGAGACGAAGTTGTTTCATGAGTCTATTAGGTTTCCTAATCCTCGACCTGGGACGGGTATCATAATCGGTCAGGCGTGTTGTATTTATATTGATTATATACTTGTCTGATCGCTTGGGCGACTCTCTGTTTCTCAACGTACCTGTGCATTCGCTCGCTTTGAACTCAAGCCTAGTCCATTGTACTAATTTGTTTTGCATGTGGGCTAGTTGTTCCTATTATCAGTGCCCCTCGCCATCAGCCGAACCCACTCCGACTTCTTAGGTGCTTTTAATTTATGTCCCCAAGTCAAGGACGAGAAGTCAACATTTAGTCAAACTGCCCCGTGTATGGATTGAACCCGTTACCCTGGCATCAGCACACCGGAAGTTTAAGAGCAAGCTCTCTTATCTATTCGGCCAAGCTGACCTCCTGCTCACCGTATGAGAATTGGTTATCTTCATTATCACACTCTCTACCATATTTTGGACGTGTGTGTGTGTGTGTCTGTGTGTATGTGTGTGGCTGTGTGTGTTGCTGTGTGTGTGTGTGTGTTTGGGTTTTTGTCATTTCCAGATACTGTACGATGTGTACTATGTGTACCCATAGAAGTTTGGATCGATTCCTGGCACTTCTTGTTGCGCTGGCGGAGTGGTAGTGTGTTCGTTCCACACACCGATCACTTGGATTTATGTGTTGACTTCTCGTTCAGAAAGCCATGGCAAACTACTGAACGGAAAGTTGCCGAGAAAGTCCACTTGGGGTTGATCGCACCGTCCTGCCAAGGACATGCATCAATAATGTCACATTGCTGAGTGCACTCCCCTGTTGTGGGAACTCTTCACTTTGGGGAACTTAGTGCACTCCCCTGTTGTGGGAACTCTCCACTTTGGGGAACTTAGTGCACTCCCCTGTTGTGGGAACTCTTCACTTTGGGGGACTTAGTGCACTCCCCTGTTGTGGGAACTCTCCACTTTGGGGAACTTAGTGCACTCCCCTGTTGTGGGAACTCTCCACTTTGGGGAACTTAGTGCACTCCCCTGTTGTGGGAACTCTCCATTTTGGGGGACTTAGTGCACTCCCTGTTGTGGGAACTCTTCACTTTGGGGAACTTAGTGCACTCCCCTTTTGTGGGAACTCTCAACTTTGGGGAACTTAGTGCACTCCCCTGTTGTGGGAATTCTTCACTTTGGGGGACTTAGTGCACTCCTCTGTTGTGGGAACACTCCACTTTGGGGAACATAGTGCACTCCCCTGTTGTGGGAACTCTCCACTTTGGGGAACTTAGTGCACTCCCCTGTTGTGGGAACTCTCCACTTTGGGGAACTCAGTGCACTCCCCTGTTGTGGGAACTCTCCACTTTGGGGAACTTAGTGCACTCCCCTGTTGTGGGAACTCTCCACTTTGAGGGAGTTAGTGCACTCCCCTGTTGTGTGAACTCTCCACTTTGGGGATCTTAGTGCACTCCCCTGTTGTGGGAACTCTCCACTTTGGGGTACTTAGTGCACTCCCCTGTTGTGGGAACTCTCCACTTTGGGGAACTTAGTGCACTCCCCTGTTGTGGGAACTCTCCACTTTGGGGAACTTAGTGCACTCCCCTGTTGTGGGAACTCTCCATTTTGGGGAACTTAGTGCACTCCCTGTTGTGGGAACTCTTCACTTTGGGGAACTTAGTGCACTCCCCTGTTGTGGGAACTCTCCAATTTGGGGAACTTAGTGCACTCCCCTGTTGTGGGAATTCTTCACTTTGGGGGACGTAGTGCACTCCTCTGTTGTGGGAACACTCCACTTTGGGGAACATAGTGCACTCCCCTGTTGTGGGAACTCTCCACTTTGGGGAACTTAGTGCACTCCCCTGTTGTGTGAACTCTCCACTTTGGGGGACTTAGTGCACTCCCCTGTTGTGGGAACTCTCCACTTTGGGGAACTTAGTGCACTCCCCTGTTGTGGGAACTCTCCACTTTGGGGAACTTAGTGCACTCCCCTATTGTGGGAACTCTCCACTTTGAGGGAGTTAGTGCACTCCCCTGTTGTGTGAACTCTCCACTTGGGGGACTTAGTGCACTCCCCTGTTGTGGGAACTCTCCACTTTGGGGAACTTAGTGCACTCCCCTGTTGTGGGAACTCTCCACTTTGGGGAACTTAGTGCACTCCCCTGTTGTGGGAACTCTCCACTTTGAGGGAGTTAGTGCACTCCCCTGTTGTGTGAACTCTCCACTTTGGGGGACTTAGTGCACTCCCCTGTTGTGGGAACTCTCCACTTTGGGGAACTTGAGCACAGAGGAGCGGCTGGCCGAGTGGCTGGAATGCCGGACTCTTCTTCGGGTGACCCGGGTTCGATCCCTCGGTAAGGTGTGGGATTTTATTTTGTATGGGGAAAAAAGAAAATCCTAACCTGCACAGTTCGCGGAGACTGCACTAGCCAGGCGGTCTTAATTCCTCAGGCTCAATACCCCCCTGACATACACCGCAAGGTACTATATTGGCAGTAAATGACAGTTTTTTTAAATGACAGACAGAGCACAGATAGGAATATCATGAGATCATCCAGCGCCATATTCTTAAGCAAGTGAATCGGTACAGTTATCTCGGAACAGTCATAACATCTGATGGGAGATGTCTTGAAGAGACTAAAACAAGAATTGTCAATGCGAAGGTAGCCTTTTGCAAATGAAAAACATACTGCCCAATAAAAAGATATCAGCTGAAACGAGAAAAAGAGTGTTGAAGTGCTACATAGAACCTGTACATTTGTATGGATGTGAAGCGTGGACAATGAGCAGTCAAGCTGAAAAACATCTGATGGCTGCGGAAATGTGGTTTCTGAGGAAAATGCAAAGAATACCATGTTCAGAAAGAAAATCCAATGAACAAGTCCTTCAAGAAATAAATGAAGATCGTTAACTGATTAGAGACATTAGACGTAGACAGTCTAAATTTGTTTTCATGTTATGAGAAGAAATGACTTGGAGAACTTGGTGACTACTGGCAAGATCGAAAGGAAGAGACCAAGGGGAAGACCGAGAAGTAAGTACCTCGATGTCTTGGCCACGAGGCATGGTCGAGACAGAAACACTTAGCAGATCCACGACTGTGCCAATCAGTGAGATGGCAAAACATGACCGCCCACGCTTATTGGCATGGCACATGATGGATGGATGGATCTAGCGCTATCGTAACATTTGTAACAGCCCGCAGGCTCGGATGGTATGGCCGTTCTTTGATGTTTGTTGTGCTGTCATATACTAATGGAATCATCCCTGAAGAAAAAGGGAAGACCAAATATACGCCTTGTATACAATATGCTGAAATTAACAGGAAAACCCCGGGGAATTTAGTTTCTGGCAGGAGGCAGACAGTTGTAAAAGCTAGGCACACACAGTGCAGAAGGGGTGTTGCGCGGCGTCTTTCAGGTTTCTGTGAACAGGAAGGGCAATAGGAAATAGGTGGCAATAATCGTTGACAGTGACCTATCAAAATAACTAATGTTCGTATAAACCTGAATGTTGATTACATAGCCTCTCACATCCAAGAAGCAGTGATTGCCAGTGCTTGCTGTGATATTAAGCTTGTGATATTCTGACCAGCTGTCTACTAACATGTCCATGTCATATTTCAAGTGTTGTCATAATTGTATGACGAATGCCCGTCAGTATATTAGAGTTGAAGGGCAGCACGGCCAGATATGTTTGGCGGGTAACGGACTCACAGAGTATGTGTAGCAGTATGTGTATATTGGGTGGGCAAAACAACAGCACGCTTGAGCATCAGGATGGAATGGGAAGAAAGATGCTCAAGTCGTGACGTAGTTTGTTGTTAGGAACCAGTCAACATCTGGGCCTGGAGGAGAGAAGACGCCATGTTGTATGAAGGTTGTAGAAGTTGTCATCAAGATGAAATAAATCTCTATTTATACTCAAACAAAGAACTCGTTAGTCCTATTTATCTGTGCGCTGTTACATATGCATCAGAAGGTGGAAACTGGCATATTCCGGTAGTCATCATCATCATGTGCCGTGCCGATAAGTGTGGGCGGTCATGTTTCTCCATCTGACACGATCACGAGAGTCGTGGATCAGCTCTGTGTTTTTGTCTCGATTATGCCATGTGGTAAAGCTATCCAGATATTTATCTCTCTGTCTTCCCCTTGTTCTTTTCCCCTCACTCTTGCCAGTTGTCACAACGTTGTCTAGTTTATTTCTTCTCATATAGAGCGCAAAACACTTTGACGGGTAGTCATCCAAGCCTGAAATGTGTACCAGAAAATATCTTGGAAAGTAAAGGTGATTGGTATGATACTGACCGCATCGCCATCATCATCATCGTGTGCTGTGTCGTTAAGCGTGGGCGGTCATGTTTTGCCATCTCACTCGGTCAGTGTCACGGAAAAAAAACTGCAGTTTAATGATTCCTTGATAACTTACATATTAAAATACAAGGAAGGAGAAGGGTTAACAATCGTGTACTTCATTCTGAGAGGAGGACGAATAAAAGATCATTGACCGACACAGATATGAAAATAGGATACAGGTGTTCGTAAAGTTCATTGCTTGACGATCTGACGGACACGGAGAAACGGGACGATCGCGCTGGGGACACACGACCGGAGAAAACGATCAGCGAGTGAAGTTGCTTTGAAGTATTCGCGTACGGGGAAACTCAGGGAACAGCGTAACAACGGAGGACACGAACAACTAACCACTACGTGATTTCTCCGCTGTTTGACGGGCAGGATACGGCAAATTTGATTGTAGATCAAACAATCACCGGAGGATTGGACACTTGTTATAAATAAGTAGCAACTGGGATTGCTAGTTAGTGTGTGTTCCAAACTGGGCTGAATGAGATATGCTCCTGAGGGGGAAAAGAAAGACACGTCCCTAATGGTTTAAAGAAGAGGGGATATTAGTGTGTTATTCGCTAGTGTATTTCGATTCCAGGAACATAAGTGCATATATATAAGGTAACACTAATATTAGAGTAATATTAGCATAGGGAAATATGTGGTTGTGCGTAGGGTTTACTATTGCTTTCTATTTAGTGAATAGTTTATACTTTAGTGAATTCTGCTGTTTATGTCAGAGTATTCTTTCGGAGGCTGTTTCATTACGGCTGGAGAAAGACAATCACATAGACAGGGATATGAGGCAGACTTAAATCACCTGATTTAATGTTTATTACCCAGGTTCTACTACACAGCCTGACCTATCAAAGAAGATAAACCAGTACATCTCTTGTACAGAGAAAGCAGTGTTGATAATACAGGAAAGACCTTTTAAATTAATCAGGCACTTCACAGGTGCAGTGAAAGTATGTCACTATAGCAAATGCAAAGTGGGTGACTTAACGAATGTCAAAAAACAGGTTTTGGTGAACATTAGAGAAGGAAATTTATTCAAGCATAGAAAATAGGATAAAACATTGTCATTGAGTACTCACCTAAACGAAACAGGGAAGAACCCTAGACCAGTGTACCTATAGTCAGAGAACGGTTAAATAACTGTGGACAGGTGTGAGGTGTTTTCACTGATGGATTATAACAACATAAAACGGAAAACTCTGTCTACGGAAAGGACTTACCGTGATCACATTACTGTACGGTGTTACTGTGGTGAACAATTGTTTGTTTTTTCAAGAATTGGATTAAGTCAAGACTCAAGCTGAACGGATCATACCGGGTGAGAACGTTCTAAGTCTGTGTTTGATGTCTGATGTTTTGGCCTTTTGAATATGCCGGAGAAGATTACGAAGACTAACATCTAAAAGTCCTATCTTGCAGTCACCTTAGCAGACACTACCAACTACAGATACACATTCAATACATACACCAGACATAGTTTTTATTAATAAATCTTTTATTTATCGTTGAAAGGAACTGTTGTCAGGGTATGTTATGAAAGAGAGAGAGAGTGAAAGAAATAGATATATGGAAGGGAAGACAGAAGGGAGGAGTGTAGACAGAAGTCAGTCAATAATCCCAACAGAGAATAAAGTTGAAGATGTGCTTGTTGATTCCACATTCCTCCCGGGTAAACAAGTGACAGTCAGCTCAGTGTTCTTGTCTCGAACACACAACGTGGTTAAGACATCCAGAAGTTTACTTCTCTGCCCTCTTCCCCTCGATCTTGCCAGTTTTTACCAAGTTCTCCAATTTATTTCTTCTCATAACGTGTCCAAAACAATTGTGACTGTCTACGTCTAATTTCTCTAATCAGTTTACGGTTTTCATTTCCAGCATCGCCAGCCGAGAGCCGAAGGGTCCTAACAATATCAGTTTAGCACCATATGTCCAATGCTCCTTAAGGCGTGTGAAATGGCCCTTTATTTTCTTATAACTCTATAGGAACTTGATAGTGGGCAGACACTCACGTGAAACGTTGTCAATAATGAGTTGACTTCAGTGTGACTCAATATGCGTGAATTTCCTTGTACATAAATAATTAAACAGTCATTGAGCTTTCTTAATAAAACAAAATCGATTTTACTTAACATTTGCTCATTTTCAACTCAGACGTATTCCATGTGCGTGCTTCTACTTCTAGTGAACTGAACTGATATTTGTGTGTGTGACCTGGCTTACTCTATTACCAGTGTCCCTCGCCACAAGGTGAAATCACTCCGACTTCAGAGGTGCTTGTAATTTACGTCCACAAGTCAAGGGCGAGAGGTCAACATTTTAGTCCAGCTGACCGGTGTAAGGGTTGAACCTGCTACCTCGTCATCAGCACACCAAATATTTAAAAACAAGCTCTTTTATCCATTCAGCCATGCTGACCTCCACACAAACTAATGCACCCAGAACTATCACTTAGAAAGAACAACAACTGCAACTTTCTTGTCATTGCTTATTCTCACAGTTTTAAGCAAGAACATTTTATTGTTTTCGTGCGGCTTATCAAGCTATTATTACATTACATGACAATGTGAAAAACTGTTAACATAGATGTCGTCAATGTTATTTTACGTTAAAGAAAACAACACCAATCACAACAGCCAAACGAAATGAAACCTGTAAGAAAGTACACCAGAATCATTCGGTAACACAATGTGTGCGGCATACAATCATGACATCAAATACCATGTTAATTAAACGAATAATAATATTTTCAGTTGTCTGCTTTCAGAACATATTATATTTAAATGTTTAAATATTTTACATACTAAATTAAAAGTATATTTACTATCATTGTTTGAGAGACCACAAAGCATAATGTAGAATAAAAATATAATTAAACTTTCAAAACACACGGTGTTTGGAGTAAAATAGGCTAGTATTTTCAACAGATGTTACATTCTGAGTGAGTTAAATTCAGGAGCGAGAGAGAGAGATAAAGAGAGAGAGAGAGAGAGAGAGAGAGAGAGAGAGAGAGAGTGGGAGGGAGGGAGATTGAGAGAAAGAGTAATAGGCAGATACCTAAAGAGACACTATGAAGCTGGCGAAGAAAGATGTGGGTAGAAGGAAAACCAAAATCATAGAGAAAAAGTGCGAATGCGAATGCGACAAAGAAATTGATAAACATGCAGAGACACAGAGAGAAAGGGGGTGAGAAAGATAAAGAAAGATAGAACGAGAATGAGAGAGAGAGAGAGAGAGAGAGAGAGAGAGAGAGAGAGAGAGAGACAGACAGACAGACAGAGAGACAGACAGACAGAGAGACAGAGAGAGAGAGAGAGAGAGAGAGAGAGAGAGAGAGAGACTAAGTGGTGGTTTGGGTGGGGGAAGGGGTTTCAAGTTGTGGAATGTTACTAGAATTATACATACAAAATAGTATGATCTCTCTCTCTCTCTCTCTCTCTCTCTCTCTCTCTCTCTCTCTCTCTCTCTCTCTCTCTCTCTCTCTCTCTCTCTCTCTCTCTCTCTCTCTCTCTCTCTCTCTCTCCCTCTCCTCTCTCTCTCTCTCTCTCATTGGTTCACAAGCATGAACATGTACTATATACACAGTTAAAATTTAACAAATAAGAAACAGGAAAATTATCCCCTCCATGGGAGAAAAAAAAAACAACGAACAAAAAACCACCAAACAAAAAACCAAAATTAAACATCATATTTTCTCTTCCATGCTGTGATTGTACGCTATGACAGACCGCCGTGCATACATCCCCTTATGTTATCTTCCCACCACTGTACCTGTCCACAGCTTCTCGCCTGCCTTCGATTGTTCGATAAATGAACAATCTGCCTATATATATATATATATATATATATATATATATATATATATATATATATATATATATATATATAGATATATAAATATATATATATATATATATATATACGTGTGCGTGCGTGCGTGCGCGTGTGTGTGTGTGTGTGTGTGTGTTCTCTCTCATGGCCAGTAAGGATCTGAAAACCCAGGTTCAACCATATGCCTAATGTCTGTGGAGAATATTCTGGAGTCTGTCAATTCTTCAGGAAGGGGGTGGGGCAGGCAAATGGGCAGCGCAACTATTATACTGTGAACTAGAATATGTGTGGGCCTCATACTTCATATCCTAAAGACAGTGGATGTCGTGGGACTACTTTCACTCCTGTAGAGTATCGGGGATGAATGTATGCATACGCAGAAAAGCAATCACATAGATGACTATGTCTAGAGTGTAGAGAGCGATGAATATATAAATACATAGACATAAAATCACAAGGATACACTCTAGAGAAGGGGTGGGCAAACTACGGCCCGCGGGCCGCATGCGGCCCGCCAAGTGATTTCATGCGGCCCGCGAGGGCATTTAGAAATAAAAAATTTTAATTCGTTTTTAACTTATTTTGTTGAATTTTACAGAATTTCATGTACCGTTATGATGAGTGTCAATAAAAAACGTAAGACTGAAGATGAATACCGTGTTTTCAATGATGAATAGACAACTAAGAACTGTTTTATAAAAGTTGGTAGCAAATCAGTTTGCTTGTTGTGTCGTGAGTCAGTGGCTGTCTTCAAGGAGTACAATTTAAAAAGACATTATTAAACAAAACATTCCGATTTCGGATACAATTTAACGACCGAAGAGAAGGAAATGAAATTCCTTGAGTTGGTGAAAAATTTGGAGAAACAGCAAACTGTTTTCACTAAACAGTCATCAATTCAAGATGCTGCAATTGAAGCTAGTCTTGTGCTGTCACACAGAATTGTAAAACAGAACAAGCCATTTTCTGATGGCGAGTTCATCAAGGAATGTTTGCTAGATGCAGCAAACATTATGTGTCAAGAACAATAAAACAGATTTGACAACATTACTTTATCAAGGAGAACTGTGGTCAGACGTGTTGTCAAGATCAGTGACAATTTGATGCATAAACGTCAAGATGCAAGTAAACAATTTTTTTGGTACTCTCTTGCATTGGATGAGAGTACCGATGTACATGATGCTGCCCAATTATTGACATTTATACGTGGAATAAACACTTCTTTCAAACTCACTGAAGAGTTACTGAGTGTTGAGTCACTCAAAGACACAACCACAGGCCATGATATATTCAATGCTGTTGCTAACTGTATTGAAAGAACTGGGTTGGTTTGGAACAAGATGGCAAGTGTTACAACTGACGGGGCTTGTGCTTTGACTGGAAAAAATGTAGGTCTGGTAAAGTTGATAAGTGATAAGATTAAAGCAGAATATCCAGACTACACATTATTACCACTTCACTGTGTGATTCATCAAGAAAGTCTGTGTAAAAGTGTTTTGAATATCAAGCATGTTATTGACCCAGTTTTCAGTGTCATCAACCTCATCAGGTCAAGAGAACTTAATCACAGACAGTTCAAGTCATTACTTGACGATTTGGAAACTGAACATTCCGATGTCATGAACCACACCAATGTTCGATGGCTGAGTCTCGGCAAGGTGTTGAGGCGAGTGTGGGAACTCAGAGAAGAAACAGTGATGTTCCTAGAGATGAAGGGTATTGCATGTGACTTTAATACTAACATTGGTAATAAAGAGTGGTAGTTAGACTTTATGTTTGCCATTGAAATTATGGAAACGTTAAATGAACTGAATGTCAAACTTCAGGGCAATGGTGTGTTTGCACATGAATTATATGTATATGTAAAATCATTTCAGGCAAAACTCTCACTGTTCTCCAGACAAGCAAGTTAAAAAAGATTTTGTCACTTCCCTTTGCGAAACAAGAAACCATTTCTGGTGAAATGACTGAAAATACAAAGCCCAATTAGATGCATTGATTGAAGAATTTGGATGGAGGTTCCAAGATTTCAAGAAACTAGAGCCATAGTTCAATATTCTCAGTTCACCTTTTAGTGCAGAAACTGATACAGCCACAGAGGACATACAGTTGGAGCTGCTTGACTTACAAGCAGATCATGACCTGAAAGAGAAATTCAAGACAGATGGTTTGCTGGATTTCTATGGATGTTTACCACAAGAATTATTTCCCAACTTGAAAAACTTTGCAGCTAAACTTTTATCATTATTTGGATCAACATACATTTGCGAACACGCATTCTCTTGCTTGAAGATCAACAAATCTAAGAATAGGTCTTTATTGTCGGACTGCAACTTGCATGCTGTCATGCGAATTTCAACAAGTAAACTTGTTCCAGATTTCAAGAATATTGTCAAAAATTCCAGGCAGTTACATACATCTCATTAGAAATCAACAACTTTAGTGACAATGCAGTCGCTGTGTGTCTAAATAAGGCCATTGATAGATAATTTAATAATAAAAAAAGAATATTTGTCATAATAACAAGTTGTAAAATCGTGTTAACAAATTAGTAAAAGTTTTTGTGCATATTGTCAAATATAATGTATAAGTGTATAAGTAAAATAAAATTGCAATAATTATTTATTTATACTGCTGATAGGTTGCTGTAAACAAAATGGATATTTTATATATATATATATATATATATATATATATATATATATATATATATATATATATATATATATATATATATATATATATATATATATATATATGCGGCCCGCCAATAGCTTTACATTTGTCAATGCGGCCCTGGGCACGAAAAGTTTGCCCACCCCTGCTCTAGAGTGTAGAGATTACTGTATACGTGCACATAAATAACATCATAAGGATGTGTGGAAACGAGCGTATACATACACATAAATAAAATCAACAAGATGCACTCTAGAGTGTAGAGACGAATGTATACATACACATAAATAAAATCAACAAGACGCACTCTAGAGTGTAGAGACGAACGTATACATACACATAAATAAAATCAACAAGATGCACTCTAGAGTGTAGAGACGAACGTATACATACACATACATACAATCACAAGGATGCACTCTAGAGTGTGTAGACGAATGTATAAACATTACATAGAAATAAAATCACATAGGTGCACAAATCATCATCATCATCATCATCAACATAATCATGCGTCTGGCGAAGTGGTGTGGGCGATCATGTCTCTCCACAAATACCGGTCCTTTGTGTTTGGATCAAAGATAACAGCTTCTTAAACCATCAAGCATAATTTATGTCGGCCTGCTGCTGTCACGTTTACTGTTTCTTCCCCCTCGTCACGATGTCTCCAGTGCCTATCTTCTTATTCACTGACCAAAGAACACTCCTTGTCTATTTCTTCTAGTTGTTTGTAATATTCTACTTTAACTTTTCCAGATAATCGTTGCTCTGAATACCCAAGATTTCGTCTCAGAACATTTCATCTCAGAAATTTAAAAAAAAATCTCTGTTGTCTCCAAGCTCTTCTTAATTATTTTTTTCCCCGACATTTTACGAAACACTGCCATACACGAGAGCAGGTTCTTCTTCTTCTTCTTCTTCGTTCATCCGGAGTTTTTTTCGGACGTGATTGCGTTGTGCCTGTTTACAGCAGAGCTGCGTTCTTCTGCGTAAGGCCGACACATCCGACTTCTGCAGGCATTTGTTGACCGGGTTAACCTTCCCGGAGCAGGTTCGATATAACAAATCAATACTCTCTTTCTGCCGGTCAGTTACAATCATTGATTACATAAGATATTTTTCATCTTCTGAAATACAACTTTTGATTAGTCTGATTGATGTTCATGATTGCCAGCAAATATTTAAATGTTTTGACAATAAGCAAAAAGAAATTAATTAAGATATATTTTCATAAACTGTTTTACTTGTTAAGACCAAAATAAGAGAGAATAGCCGCTACGTTTGAGTATACGTTCTTAATATGTCGTGCAATAGCGATACAGAGTCACACCTTACTTTGTTGTCATGTCATAGCTCACTACGTCTTACAAGACGTTAATATGATTTGTTTGTAATGAATTTTAGCACAAGTTTAGGTTCCACACCTTTAAGGGAATTAACCGTACATACACATAAGCAAGCAACCCTTTCGTCCTAGTTATTTCCCTTGATAAAAATCGGAATTGAAAACTCGATTTTCTCACTGATTAAAATACTTTTCAAAATACATTTCTCTGTTCTGTACATGGTGGACACTCCCGCAACAAATGTTTAGCTGTCATTTTACCTATTGCACGGTTAAATTCATCAGTATCTCCTATCTTTCTATCGTTAGTTTATTAAACATGCGGTATTTCATCCTGTTGTGTCCTGTGTTGATTCTCTGTAGTTTATAGGTTAGCTAAACGTTTGAACCATCATCCACTGTAGCTGTCACGATGGGTTCCATACATGATTCCCCACTCGAGAGCCATGATTCCCCACTCGAGAGCCATGATTCCCCACTCAAGAGCTATGATTCCTCACTCAACATCCATGATTCGTCACTCAACAACTAGGATTCCCCACTCAGCATCCATAATTCGACACTCAACATCCACGATTACCTACTCAACATCCACGATTACACACTCAACATCTATGACTCCCCACTCAACAGCCATTATCTAGAAGATTCATAAAGAGCCATGTCACAACGCTGAAAGCTGTCAATTATTGCCTGAAGTAAATCCCCTCTGCCTATCTTCAATTTCGCAGTGATATGTGTTTTTGAATCTAACAAATCAGCTCTCTCGTTTGCTCGTTGATTGCTCTGACTCTAAGAAACTTGCCTTCTTAATTCTATTGGCAACGAAATAATACGAGAGCTATTCCAAAATCAACCATCGATCGGCTGGTAAAACTTTAAACAATTAACAATAACAAATAAATACAAACAAAAGTAACATACATCACTGCATTCACTTTTCCACACTAGCCACCACCTAAATTCAGGCACTTGTACTGTAGAAAGAGTTTTTGTAACATACAGTGATCTGAATCCCCCTGTCGTTTCTCCCACCGTACAGTCGTAGTGGGGTTTGCGTGCCCCAATGACTCCAAGAGCTATACCGGCGGTAGCGCAGATAATGGTCAGGTCTCTCATGTCGATCAGATTAAGGATAGAAATTAGTTGCATATCCTTTACAGGACGTCGCATTCAACCCCAGCATTGTTTGGCTGTTTGTGATATCTTGGCAGGTCTACGTTGAAATCGCCCACAGCTGTGTTTCGACCACGGTATGTGGGATTACGAACTGCTTCCATAAGTCTTCGCCGCGGAACCGGCTAAGGATAGAAACCAGACGACAAAGGACACAAACATGCTGCCTTCTAGGTAGACTGTGGACAGTCAAAGGCCAGGAAAGTAACGTGAATTTCTTTGTATGGTTGGTGGTATATTAATCTTCATATCCGTAATGACATCCTCTTATATTGTATAATTTGTTACACCGATCAGTTGGACTAAACTGTTAACTTCTCGTCATTGACTTCAGGACGTAAATTACTGAAATCTCTGAAGTAGGAGTGGGTTAGCCTGATGGCGAGGGACACTGGTCATAGAGAAAGCTAATTCACACGCAAAATTCAGTCAGCACTACTAGAAGCAGTATTATGCACTGCGCTGGAGTTGAAAAAAGCGAGTGAGCGAGCGCCCAGAAAATGTTGATAACATCTCTCTCTCTCTCTCTCTCTCTCTCTCTCTCTCTCTCTCTCTCTCTCTCTCTCTCTCTCTCTCTCTCTCTCTCTCTCTCTTAGTGCATTTCAATATGAGATTATGTAATAACGCACAAAAACATCAACAAATCAAATGAACACATGATAAATAAACATCTACCACACTAAATTAACATCAAATACAAATGATACACTACATCAAACAATACAATTGCACGTGCAGTTACTCTAATCTACAACATATGAATACAATTCAGGGCAGATTGCTGAGTCCGTGTGCGTATTGTGTAAACATCAAACAGCAGTCACTCATCTTCAAGCGGTCCTCAAGCCTCTCTCTCTCTCTCTCTCTCTCTCTCTCTCTCTCTCTCTCTCTCTCTCTCTCTCTCTCTCTCTGTATGCCACTCTTGGAATTACCATGTAATCTTGCCAAGACACATTATATTCATCAAACATATCTTTGGAATACAAAGAAGCACCCCCTAGAAGTGATGTATTCATATCAAAATACTTGTTACTGAATACGTCGTGCACCACGATAAGCAGATTTAAACTGAAACATGGAATACACGGTTGGCGAAGTTGTTAGTGAGCTGCTCTGGTAATGTCATGAGCATGGCCGGACGTGGTTTGGACGCCTGTACTCGTCACTTGCTACAATGAGGGAAATATTAATCCTTACTCTGGCGCTATCACATCACAGACCCAAAGCATGAAACTCCTCCGGCACAATATTGTCCAAAATACTCCTCCTATATTGCCCTAATATCACACAACATGTATGCCTATATTGTCCTAATATCACACAACATGTATGCGTATATTGTCCTAATATCACACAACATGTATGCGTACACTAGCGCGTCTCAGCTGATCTTTCTGAGCACCACATTTGACTAAATTAAAATGTGCCCATGATGCGCAATACTTTTTATTGGTGAACAACCTCTTTGGAATAAAGAGAACGAATTCCAAGAAATGGTTTATTCAAAGCACAACTTTACAGTTACTGAATATTTCCTATGCTGTGATCAGAAGATTTAAAATTAAGCAAGTGAAATAAATAAGACACAGATGTTCGTAATTATATTTTGGCATTGCTAATTCTTGCACAATTATCTCGGAACAGTCTAACATCTGATGGGAGATGCCTTGAAGAGATTAGAACAAGAATCGCCATGGCAAAATAGCCTTTAGCAAGATGAAAGACATTATGACCAATAAAATGATGTCAATTGAAACGAGAAAAAGAGTGTTGAGGGGATACATAGAGCCTGTTCTTTTGTATGGATGTGAAACTTGGACATGAGCAGTCAAGCTGAAAAACATCTGATGGCTGCAGAAATGTGGTTTCTGAGGAAAATGCAAAGAATACCATGGACAGACAGAAAAACCAATGACCAAGTACTACAGGAGACAAATGAAAATCGTAGACTGATTAGAGAAATTAGACGTAGACAGTCAAAATTTTTTGGACATGTTATGAGAAGAAATGGATTGGAGAACTTATTGACAACTGGCAAGATCGAGGGGAACAGACCACGAGGAAGACCGAGAGGAAAATACCTGGATGGCTTGGCCACATGGCATGGACGAGGCAGGAACACTGAGCTGATCCACGACTCTGGTGATCGAGTGAAATGGCGAGTCATGACCGCCCACGCTTTCCGGCATGGCACATGATTGATTGATTGAATTCTTGCACCACATCTCTGCATCCTTGATATGTACTTCCATGTCCCAGCTACACACGTGACTCTCTCTCTCTCTCTCTCTCTCTCTCTCTCTCTCTCTCTCTCTCTTAGCGATGCTGGTGTGTCTGTCTCAGGACAGTTAGTCCAGACATAGTGAGGGGTGTGAGTGTGGTGTGGCTAGGAAAGGGAGGTCTGGCTTAAGTAAAACAAACACGTAGAAGCACGCCATACGTTACTGTCTCGATATCTATCTGGGATTTACATTTGGTATCCCCGTTGAAGGAATGTTTGAACAGCCATTGGATACAAGGATAGGAAGAGAGCGGGTCACCCAACCTCTAGTATACCTTTGTGTAGGCCTTTGAAGGTTAACCTCCACTGAGTACACACTCATCCTGATATCCAACGATTTAGTTACGAGCTGATGTTAAATGTTTTGTTTACGCGATTAATGCTGTAGTTAAATGGCTATTTCACAAGACATAAACAGTGGTTAGATGCTATCAATTAAAAGCCACATAAAACAGCTGTTTTCAACCTGTGTGCAGAGCCCCTTGGAGGAGCCATGACTCATGGCCAATGACGCCGTGCGTAATTTTGGATGTGTGTTTCGTTTTCAGCTGTTTTGGGATGTTTTCGGTTGTTGTTTTATTTCCTTACATTAAGGGTTTTCAACTGGCAACTTGTGTATATATTTTTTTATTCTATACGTAATTTTGCTTCACGTATGTAACAACTGCCAACCCTTCCTCCTCGTGGTATAGACCGACAACAGGGATCTGGCTTGCCAACGTTTAAGGACTCGGATTTTCCTGTCCTTAATCTGCGACTGGTCTAGCAAGCCGGCAGAGGATTTTTCCTACTGCTCGAAGAAAACAAAATGACAAGACAGTAAAAAAGAAAAATTACAGCAACGGACATAAGATTCCTAAGAAGAGTACTCAATGTATCAAGTAGAGAGAAAATCAAACATGATAAAATCAGGACTAAAGTGGGAGTAACAGCAGCGCTGGTTTTCATTGGAAAACAGCAAGTTAAATGATTTGGCCATATAACTAGGCTGCCAACTAACAGTATACCACAACCTGCAATGATGTACAGACCACATGGAAGCAGAAGAGGAGGCTACGGTGTAAACGATGGACAGAGGGAATAACAGTCCATGGGATTTTCGATCTAGGAGTTCACAAATGGGCAATCTCCCGCTGTTTATGCTTCACCTCGACACAGCAAGGTACAAGTGAGATTGATTGATTGATTGATTGATTGATTGATTTAGGAACCGACATCACAGCATTCGGGACATTCCCATAAGCGCTCCGTCCCCATCCTCAGCAGCCAGCGAAGAGTTCCAACACTAAGTGAGATGATGAGAATTAATTTATCAGAAGGCTAGTATCTTCTTCTTCTTCTTCTTCTTCTTCTTCTTCTTCTTCTTCTTCGTCGTCGTCGTTGTCGTCGTCTTCATGTGTGGTCCAAAGCAGACATCAGCGATGATGCCTCTCCAATATTCCCTTTTAAAACAATATTTTAATGAAATTGGATTTGTGCATATGCTTATTTGTTCGAGCTATCAAAATATACCTCTCTCTCTCTCTCTCTCTCTCTCCTCTCTCTCTCTCTCTCTCTCTCTCTCTCTCTCTCTCTTTCTTTCTTTCTTTATATGTGTATGTGTGATTGTGATTTACCCCCCACCTCCCCCTTTTTTGTCCTAGTATGTTCCAATATAAAGTTAATGGCTCCGTCCGAACTAGAAATACTTAAAATCGGTAAAATAGAACACACATTTGTGGTTGATAGCGTAATGGAAAATAACGTATCACTGGTATATCTTATATCATACATCATAGCATATACATACGATAATAACGATAACTGCAGTTGATAAAGATCTGTTCACGCACATTTGGCAAAACCTAGGGAACCACGTGGGTGTATTGTGTGACGTGTACACACATCACACTTGGGCCTGGTTTAAATAACTTCCGGGGGTATTTATTAAAGGTCAGTTAAGACGATTACATCAAACTCGTGGACTTGTCCTTACAAAATAGTCAATTGTATAATTGTGGTTTTATGACATTTTGAAATTATCTATCCCACTGGTAACCTCATCTCTCTCTCTCTCTCTCTCTCTCTCTCTCTCTCTCTCTCTCTCTCTCTCTCTCTCTCTCTCTCTCTCTTCTCTCTCTTTCTCTCTCTTCTCTCTCTTAATCCATCTGTATATCTATCTCACAGTCTGCCTGTCATTCAGTATGTCTACCCATCTCTCTCTCCCTCCATATTATATATATATATAAATAATCATAGAGAGAGGGTGTCTGTGTGGCAGCGAGGCATAAAGCGCTTGAGCTTAAACACTGATGGCGTTGATTTCCTACACCGGTCAGCAAGGCTTCAACGTTAACTTCTCCTTCAGGAAGCAGTGGCCAACTTTTTTTAAAAGTTACATATCCCTTACATGACGTTGCAGTCAACACCAGCATCTTTCAGCTGATGTTGATGTTCTTGGCAAGATTACGCTCAGTAGTTTGCCATTGCTCTCTGAGCGCCCGGCTCACATACCCCGTAAGTAACCAACGCGACGCGATCCGCTGCCGAATCTCGCGCAGCTGTGTTCCTCGCGTGGATATACGGGATTGCGGTGAAATGCGTTAACCCCCTCGCGGGAAAATAACCTAGTAAATCAGCCTGGAGTGCATGTTGATTGCAGCGTCATGCCAAGGACAAGCAATATTGTATATAATATCATGAATCTACTCTCTGGAAGCCATGAGAGCTTAAAGCTAGTCGCCTGCTGTCCTAATGGCCACGGGTTCGAATTCTCATCGAAGCGTATATTTTAAAATATATCCAATTCCAGGTCGAGCTAGCCTGGACTGAGCACCAGGAAATATCTTGGGAAGGGAAGGCGGCTGTTGTTATATTGACCTCTCACCTCTGGAGCGTCAATTGATCTATACAAATATGGGTGTAATACTACATGCTCAATACGCCTGAAGACGTTTAACAGGGACCTTTATTTGTTTATGTTTTCCTTGTACTTTCCCCCGGTGAACCCAGTCCGACTTCTGAGGTACTTGTAATTCACGTCTCCAAGTCAAGGACGAGAAGTCAACATTTCAGTTTAACTGACCAGTGTAAGGGTTGAACATCAGCACGCCTGGTGTTTAAGAAAGAGCGTTG